>CM052291.1:338384-361170 GCA_028455765.1 Lasioglossum oenotherae | reverse complement strand
ATGGTAGTTCACTTTAGTGTAAACAAAGTAATTTTTTTCTTAGTTCTGAAAATGTCTACTTTTGTGCCGAATAAAGTGTATTCGCGGGGAATTTTATTGCACTACTTTATTCAAAAGAAATCTGCAGCTGAAGCACATAGAATTCCTGTTGAGACTTATGGTGACAATGCTTTGTCGGATACGACATGCAGAGACTGGTTTCGACGCTTCAAAAATCATGAATTTCAACTTGAGGATAACGAACGTTCTGGCGCACCGAAAAAATTTGAAGACGAAAAGTTGGAGGAATTACTCGAATATACTATACTATATATATTATACTTTGAATGAAATGTTTTTGTTCTTTATAATTTAAATAAATCTTTTATTTTGTAAAAGAAACAGCGAGAACATATTCAATGTCCTAATACATCGAAATTCCCCAGCTTCCAGGCCTAGAGAAGATTTAGTTAACGAAGAACATTTGCGATTCGTTGGATCACAACGGTTGCATCCGAACGAAAGGAGCCTCTTCCGAGGCGCGGCGCGAGTGCGTTCACGCGGAACGAGCATAACAGAGGAATTATCATAATCCCACGCGAGCGCATTGCGGCCGGTGAAGCGTCTGCGCGTTCCACGGAGCGTACTCTCGAAGCGGTTCGTGGCAATCGGGCCGCGGGAGGACCGGTTTTTGCGCAGCGATGAGAATCGCGAACCGATTCGCTGGCTCGCGATCGCGTGATCCCTCGTAACGGGGAAACGGAGACGCGCGAGCACGCAGGTGAACGATCTACGGGGCGCGAGAGCACCTATGCCAATACAGCACCGCGTTCCGTTTCAATTTCGTATCGTTTCATTTCATTTTGCGACGAAACGCCACTGGATTCCTAGACGCGCACGCCTGCGACCGTTGATATAAAACGAGTTCTTGGCTGACTCATCGATAATTGCGGGTCTTAGAATTGCCTCTGTTAGTTTATCCGGCCGCAACCTCGAGTACCGTAAGCCTAAAGCCTCCTATGCACGGCGAAACGAGTCGCGATGCATTAATATTGCACTCTATTCGCCGCAGAAATCAGTTCTTTACACACGAGTTCACGCAAACGATGTGGAGCCATTTAAATGGAAATATTGCATCGTTGTTTTACGAAACGGTGCCCGATAGTAACACAACATTTCTAACACACTATATGTACCAACCACGGTTAAATGTTTTCTTATTTCACGATTATTGAAACGGCACTTATTTTACGATTACTGAAATTATAGGCGCAGAATCGCTTTTAATGCTTATCGTTAGATTTCTTCACAAGATAACACGTTTCTAATATCAACTGGGAAGAGTCCAATTATATTCGTTACCATTTCCGCACATGATAGTCTAGGTTTCAGACAAACTAAAAAGAATCAGTAATGCATAGCGCGAAATTGAAACAGATGCGTGTTTCACGAAGTATAGACACCGATGCGCGCATCGCACGTTTCGGAGTATGTACATAGGAAGCTTATAGTCTTCATCCGTGTGAAACTTACGAAACTAGAGTCGCCTCGTATCTTTTCGAAACTGGCGAATTAGTTATTGATGAACCTAATTGCGTCGGCGCTCGACCTAATCGAGAAGAGTCCCTTTCTAAAGTAGCATCGATTTCAACCACGGGATGATTCTTGTCCCACGTGGTTACTTTTGCGTAGTTCTCGCGACTCATGCTAGTTCCTCAAGGTTTTCGAATTGCACGTAGTTGCGAACTACACGCCTCCGAAAAGATTGTATTGTATTCAAGTCCGTGGTGTATTCACATCAATTAAATGGAAATTATTTCATACTCTTTAGTGCGTTTTTTGTTCGAAGTCGGTTTAATTTTGTTTTTATAAAATCTTTTTATTTGGCTCCTATATGTCCCGCGATCAATGCACAAACACTTTTTATTCTGCATAAAGATCCACAGTCTGGTAATCACATTTCCTAGCAGTGCATTTTTACGATCGTAATGAAACCTTATGTTCGGTGTCGCTTTCTCGTTTCTGCCCAGGGATTCTTAATTCATTAGTGGGTTTCGCTGTAGGTTCTACCTTGAAATGCAGCTACGAATGTACAGGGCACTTTAATACGTAGAAAGTACGCTTGGCGTTTCCCTATATCCGGCGAATAAACCGCTCGATAAAAATTTCTCTTTTGCCTGTTACGCGACGTTGCGAACGTAACGAGTTCCACTTCCGCGTAATCCGAACGAGGAGTCGCGTATCCGTGAACCGGTTCGCATAAACGACGGTTTTCTACACAATTCTGCCGCCGCGCCGATCAAATATCGCACGTTTATCACTGCACTATAACGAGAAAAGAATTAATGTTGCTCGAAAGCGAAACCAATCCTTTCCGGATCCTGATTCTGTTCATGCTTCTTGTTCCTGATGGAGCTTGTCTTTCATTCCTAGGCTCGAATGTTCATTGTGTTCGACTGGTTTGCCGTCTTAGCGACCCCAGCAGGAACAATTGTGGAGAAAGAGACACGAGATAAAAGAGTATGTCGAAAGTAGAACCCCGTTCATACCAGTCCGGAATTGTCTAGGGATCGGACCACTCGCTGTATCGAATCAATTCGCCGTGGGCAGAACGTGCGTGGCCTGATTTCCTTCGATCGGTTCTTGACGACTTCTTTTTATACCTCGAACGCCTTTATCACCGGCGGGAAAGTGACTCGCACAGTTCACCAAAGTTAGATCGATTCTTACACGTCGCTAGATACTGCTTGCGTCGACAATTCCTTCGGGAATGAGACGTTTCCCGTGGGTCTCAATGAAATCAATTTGTCCCTGTATCGCGAGATCACTTCTTTTTAGATCTTAACCGAACTTCGTACAATATATTAGCGTCCGATGTTAGAATGTTCGAATTAAGAGAACACTCCTAACATCTGGCTACCAATTCTCCCACAAGGTCTCCGCGTTTGGAGCGCAGCACGTTCATCTGGTCTAAATCGGCTCTCCTAGATCCCCGAACAGTTGTCGCGCTAATTTATGGTCGTTCTTTTTTAACCAACAGCAATAAAATCTTCCCGTGGACCTTTATATTGCCCGCGTCGGAGAATAGTTAAAAAAAGAATCGGTAGAAACTTGTAGACAAACCAAGCCCGATTTGGTAAACGACCGCGAAGCGGAACGGATTTCGAAAGAGGTTCACGATAGGATCTACGAGCGAGATAGATTCGGAAGATTCGTGAATAAAAAGTCGCGGCCACCAGGAATCGATAAACTTGCTGGCTCGACGACGAGTGATTGATAAGCACATTTTTAACCGACTTCGAAAAAACGCACTAAAAAGTACAAAATAATTTCCATTTAATATATGTGAATACACACGAACTTAAATACAATGCAATCTTTTCGGAGGCGGCGCAAAATTGAAAATGTTCGACACTGGAAATTACGAAAATCCTTAAATTCTTCTAAATACTAATATATTTATATTTAATTAATATATTTTTGCGCCGCCTCCGAAAAGATTGTATTGTATTTAAGTTCGTGTGTATTAATATTTTTTTCTTCGGCGAGTGTGTGTCTTTTTTCGATAAAGCTGGAAATGCTTGACGAGTGAGGATACCAGATTAGCAAAGATTTCTTTTCACTGAATACGATTGCTTTTGTTACACGATTGTGGATCTCGTTTGTATACAATGAAGATAAAGCCTACGAATTACACAACTCTGAATACTTGGGAAGTGTTTTGGGCAACGCCAATATTTTATCGCAATTTATTGAGATACTTCGGATATGAAATCAATTTTTACCTGGTCTTTGTTTCTCGTTGAAAATATTAATGTTAACAGAAAAATGTACAATTTAGTAATTAATGAAATAAGGTTGAAGGACCTTATCAGTTGGATTTTTCTTGGCAAAGTTTTCGTGCCGGAGTGCAACGTTCTTGGATGCGCATTGCGCATAGAGCTGGCATGTCCAGAAGTTGCTCGATCGGAAGCATCCTCAAGGAATACCGCGCGTGGCCCGGAGAAGTGGGGGTATTTACTTGAGAATGCCTCCGATCGAGCAACTTCTGGACATGCCTGGCATAGAGGAACCAAGCCTCTTGTCGAATGCGTCGCGATGCTGCACCTAACCGGGCTACCGATGGAAACCGACTCAACCGACCTTAAAAGGATTTTCCACCAAGCGACGGTCCACGTCGCTGCAAATCGCAACTCATCGCGTTTCAAAACATTGTTCAAGCGAGCTTACCAAGCGCGAGTCTTCGATGTTTACCTCCCCGAGATGGGAAGAGATTAAACAAAGCCGGATAATTCGAGGCTAATGGATGCACTCGAGTGGCGAGCTCTCTGCGTGATTGTTTCCCGATTTCTAAATGCGTTCGGCGTCGACGGCGCATCTCTTCGCTTGTGCATTTCCGACCGCGAGGATGTCCATTTATTTCCACAGTCGATTCAAATTCATATTCGCGTCTACTTTATAATTGATTATTCAGCTACGCGTGGGCAAGCATTCTTCGGTATTCAGGCCAATCGCGAGACGGAGCTTCGAAAGATATCCTTGAAAATCGATTCTTCACCGCATTCTCGCATATGTAATCGAGCCGGGCAATCGAAATCGAGAGGGTGAGTCAAACGGAAGCATTTCGATGCTTCCTGCGTCTCTTTCGGACAATGTCTTCCGGTCGTTTAGGTGTTTGACGCCATTGTTACGCGCCTCTGAAATGTAAAATCAACCCTCGATGATCCGCAGAGGCTCCCCACCTCAACGAACGCTCTTATCGTATCTATTTTCTTTCGAGAGAAATTTCTTAGCGGTAAAGAGTATGTCAAATTTCGGTCTTCGAAAAGAAAATTATTTTATATGTATAACATATAAATTTTGAAAGAGTCGCATTAGCTGTACTTTCAGCTACCATATCCCATAGGACGTATTTCAGAAAAATCTTTTTCCTGATACAGTAATCGCGCGTTTACTGTCAAACAGCCGTGTATTGCACTGACAGTGATCGCTTAGAGACACTATTTTTTATGACTGTGTCTACCGCGCCGAGTCTTCAATCGAAAAGCCGAGCATAGCAAAGGACAGCATGAAATACGGATCGCGTGGCCGAAGCGTGTCGCCGTAGCCGGCACAGTTTAATCGCCCGCGTGTTCTCACAATGTAATGCCAGTTAAAAATACTTTATTTTTCATTATTATATTTTTTTATGGAACTTTCACTAACTATATTTCTGGCATTCTCCTGATTAAAATGGCACACACGAAACACGATATAATTTCAACTGTACATAGTGGTTTAATCGACGATGAAAGTTTCGAACGCAACGAAGAACAGCGTATGGGAAAGAAAGAGACGCGGACAGTCGCCGTCGCTAGCACAGTTCGAAGGTCCGCGTTGTCGCTGTCCTTCCTTGCGCGCCCGAAACATTTACCGTCGATTAAACCACTAAATACAATTGAAATTCTATCGTGCTTGGTGTCATTTTAATCATAAAAATGCCAAAAATAAGTTAGTGAAAGTCCCATAAAAAAAATAATGAAAATTAAGAAGTTTGAACATTCGATTCATTCGAGTAAATGTTGTGGTGTTCACGATATGTCCGGCAGTCGACAGTGATCGCACAGACCGCTAAACGCGCGATTACTGTACCATGAGAGTAATTAATGTTTTGAATCAATAAACTGCTTGATATATAGCATTTTCTTGAGAAAAAAAACGCTTCCCCTGCTGAATTATTTGAATTTTCTATTGACGAACATGATAATTTAGATGTTAAAACATAGTTCATGTTCAACATAGAATCCAATGGATGTTAGACAATGGATTTTTAGATTTTTGTCCACAGGGTACCGCGCATTGTGCGTCGTCAAGACTACGCAAAATTGAAAAACGAGAAAGAGCTGTGTTGCACGTTAAGAGACTAAGCCAAGTTTTTGTTGTACGCCACGAAAATAGATCAATATAACGAACACACAGAGAAAGTTTCAAGGCGTCGCGTCGTGGAAAATGATTCATCCTTGATCTTTTTGGCGCCACTTGGCCCGCAGGTAGACACGCAAAAGCGGTTCGCGCAATTTTGAGCAACGGAAGCTCCACTGATTCATGGGAAAATTTAATCACGCGGTGGTTTCGGTCGAACTGGGCACTATTTCTCTAAATAGAGCCGTCGGCGCCGATGCTCTGCCCGTTCAGTTGGCAAACGATTTAAATAAATTGGACGGTGGTTAACGAGCGTGTAACGTCGCTGCAAATAATCCCATGTATACCCCCGGCATTGTCGCAGCTATTCGACTGCATCGTCGTGCGTCGTTTGCTCGTCGTTTAGCGCGTTTGCAGCGAGCGGCGCAGCTCGGTGAACGGAGTCGCAATGAGGGGAACGAAACGGAACGGAATGGTTCCCGGGAACTGAAAACGGCTTTAATAATCTGTCAACATCACGGGGAAACTTCGCCGAACTAGTTTGATTCGGCTACGGCGTTTATCCGCAGCCTTCAGCGACGAGATTTTAACGAATAATTGCGGAGTAGCTGACACGACGAATTCTTGATCTGTTAGTCGGCCAATTTTTCGAGCAAACGCTGAAGGCGTGACCGGGAAATGAAATTGGCACATTGGATATCGAGGAATTCAGCTAAAGTTACGTTTGTCTACTGTACTAGTCACGGTCAAATTATAGTCCAGTCAAGAATGCTCGTAAGGGGGGTGTTGAGGGAAATGGAAGGAACACAATTTTTAACTTTCGGACACTTTGTTTGGACTAGTTAGGAATCAAGATAACAATCTTGTAAATGAAAAACGTGAATGACCATAATATCTTATTTTTACCGTAATAGGATCAAGAAACTTGAAATTTCTAGATAGAATACATTGAGAGTGGAAAATTGCATTTGTTTAATGTCATTGTTAAAAATCGGACATTTCATATGCAACAACCTAATATTACAATTATTTTATTTAATCGAGATAATTGCGTTACGAGCTCGGTGTCTCTGAATACAGAAAATAGTGGAAAATTGTGGAACGATCAGATCGAAAATGGGTTAAACAAATTTAGTTACCGGAGAATTAATGGAGAAAATAATAAACTAGAAGTTATTTACGATCCGCCACAGGCTAGCTATCGTTTGCCGTGAGCTCGATATGCATATAGTCGAACAAATAATTATTCCAGGTTCCTCGAGCTCCTCCGACAGTTCGTTTACGACGTGTACAAATGATCGCACCTGCATTTCAGCGACAAATAATGGTACATACTGTTAATGGAAAAATTCGAGGACGAGATCGTGTAGAACGAGCAGAGTTGTTTTCAAAGAAAAACGATCGGCAAAAAACCCGACTATCGGGGACTTAGGCGCGGTATTGCTGTGACACCGTGTTTACACCGAATAATCTGTTCAAATAAAGAAAAACCCGTAAATTGCAAACCCGCATGTTTGCGCACCGAATTAGGATTTTTGGATTCCCGCGCGGTCGATAATTCGCGAACGTTATCGCAACTACCGTAGCGATAAGCGCTAAGCGTTGCTAGCTGAATCGAGGCAAATATCAGCTGCTAAAAATAACACAGCAACAAATACGATTTCTCCCCGTTGAGAAAACCCGAGCTCTGTCGAGCACTTTTAAATCACAATAATCGATTTGTCCTGCGAGCGCCAATTTGCTAAACGCATCAGTTTATTCGATGTTTCAAGTCTTTCCCTTTTGATAAGTTTAATTAACGATCTGTTGTCTGCTATTTAAATACGTGTAAAACGTCAATGGGGAACTACTGTCGCCGTTTATCTATTTAAAAGGGATAAAACAAACATCTTCTTAGCAATATATTTAATTTATTAGCTTTTAATGTTTACGTTAAGTGAAATTTAAAAATATTGCCATACATTTCTTGTTTGGGGGATGATGATTAGTAGACTGCGGGTCTTTATGTATTTATAGCAAAATTGAGAAAATGAAGTTCAAAATTGTTGAAAAATTTACAAAATTCAAGATGTCTCGTCAATTTAGTTTTTATTTCTTGATTTCCAATGTTATTATTGTTGCGTTCGATTTAATAAATAGAGATTTGGTTGCACAGTAATTTATGCAGAAAGTTTCCAAACTTTTACCGTACACACTGTGATGTATTTTCTATAAAAATAAGCGTAATACATATGTTGTGGAACGTCGTAGAAAACTTTGGTATTAATACGAAGTTTAAATGTGCCGGGTCGCGAAACGCCATTCGTCTCGCGCGCGAAATATAAATTTAGGCGTGTTCGCGACCCCGACGATTGTTTACAAACAAACGCGGCGCAGTTGATGTGCGACGCGTGTACATACAACGATAGCGAGATTGCGATCGTCTCGCGATTGGCCGATCGCCAATAGAAGTTATCCTTGGGCGGCTCTCCTACACCGTGGTGTATATCCCCGGTATAGTCATTCATAGATAAGAGAGCACACGGCCACCATTTTTATCTTCGAGCAATCAACTTTTACTTTTTTTCGTTCTCTCAAGTGAGCAAGATAACAATGAAAACAGTAATTCTTCTCTGTTGTTTCTCTGTACTTGTTTTACTATCGCGTGAGATACGGAGCATAATGCTCGTGCGAATTTGGAGAGATAGCAAATGTCATTGAACTTCCTCGCTCGAAGCCGAAAGATCGGAAACGTTTTAGAAATTTGAACATTCATGCGTTTTCTGAAATTTGAACGCCGCAGGAGATCTCGGTATGGCTGATTAAGCGGAGCTTGGCAGGAGTGAATCATTGAGATTGTTTGTTGGCTATCGAAAGAATTTCTGACAAAAGGGAGATCAGTTTCTCGGTCGATTAAAGAATAAGGCGTGGAATCGCGAGGTCTCGATCCTGTTGCGCAACGACCCGCGGTCGATTCTCGGTCGTGATCGAATTCTTCCAGGCGGCGCGGCGCGGCGGCAGGAAACCGATCTGCGTCGCGCGTCGGTTTCCCGTGGCGTCGTCGGCCTAGCAGAAAAACCCGCTCGAGCTTTGTGTTACACGCACAAAACCGGTAAACCGATCCCACTGACTTTCAATTCATTTCTGACGCGTGCATCTTCTGTTTCACTGGACGACACGGCGGACACGGGATCCGCTCGCCCGACAACTTAAAACTTAAACGATTCGCGATCCGATTCGCCAGCGGGATTATACAAGAAACGAGTCGCACTCGAATCGTGTTCCCCTCGGATTTATAGTAATCGTCGTATTAATACGTGTTCTCTTGTATTTTTTGTTGCAGGAATCAGAGCTTCTGGACAAAAACACCGACTGGATCTACGAGTGGAGTTCGCGTCCGGACCAAGCGCCCCCAAAGTATGCAAACTATTCTACAAACGAGCAAGACGGTGGCTCAAATGTCTCTGTTATTTATGCATCGCGGGAAGCAAACCGCACGAGAGACAAAGCAATGCTATTTTAAGAAGCACGTTGTCCGACGATACAGAAAGATTTCTCAAATCAAAATTACCTTTCACGATCGTCGCTGCGTTCGAAATTTCAAACAGCTACAAATAACCGAGATATTTTTGTATTTCGACTTCAATGCTCCACCTTGTACATATTTGTTTAACGCACGATCCCCCTTTCCGAAAATTGTTCCTTTATTTTGACAATATGCTTGAGTTTTCCTTCTGCATATTTAGCTACCGTGCGTCACTCTGTAGTCTGAAATATTCAGAACCATCCTCGCACAGATCCTTTGCCATTCCAACAGTCGCCAAGTAGATCGCGTCCTACTTACAGCGATAACCGCATCGTAGATTATACACACCGATAGCGTATATAATAATAAATAAGCAAAGTCTCTATTTTATTTGAGGTACGATAAGCGCAATGGCAGAGTCAATACGCTTCTGTTTGACCCAGTCCGTCAAACTTGATATTTCTAACAACATTCGTATCCTTAGCTATGTACATCGTTGTAATCTTATACATATATGTAGAGTGAGTCAGTATTACAAACAGCAGCAAAGACGGAAGAAAAATATTTCAGTTTTCCGAGATCGCGAATATTTATGAAGAGCCCGTTCAGACACGGCGGAAACCGCGCGATTTTTCTTCTTGATTATTCGACCACGCGGATGCGTGCGATCGAATCCATATAAGCCAATGTAAATAAGGTCCGCGCGGTTCAAATCGCGGGCTGTCGAAAACGCGCGGATTCCGCCGTGTCCGAACGGGGTCGAACACTTCGTGTTGTTGCTCCGGAATTGTTGGAACAGCTGCGTAAACTGCAGAAATTCTCCGAGGTGGTCTATACCATGCTTGCTTTTAAATAATAACTTCGGCTTGGGAATTATTCCACCAAGCTGACAATTTCCAGACTACTTTATTATAACACGGTCTACTTTACACTGCATAGTTTCTTACAAACTTCCTAGCACAGTGCAAAGCCATCATTTCTGTTTAGCAACAATTCACTCCTAATTTTCCGGCCTCTAGTCTACTCGAAAGCGTATTTGTTCTATTTCGTAGGCTGCTTCTAGCACAATGCAAAGATTCAATTTTCATTCGGGTATGTCGCTTCTCCTAATTTATTAGCACTAGTTTTACGTAGCACTGAAAGTGTGTGTCTACTTCGCATTACAAAGCCAGCCCCAGTTTTTTCCACAGTTATATTTTTCCCGGTGCATATTTCAAGGAAGCTTTGCTCTCAATATCGGTGTGTCATTTCAGAGACTGGAAATTTAAGCACCCTCTTGGAACAAACAAGAGGAAATCCTACAGCATCCGAACTACAAAGGTCGGCAAGATTGGTCTGTTCTCAAAGGAGGTCCTCTACACTCTTTTCATTACAAACATTCTGTCCATGCTGGTCGGCGCTGGCTTGGGGTAAGCATTAAACGTGGAGCTGAACGATCGAGGGCGAGAATATTAAATGATGATTCAGAGTACTACACTAAAATCTGTACCAATTTTGCAGAGTTTGGCTGACCAGGCGAGGATTCATAACGTCCAGTGTGACTATTGAGTGAAAATGTTCGCCGGTCAGGACCGCGGACGTGTAAGGATTGCTGCGCTTATGTTTGCTATGGGGACGGAGCGACGGGTTGGTCCAGAAAAACGAGTTGCGAAAGAAAGAAGACTGAAGAGCGAAGATGGTCTATCGAGCCTAAAACATTGACTAAACAAGAAAGAAAAACAAACAAACACCACAGTAAATCCGATAACAATCAAGAAACAGACACATCTCGAATTCCGATTAGCCTTCACCATCGGATGTTTCATATTAGCACTATATTCGTCTTAACCCTTTCCTGCCCGACAAACAGAACTTAAAAAGTCACGATGTGTACTTATCGGGACACACGCCGCGTTTATTATCTCATAAGCCGTATACGCAATTTGTTGCATTTGCTTAGAATGAAAGGAGGAAGATGAAGAAGAAAAGCATTGTAGACGTATACAGAGACACGTACACGAACATACACAAGATTAATATGATTTATTACTATAGTCTAGCGCGTTGTTGATACAACAAGGAACATGTCCATTTTATACCGTTTCTAAAAATACGTTTCTATCTGCGATAGTCTATATGTAGATATAGCTTGGATAGTATTTATCTATAATTAATTATTAATTATTACACGGAGAGGAGAACGTTGAGAGAGAAAGAGAGAGAGAGAGAGAGAGAGAGAGAGAGAGAGAGAGAGAGAGAAAACAGATATATGTAGAATGTTTATGAGAGAGGGAAGTAGCTAGGAGGCAATTACTATGAAAGAGTATAACGATTGGAGGAGATTAAACAGCGAGCGAGAGAAAGAGCAGTCCTGTTGGAAAGAAAGGAATTGCGAAGGGAGACATTCGACTGCATTGAAATCGACGTTCAATGCAGGCACGAGTAGGCAAATTTTGTTCGAGTGTGATACATGTTGTATAGAGAGTCAATGGAGCTTAATGGTATCTTCTTTCAACAGAGTAATAATTGAAATCTGTTCGTAATATAGAAATACAATAAGACGGGAATTTATTGGAAAGTGATTTACAATGTATGACCGCGTTCACGATTTTCTGTCTTGTTCAATGATGTTTGTTTCTTTTCCTTTTCTACGTTTGCGACGCCGCCTATCGTCGAGTATTGTGAAACTGTGAAGAATCGTTTCGATACTAATTTAATTTTTTAATTTTCCGTTAGAAATTAAGAATTTGCATATTCGGACATAAACGTTTGCTTTTATTAGCGTGTTTTTCATCTTACGAATTTATTAGGCGCCACCCCTGGCAAAAAGCATTCTATGGGAGAGCCTTATATTGAAAACGAATCATAGTATTCCATATATGGTAGACTTACACCGATAATTCAGTTAATTATATTTCAGTAAAAAAGGTTAATCAAACGATTAGGGTTCTTGTTCATTATGAGATGAACCATTTTTCTCGAGTATAGCCTGTACGAATCAGAATATTTTCCACGTTTAACTATGCGGATGCTTGCGATGATCAACGTTGTATGGATCGAATACCTTCTGCCAGGGGTGTGATAATCGACGATGCACTTGGAATATGTGACAGTGATTTTATACGACGCGAACTATGATTTTGTATCGTCCAGTACACATAGAAGCTTCGACGAGAGACGGAATAGGGGATCGCTCGCGTAACTTCGACGTGAAACCTCGAGTCAATTGAACGATCCTTCCTACATTTGAGAGACTTTTGCCAGTTACTTGCGACGCTTACAATTCTCCCGCGAAACTCTTCGAATCGCGCTTATCTTTCGATAGCACAATCTGTGGTTGGTATGAAGTATGGTAAAGTAAACAACAAAAAGAATAAAAAAAGCATATATAATAGAAAGAAACAACTTGATAGCCGACCGCTATCGCTTTACTAAGATTTACCGCGGTTTTTCACTGACGACGAATATAATATCTGTACCGTGTATTCAGTGTAAGATGCTGTATATTATGAAACAGTGCGCATTCGATGTAAGTAGGAATTAGCCACGCAGGTTTTTGTATTTTCAATAATAATTCTATATATTATATCGGGTCTTTTATTTCTGGAAGCCTTGCAGCGTAAAAATTATTATAATTACAGAACTATCGATTAGTAATCGATAAAATAATTCCACTGAAGTGCAACGCGAAAGCATATATTGAATATTTTTATAAGCACTCTATATAGTGGAGTCTGCGTGCTTCGGAGACTTGAAAGTGTCTGTGAAATGTAAACATCAAGAAAATCCACGGAAATGGCGCGTGAACCGGACAATCCGGAAGCAACTTCCACAAAACAGAAATAACCAAGAAACAATCAACCACTCTTCTGATTTCTCAGGATTTAACGAATGCAAAACAATACATAAAACCAAGAGAAGCTCTGCTGAACCGAGTTTAATTGCACCCGGCGATTATTATTAGCATGATGGATTACGATGTTGCGGAGACTCGCGAGAAAAATATCAAGATCTTCGTCAGGGTCTTGCCTTTACAGAAACCTTGCGAATCGTGCGTGAGAATCGACACGGAGTGCAAAGTAATTTAATGTTGTTTGAGTTTGAGATTTGATTGGCCTTCGTTAAATAGTTACGAAGAACCATTCATCCCCGAGCTAGCGGGTTAATTTAATTGATTGTAAGAAGGGTTAATCCTTGATCCTCTCTTTAGAAAATGTTTGTACGATGTCTTCAAGAGATGCAACCAAACAGAATCGCCGTGAAAAAGGAGCCGTCCTATTGGTGCTTCCAAACGGATGGCATTTTTATTAATGCCTCGCAGGATGAGGTGTATCGTGTTTCTAGCCAGGACCTAGTCCCGAAGTAAATTGAAATATGATCGTTAATAACCATGCCAGTTGAAGAAGCTACGTAAAACAATCAAACAAAAGGCAATAGGAGCTAGATCGCGACTTTATTGTAGCTATAGTATATATTAGGTGAAGTAGAAAGTTCTGAGCGTTTTTCGCTTTATAAGTAAAGCGAAATATCATCATCGGATAGAACTCTAGTTTTGATGTCGGGTTGCAGAAATTGCATACCAAAGAGATGATTCTTGATTTATAGTATCATTATGTGAAAGTTCCAGTTCGAAAAAGGATCTTTTTCAGGATCCTAAATGGCATAAGCTGCGTGTTGATGGGTCACGGCCAGACAGGCTCCGGGAAAAGTTTCACGCTCGGCGGTCTAAGAAGCAACTGGGAAGTACGATTCTGAGCGCGGAGAAGTTGCACTGACCGCAATTAACCGAATAAACGCAGATCCACTGATCACGGTTCCTCTTCTCAGCACAGGGGCCTAGTATCAAGGATCCTATACGATCTGTTTCTGGAGAAATCGAACCAAAAGAGGGTCAGTAAGATACAGTACCAGATTAGCTTTGTCGAGTTGCGTGGGAAACACGCCAGAGACCTGCTGTTACCTGAAACGGAGAACAGGATTCGGATAAACGATCGAGATCCGTTTAAGGTGCGTCACCTCGGGAAACAGCACGATAACGCGCGACGGTTTAATTGTTGCTCTTTCTAGGAGATCTCTGTGGAGAGCGTGGAGAACCAGGAGCAAGCTTTGAAGAAGATCTTCGAGGCGGAGATCAGGAGGTCCATCGTGAAGGGACCCACTTATCCGGATTCGCATTTAGGTACAGCTGTGATCACCGTTCATGCTACCAATGCCAGCTTGGTCACTTCGGGATACACCTTCACCAAGGCTAAAGTAATTTAGACTGAGAAATCTTCATTTTCATAGACTGCTTCGGGGAGTAGACTTTCGTTTCCAGGATTGCAAGGGTGCGGGATGATGCGCCTTCTCATTTCTCGATAATGCAAAGATGGGCTTTCTCAGTAGTCCAAAGGCGCTAGATCAGAAAGATCAATCTAGGCCGCAGTCGCCCTGAAAAGTCCTATTTTTACGTTTACGAAGCGTAGTTTGCATTATTTGGCAGCATATAACTGTCGCAGCTATATGAACATAGCTATCCAGTCAGCCAGGCCTGCTCCGAGCAGAAATCGAGCACAGTCTTGTTAATGTCTTGTTAACATAAAGGAAATCCGCCTCATGGATAGCCTGCCCCTCCTGGAAACGCAAAATCCTGGAAACGAGACTGCTCCCTTCAATTTTGTAGGAGTGAATAAGTAAAAATGGTCTGCACTGAACCATGATGAGGAGGAAACATTGTGGATTCTTTCGAATTGATTGTTTCTGTATGATCTTTTCTAGATGCACATCGTGGAGATGGCTGGCATTGGAACACCCGGCAGGTCATTTATCCGGAAAACGGCTTCAGACATTGGTGCAGCTAACTTGACCAAATCGCAGTTGGAACAGTTCTTCTCGCAGCTCCGCACTGCAGGTCCGATTCCCTACAACGCGACACGATCCAATAATCTGTTGAAGATCCTCGGAGACGATTTTCCCGTTGCATCTGTGATCCGGTGATTGATTGAAAGATTTCTTTTTTTTTTATTGCAGAAAATCTCATAAGAGATTTATATTTCAACATAATACAGAATTCAATATACATATAAGAATTACAAAGAAGAGAAATTTTTACAGAATAAGAATATACAATTTAATCAAAGTACTTAGTTCCTCGGCTATAACGATAATTGAATTTATCAGTTTTATATCCCATGTCCGAGTGACGAAAGAGGATCTGGACGTGACTCTGTCCACGCTGAGGTTCACCGGGAACATTGCCAGATTGAAGCCCATCAAAATCAAGAGGAGCATGGAATATCAGAAGGATCGCATAGTGCATAGACTTCGGAACGAGATCGATGCCTTGAAGAAAGAGCTGACGATGAATCGGTTGTTGCTGGATCAAGAAACTTCGATAAATATGTCGAAGTTGAGATCAGAGCAGATCAATCGGAGCGTTGTCAGTTACTTGAATGGTAGCATCAATGACTTCACCTTGGTCAATGCGACGCAGGCTCAGCAGTTGCTGAAGAGCATCAAGGATTTCTATAACAGGTTGTAATAGATTTTTTTGGAACGTTCATCTTCTAAAATTATTCATGCAATTGTATTACCATTAATCGAGTCGCTAGACTGACAGTCAAAGAGACGGAGATCGACCAGCTGAAGGAGAAGTACGAAAGTATTTCGAAGAACATGGTGGACATGAGTGTATCAGCAAAACTATCAAAGGTATTCGGATATGTTCAAAATTCGTGGTTATTAATATAATGATCGTTGTTAAAATAGTCGTATGTTGACAGGAGTCTGCGTTGTCTGCTGATAGCCGTATTCGTAATCGAAAGAGGAGTATGAATTCTTCGGGACGCTTTACGGAAGATCAGGAGGCAGTGACGGAGATTAAAGAGATTGAAATAGAGGAAGTGGGAAGCATAGCTGAAACTGGTTAACAGATTTGCTAATTTTTCTAAATAGATATTTAAGACGAATAGAATGATTAATATTAATTTTTAGCTGGCGGGATGACACTGGGACCATGCAAGGACACAGATGATGACAAGACCTTAACTATTCCAGAGCCAGTTTATCAGATTGATCACCAGAATAGAATATTAGTTAGTATACATTGCAATATAACACGAAGAGCAGAATCTTCTCAGTGCCTTCAAAACCTGTGAACGGTCGTAATCATCACCAATTGTAAACGAGGGGCAGAGCTGAGAGTTGATAATTAATTGTGATTTTCATTTGCGCTTCTGTAGAAGCTTCGGCAACTTTTTGAGCGTTTCCTGACGAGCGATAAAGAGTACAGAAAGATAAAAGAGATGCTGGATAAGAATACGAGGACTTTGGCGACGGATCAGCAGAAGTTCACGAAGTGGATCAACAAGTACTTCCAGGTGAGCGAAATTTACTTGATTCGTAGAATCAACTTAGAACTGTGCGATTGACCTGGCAGTTTTGTTCTCCAGGTAAAGAGCACTTTGGAGAACGCAAGGGACAAGCTCAGCAAGCACCAACAAATTCGACAAGCGATGCAACCGGAGGACCAAGAGGAGCTTACACCGGAAGCGGAGATAATAATAGAGCGTGATATCGCGTGTCATCAAAGAGTCCTGTTGAATTTGGAGGAAGAGGTGGTTCAGGCGCAGGACGAGATTCAACGATTGTTTCAGGAACAGAGGGAGATGCGTTCGCAGTTCAACTCCGGTTTCAAGGAGTATTGCAAAGAGATGGACGCCTCACCACTTTATAGCAACAGTTCGATGAAATTGTTATTTGAACCGGCGGAGAACGCGTCTCTGGAAGTAGCTAAACGCAAGTTCAATCAGTTCCAACGAGCGATGACGCGCAAGCTCCAGGTAGATACTGGATACACCGAAGAGAACTATTTTAATCGTGTATTATTACCACCGACGAGATATAAGGATAGACCTATCACCAAATGTATTTTTTCGGCCATCTTTGCTGAGGCCACATGGCCTTTTTTTCTTGTCATTTCCTGTATTACCAACTCAGTTTTGGAGCCCCAGGCAGGATCTCGTCGGAGCTGCTGACAGCTAAAATAGGCTGACAGCACAAATGGGATATAGGAATAGGATCCTAAAAAATGAAAAAAAATTAAAATTGAAATTCTACGTAATTCCTAAAGTCACCACTCTAAATTGTAGAGGGCATACGAAAACCTCCGGTTTTTTTGCACAGTCGGTAATTCATAGCGTGGACACGAAGTCCCATAAGATGATAGGTCTATCCTTATATCTCGTCGGTGTTATTACGCTAATTTTTGGGCCTATAAGTTAGTTTGTTTTTTATGATTTTAGGAGACGGAGACAATACAGAAAACAGAACGCGGCCGCTCGAGGTCTTGCATGGATTGAAACCTTAATTAATTAAACCTTATCAGCTACTGTAATAAATAGGTACTTAATGTAACGCAAAAATAACGTAATAAACATGTATAATTTCGAAATTGTTTAGATTTTAAAATCCGCATTTAGCGCTAGTTTTTTCATACCGGCATTCTGTACCGACGATGTACCGTCGGTGGTCTTCTGTTTCCGCCCACAAAGGTGCACCCGCTGGCATCACTGCTCCGGTATAGTGCTGCCCCCACACAAAATCCTAGCCTGGATCAGATCCCACACCCACGGTAGAGCGGATTTCTCCCTCCCTCTCCAGAGAGGATATCAGATTTCACATCATTTTTAAGAAAGAGAAATTGATAGTTTTAAAAACAATCTTCCTCTCTCTCTCTCTCTCTCTCTCTGTACTTTTAGATTTAATATACAACTTGGAGTAAAGCTGCCGAGAGTTAGAACACATTTTACTCTCAAATTCATTTATATTTTGCATAGTTTATTGCGAAACTTGGCATAAAAGTATAAATTAATTTAATATTCAGCATGGGATAGATTATACTCTAGTTGTATGACATAATTCAAACCGCTTAATCAATTTGATTGCTAGTAATTACGCTAATCGTGAATATGTAGTTGAATTGCACTGTAATTGAAATTTAATGTATTTGGAGTACAATGTATAATTGAAATAGAATGTAATGGAATTGTTCAGAACCAAACTTCGAAAACTGTTCAACATCGATTTCGGTTCCTAAAACAGTGATGAAGAACTTTTATTTCGACAAACTGTTTTACGAAGAACCGAAAGGGTTTTTCAGGATAAGCATGGTCCAGCGGCTCTCATCTCATGACCATTTATGTATATGAATATCGGGTGCAAAAACCATTGTTTTTATTTATTTTAGAAATGACAGGCCTTCGAAATTTGCAATTTTTGTCCATTTTGGCGAAAACGGATCTCACTTACAAATTTTTATCTCCGGAACTGTATGTCCGATTGAGCTACATGGGGGCTAGAGTGATCTAAATTTTGAAAAAAATATGCTTATATTCCTTGAAGTTTCTCCTTTAAACTGAGCCCTTGAAAAGAGACTAGCGATTTCAAAGTCAGCGTCACAATGAGCTGGTAAAGGACGCCGTGCACACCCGTTTCAGGTAGAGGCGAGTCGAGCGCACCGCTATTATGGTCCGTTGCCTACACCGCAGGTATTGGGAAAATACCAGCAGACTGTTATACGACGTCCGACGCCGACGTCCGACTGCGGCACACACACACACACACACGTGCGTTTCGAGCGCCTCGGGAGGCATGTGTTGGTGTCTTTTCGGCCGATTTCGTCCGAAAATGTGCTCACACAATGGGCCAGACATCGGAACAAATGGTCTCGAGGTCGGCGGGGGGCCGAACCTTTCCGAGTGCTTCGAGAAGGGTAACAATGGACATACCCCATGGGGCCACCAACCCGACGTCGGAAGATGGTCGAAGGTGAATCAAATCAGTTTATTTCTCGCTCGACATCGGACGGTGCAGCGTTCACTTCAAATAATTTTCATGTCGCCAATTTTGAAGTATCCGTAAAGAAGACACTTGGGGCTATATTATCATTACTTTTATTTTTTCAATTCTCTGGAGCTAGGATAGCAACGTTTGAAACACCTGTTTAAAACAATTGCAAAATAAACTATGAAGATAAATATCTTTTCAACTGAAATAATTTTTAAAATTATATAATTGTAAAAATCGTAAACTTCACATCTATCTTCGAAATTCCAAGCAATGGTAATTTTTTGTTAAAATTTTCTTATGCATTGTCTAGTAAAAAGATTCTTCCAACATCTTGAGACAATCCATTTTTCTTAAAGCCATCCCAACTTGTCCACCATGGAGGTGGAAGACAGGTAAAAGAGTCACTGCCACTGCACACTGCACACCAGTGCACACGGTTTGAACGGGGAGAACCTCAAGATGAATAGCTGCAGCCTGCAGCTCACAACTGACCGTGGAGGTGTGCAAGGTTTATAACACCTAATTGCTATAGAGGCATAGGAATATGCCCGAGTCTTTCTTCGGGCTCCGACAATAAAGTAATAAAGAACTAAATGCATTTAAGAGGGAGACTTTCTCTCAAAAATAGCAAGAAGTCACGTCCGTAAAAACAGGTATATTTTCCATTTATTCCGGTACATTGTCGAACTTTCGATGCTGTGGGTGTGGTCACGTCGCTGGAAACGACCTGATTGGTCGGTTTACCTGAAAATCGCTGACCAATCAGCAAAGTTTTGGGGGCAAATGTGCGCATTGAGGAGTTCTCCTCCTAGAGCGCGGGAATGAAGAGACCAGTACGATTTCGAGACGCGCCTAGTACGGTTCGAAAAAGCAGAGAGACACGCTACGTATTATAGTAATGGATTGTGTGAAATTAATCAGTTTAGTCCAGGAGAGAAGAAGTTTGTGGGACCCCCAAGACTCTAATTATCATAACAGAGTTGCTAATCGGGCACTGTGGTGTGAAGTTGCCACATCATTGAATTCCACAAGTAAGTACCTACGACAATTACTACATATTCTACAATTGATCTACATTGCATACAATTAATATACATTACATATAACTAGTAACTATAACTACATGGTAGAAAACATATACAATATGCAAAGTAATATCTGCATATCGAAATATGTATTTACATAAAAATCCGTAGTCTACATATAACTATTATACATTACAATTAGTATACATTATACTATACAATTTTTATTATTTATGTATTGTATTTTCAGGCCATCTTGTTAAACTTAAATGGCAACGTCTGAGAGACACGCATAGACGAGAAATGAGGAAGAGCAATCTACCAACAAGCTCTCAAACAGGGGATTCAACGTGGCGCTTTTTCAATCAAATGAGTTTTTTGGAAGAAACGTATACGATCAAAGCCACTGTTGGGTATTCCCACAATCGGGAATATCTTCCCGATATACTGGATACACACAGAGATTCAGAAAGTGATGTCATTGATATGGAAATGGATGAGACAACGGACAAGGACTTATATGATAAAGTCTATCATATGGAACTATTAAATAAATCAGCGCTACTGAGGAAGAGGATATTGGCAAAAGAGTTGGCAAAAGATCCATTCGATGAGATAATACGAATTGAAAAAGAGAAACTGGAGCGCCTCCAGCAACTACGAAAGGACAAACACGATATGGAGGACGACGACTATTCCTTCCTAATGAGTCTGCTTCCCTATATGCGTGCCATACCCAAACGCAGAAAATTACAAGCACGCATGCGACTGCAACAAATCATCATTGAGGAAATAGAAAATACAGAGTATAATTTGCATTCGGCCACATTTCAATAACTCAGCTGCTGCACGTCACAATTTCAAAAATTTTAGATTATGCTTCTATTTCTGATTATCTATTGCGGCGAATTTATTGGTGAAATTGTTTGGATGTGTTCATTGTATTGTTTGAACGATTGGCGAGAGGAGTTTAAATCTTTGTAGTCTCGGTTCTATTTTTATTAATAAAAGTGGAAATTTTCTTTCATCTAACATAATTTTAATTTCTGATTTAAAGACCCTTTCCTACTTCCTACATACATCTGTCCTTCTTTTACTAATTTCACATTTTGATACTTGCAGTGATAGCGTATCTTTAGCAACGCTACTGTTGTCGAATGTCGTTTTCTCTTCAACACGTGCATCTTGCGATTCAACTGAATCCGATTCTGTGGGATCGTCCAATGTTAATGGATGTCTCCATATTTTTATCATATCGCTATTGGTAGTGTGAACATCCTTATGTTTTGTGTTCTTCTTAATATCTTTGTAATTATCTAAAATTATTTTACTTTCATCTTTGCTTTCACTTTCTACTGTGACAGCCTTGGCGTTGCCCTATGCTGCTGTCGTTTAGAAAACTCCTTATTTCCTTGGCATATTCCTTTTCTATTATCCTCAGTTCTGAGTGGGTCTGGTCAGTCCTTGTAAATACACATCTGGCCAGATCCACGCAGGCCTAATCCTCTCCTTTGTCTCTTCCAGGTCCCACTTGGGCCTGTTCAAGGTCTACGTTCAGGCCCTGGCGAACCTTTCCTTTCTTTATTGACATCCTCCTACCGTTTTATATAGCATCCTTCCGCGTGTCCTTACCTGATCTTTCTCTCCTCCTGGATATTGCCACACCATCCTCTCCTTACTTTCCTCTCCTTCATTTTATACTTCTTCCGGGGGAGTTTTCTAAACGTTGACAAGCCACTGCAAGCCACTCGGTTACAAACCTGTACAAACCGTTGTAAATAGAAATGAATAGAAACGACATCGGTCTCCTGTCGTACGGCGTATTGCCGCGCGTCGCTTGTTTAACTTGTCCGTTCAGAGTTCAGACACGCCTGAATCCGCGCGATTTGAACCGCGCGCGGACATTATTTACATTAGCGCAGGGATGTGCATTTTTGCCTCAATTGAGGCAAGACCAGGCAAGACTGTCCACACTGGTCACTGGTTCACACTTAGTGATGCCAGACCGTGGTTGCGTGGTACCACGTGGTACTGTGATACCATGTGATACTGTGTGGTACTCAGTGGTACTCAGGTACTCAGCAGTCAGCAGTGATGCCAGACCGTGGTACATATTATGTGGATGGTTAAATATTCAATGAAATTATTATTCGAGGGCTAAAAAAATTAGTGGGTGTATACTGGAGAATCCTTTGTATCTGTATTGTACAATAAAGATAATTTATTCATGCAAAATGAAAAATATTGGATATTCATTACAGCAGCAAATGATTCGTGCCGTTTTTCCCATAAGACGCAATGTTAATTCCGGCACGAATTATTTGCGCTTAATATACGTACTTACAGCGCCATCTAGCGGCAAAACGCTGAAACCGTTAGCCAAATTTAGTTTCGAATCAACCGCTAGATGGCGCTGTTCAACACTGTCCGTACAGCGCCAATTCGTACAGCGGCAAAACGCTCAAACTGTTAGCCAAATATTACCGACAGAAGTACCAGTCGGTAACCGCGCCATCTAGCGGTGCATTCGGAACTAAATTTGGCTAACAGTTTGAGCGTTTTGCCGCTG
>CM052291.1:313399-338284 GCA_028455765.1 Lasioglossum oenotherae | reverse complement strand
AACCGTTAGCCAAATTTAGTTCCGAATCAACCGCAGGATGGCGCTGTTCAACATTGTCCGTACAGCGCCAAATCGTACAGCGGCAAAACGCTCAAACTGTTAGCCAAATTTAGTTCCGAATGCACCGCTAGATGGCGCGGTTACCGACTGGTACCTCTGTCGGTAACATTTGGCTAACAGTTTGAGCGTTTTGCCGCTGTACGAATTGGCGCTGTACGGACAGTGTTGTACAGCGCCATCTAGCGGTTGATTAGGAACTAAATTTGGCTAACAGTTTCAGTATTTTGCCGCTAGATGGCTCTGTTCAACACTGTCCGTACAGCGCCAATTCGTACAGCGGCAAAACGCTCAAACTGTTAGCCAAATGTTACCGACAGAGGTACCAGTCGGTAACCGCGCCATCTAGCGGTGCATTCGGAACTAAATTTGGCTAACAGTTTGAGCGTTTTGCCGCTGTACGATTTGGCGCTGTACGGACAATGTTGAACAGCGCCATCCTGCGGTTGATTCGGAACTAAATTTGGCTAACGGTTTCAGCGTTTTGCCGCTAGATGGCGCTGTAAGTACGTATACTAAGCGCAAATAATTCGTGCCGGAATTAACATTGCGTCTTATGGGAAAAGCGGCACGAATCATTTGCTGCTGGAATGTATATCCAATATTTTTCATTTTGCATGAATAAATTATCTTTATTGTACAATACAGACATAGCGAATTCTCCAGTATACACCCACCAATTTTTTTAACCCTTGATATAATAATTTCATTGAATATTTAACCATCGACGGTCCACGGTTTAAAACTGGCAAAACTCGCAGGTGCGCGAAAAAAGCGCATAACTCATCACTGCGTGAAGTTGGTTGTGAAAAGGGAAAAATGGCGGACAATGATGTCAATGGTGACTCGGATGAGGTGCAGCAAGAAAAGTCACAGAAAAAGGCAGCGAAATATGACAGCGGTGCGGCAGATTTGGAAAAAGTCACAGATTACGCGGAGGAGAAGGAAATATCTTCCTCTGATGGATTCTCTTGCGTGAGTGTTCCATAACTATAAATATGTACTTACCGTTTCACGTGTTTATCATTGTGTGAACAATTGTCTCACGTATTACGTCGTGACTATTTAGACAAATCTGCGTTTTTCCAAAGTCATCGTCTGCACCTTATCATTTCACTGTGCGTCACCAGTTTAATATTCGCAATTAGCTCTATTCGAAGGAATAGATAACAAAACCTAACCTATAAGTTGTGTATATTTATGTTTCTCAAATCTAAAATAACGTTGAATATGAACGATTCATAATCTTACTTTTAGTATTGTTTTCATGCTAATTCCAACTTCTGTTGTCTTTTATACAGGCATTGAGCTTAATCGGAGACCAAAGAACTAAGGAACTAGCAGCGAAAAAAGCCAGAGAAAGGGAACTGCTAAAGGTTCCTATTAAAAAAGAAGACGTCGATCTGATGGTAAGACAATGGATTTATGTATGTATGCTATGGGTAATGTGTATAATGCGTGGCCTGGTATATTTCACAAATTGCCTGGACATTTTATATAATATCCATGGTTCATTGGGTAGCGTGTTATAAATCCATGCTTGGTATTTTTTTATGTTTATTTTTTATAGCAGTAAACTCGTCGATTAGGGTCCTCCTCTCAGATTTTAACGGGCATTTTACACATTGCCCGGAAGATTGGGTATTTTAATGTCCGCAAAATATGTAATTGCCAGTTCCTGTGCCCTCTGTAATGGAAAAAAGAAATCTCGAAATGCAGAAGACATAGCAAGCTGAAATTTGGTGCACAGCTGTTAGGCCAAAAGAGTGCACAAATATGTTATGATCCCAGAAATCCTTCACGATCAAGCGTCAAAATTAAATTAGTGTTATTTAAGTTCCTCTGTCCTCTGTAACAGTAAAAAAATCTTAAAACACAGAAGACATGGAAAGCTGAAGTTGGGTACACAGACAGTCTGTAGGCCAAAGGGTTAGCGTTTTTGACTACTAAAAAAGCCTATTCTTGTATTATCAAGAAGCGAGAACACGCATCCCGTACCCTCGCGGAATCCTGGAAAAACGAGCTCACTCCCTTAAAAGATAATGCTCGGTTGTTGTATCGATTAAAATTGGTCCGATCTTGTTTCAGGTGAAAGAGATGGAAATCAGTCGGACTACCGCGGAGCACACGCTCAGAGAGCACAGAGGAAACATTGTCGAGGCATTGATTACGCTGACAAACTGACTGTACAGTACAGGTTCTAAGCGTACGATTTACATGAATCTCGATTTTATTGTGAATTCTACGGTCTTAGGAGTTGTTATGACTTTGGGTTATTAATACATATTCGTACATATTACAAAATATATTCTATGCGATTCTGTACACTCTGCTGTTAATTCCTCTAATTCGATACCCGCGATTAAGATCCCTTATCGGAACAAGATATTCTGCCGACGTGCGTACTAAAGGATATTTTCAATAGAATGAAAAAATAATTGCTATAGTACTGATTACATGCGTTATCAGGGAGTTTCCTCTTGATAAGATTGTAACCTTTATACGATCCAGAAGTCCGGAATATTTTTTAGTGTTAAGCGACATGTTTTGCTGGTTGCGAACGATGGTCTCGGTACTTGTACTTGGAAATCGGTGAAAGGTTTGAAAAGTTGCGCGGGATTATTATCTTCGACACGTTCTCTTCGGCGCGAAACTTATTTCCGTGTGAAACAACTATGCGTACATCTCGAAGAATAATCAGCTTCGCTGCGAGAACAGTTTAGTTAATAATGTCACCGTAATGTCAGTATCATTTCACGCGAGATCTTATGAACTTTTAGACTCCTAAGACGAACGATTTTTCGAACTGTTCGAGATGGTTACAGTGAATCAACTGATGAATTATCCAGGTATGTGCAGTTCATTTACGTGCGACCACGTCCGAAACAGAATGTTAAACGGATGTTTGGTATCTTTGTTAGAACTAAATGATTCGCTGCATCAACTCGCGAGTACTTTTCCGTACACAGAACATTCGATGACAAAGTTCGAAGACAAACGCAACAACAACGGTAACAGCAGCAGCAGCAGTAATAACAAAGGTGAGACCAATTAAAGAAAAGATTAACAAAAGCAGACGACGAGATTAAATTTGTTTGTACTCTTTTCTATGACGTACTAATCTTCGTTCTGCTGTCCGCGCAAAACTCGGAACGATTGCATCCTTCGCTGGTAAGATTAATTCGCCGTTTTCGCGCAAAAACACCGACCGTTATCAACCGACTGATTCTTTGTTTCCTTGTTTCCAGGAACGAAAAGATATTAACGTGATCACAGCGACGCAAATTATAGTTTTACTGTTGTTCGCATTTGGTATTTTTTTTGCTCTTCTAATATATTGCAAAACCTGCAACAGGTAGGAACGAATCTCTTTCTCGCCTATCGATCGATCGCATTTATAGCTAACGAATCTAAAATAAAATCTATACACAAGCTTTGGGAACTCGACCGGATGATCCAAAGTTCCGCGTTGATAATGCCTAGGCGATATCAGTCTCGCTATTAAGTATTTGCAGGTCGAATCAAGCGAGATACTCGGAGCAAAGTCGATACGGTAATAATGACGACGATCAACAAACGGACACCGATTCGTTGTATTCTCACGCAATAAATGAATCCAGGCAGAGGCCGCCGTCTTACAGCGAAGCTTGCAACGCGCCACCTCTCTACGGATCACCTTTCAACAGGGTAAATTAATCCCTGGATTTTTTCTTTTCCTAGAGGTACAGTAATCCCGCGATCTAAGTCGATTCTCTCTCGGTTCTGTGCTGTGAAAGATATCGTGAAGGGATACTGTCTTTTTGTGCCGCGTCGACCGCGTCGAACGTAGGAAAGAACAGCATGTAGACACAATAATACAGCATGTAACAAAAATAGTGTATCGGTGAGACAAATCTAGCGCAATAATGAAACTTCTTTATTTTTTACTTGTTTTTAATGTAACTTTTACTCATATCTTTGCGACATTTTTCGAATTAAAATGACACGAAACAAGATACAATTTCACCCATATTTACTGTACATGTGAAGCATAATTTATACTGTATACAATACTATCTTTGTCTAACATTTTTTTGATCGAGTCGACCGTGGAAAAATTAGTCAATTAAACCACTAAATACAGTTGAAATTACATCGTGCTTAGTGTGAGATTCTAATCGGAAAAATACCACAAATAAGTTGGTGAAAGTCCGATAAAAAAATAATGAAAAATATAGAAGTTTTGTAATTGGATTAGTAGCGGTTCACACCGATATACCCGACCCGGTATCGAATTACGCGGCATGTTTACACATGTTTCTGGGCCTCTCGCGGGGTTTGCCCCTCAGTGGAAGGAGTAGGCGAACAGGCTTAGATCGCGCGGGATTACTTCACCACGATTTTGCGATTTGTAATAAGGTTGAATAATAAACTAGACAGCGGATCTTTATGCAAAATAGGAACTTTCTAGCCGCATTGTAACAAAGTGGAGTGAATTAGAAATTGATTTTCTTTCAAAATATGTTTAACAGATTGAAAACAATATAACTTGTATCATTTTCGCAATAAATGCATAAAATCCGCTTGTCTAATAATAACAAATCGAAGCGATGATATCTGTACGCGAAAAACGAGATTACTTTCCCGAACGACCTGATAAGATGCAGCTACACCAACGCGATTTTAAACAGGACAACCTACAGAATCAATACGATGCAGTATAAATCTTTTATTACGAGTCAATTATTATTCTCATTTTACTATCACATAAAAATCGAATTTTATTTGGAGACGCGACACCAAGATATATTGTTATGTTCTCTCTAGGCGTCTATGCTCGAAGCACCACCGGTCTACCCGGACACCCCTAAGCTATCGGACAGGGTGCACGGCCAAGGTTTCCCAGTAACTCATCACATTTAAAGCGTACAAAGGACCCCCGATCATCTGTACAGATATATTTATAATAACGCGAGAAATTTCGATTTGATAACGGCGAATAAACATGAAGTTTTTTGTGATATAACACGTTTCTCTTCTTGTCAATTCTTTCTCTCACACATTCTCTCTATCTCTCTTTGTATGTCGCAACCACAACGCAAAAGTGCCAGGGATAATGAGAAATCACTGTAAAAGTTGTCATGATTATATAATGAAAATGTCATTTATTTGATGTGGTGCAATGACTTAAAGTAAATGGAAAAATGAACGTTTGTATGAGCTGGGTTCGATGATCACAACGATGCCGTGTACAACATCGGCGAGCTACCACTGCTGAACTATTCGTTACAAAAAAGCTTTCTTCGGGTTTAAATGCAATATACAACGGAAGTGTGTATCAGACAGCAGCGCAGTAGTAGCTAACACGACACGGGCACGCTGCTTTTCCATGATGAGGTAACACTTGTCTTAATTGTACTTATAGTTTATCAAATTATCCAGTCATACGCTTATGCAGATTGGTTCGAAGAATTGCATCTAATGTATTTTATATTTTTTTGTTTCTTGTTCACCCTCTCTGTCTCTCTCTCTCTCTCATCTCTCTTTGTCGAACTGTCGAACTCGTTTTCTTTTTTTTCCTGCGTTTTTTCTATCTCTCTCTTTCTTAGGAAAAAGACATTCAACGTTACGAGTTTTGTTTTCGTGAGATATTTCGCCGTACAGTCCCAAAGATAGAATGGGTAGAATTGGACGTAGATTTTCGTTCGTTATCGATAATCGTTTCCTCTCTCTTTCTTTCTCTCTCCCACATGCACACGCACTCTCTCTCTCTCTCTCACTCACTTACTCACTCTCTCTCTCCCTCTCTCTCTCTCTCTGTCTATCTACCTCTTTCATTCTCTCCACGAAATGTTAAAATCTGAGTGAGCACGGCCAAATCTGTTCCTTAAACCGCTTATACAATTTTTAATTTCTCGTTTCCTCTCTCGTTCCCTTTTCTCCGTTTTTCTTTTTAACCCTCATCCGTCTCTCGTGGCGATTTCACAGTTTTACCCGAAGTAAATTATACTGTTCTGTTGCTTGTAGGTAAATTTGCCCGAAACTGCGTGACTTTGATTTTTTTTTTAACGCGAAACACAACCGAAAAATCTAACATGTAAATATGTTAACCCTTTGCACTCTCTCGGAGCTATTTTAACTGGAAAATATTTTGTAGATATGAAATTGATAATAACACCTCGTACGATATTTAAATGTTTAGTAATGGATTAGTAGATTGCGGATGTTTATGCAATTTCCAATCTTTATAGACGAATTTTAAGAAAGTGGAATGGAATAAGATCCTATTTTTCAATAGTCACTGTCTATTTAACACCGAGGGACAAATTCAGTTTGTGAAATGGGGTACGGACGAGGGTTAAATTCGCGTTCATATTTCATCGCCCTTGTTTCTTTTCTTTTTTGCCATTTTGTAGTCTCGTTTCAAGCTCTAACGGTCTACGGACTCGAAATAAACGTCGTGTAAAAAACGGTGGAAAACGTTCCCTAACTATGTTTCCCATAGGATTTTTTTCTTTTGTTGTTTTATTTCCCTCGATCGTTCTTTGAGCCTGGACAAGAAACGGGAAATACACGCGGGGCGCGCGACTCCAATCGAAATAGGATGCGGCGCATTCTTGTGCGCGACATGAGAGTCAAGGCTCAAAGATGAACACGCAAAACGTATGTTCTAATCCGTATTTTAATTTGTCGACAATGTACATATTACATAGTTTACTTAAAGCATTCGCTAGTGTTTCAAGGAACATGAGTTTAGCACAGTCTGTAAAATAGAAATAAATTATAGTTGGTTATTGTACCCTTCATAAAAGTATGTGGTTCCGTTATTTTCGGTTTTGTTCGGTTCTTATAAAATACAGTTTAGATATGTACAGAGTAAAAATCTTAAAATCGAAAGGGGCGCTAGATTTGGGACTGTCCGGATTGTAGCGACCGTTTCATAAAAAGATTTCAAGTTTTTCTTTTGTTCTTTCAATTTCTTTTTTTTTAAATCCTTTTCCGCTGGCTGCCAGGATCGTCAGAAGTTCTAGAAACTGTGTGTACATGTATGCGTGTATGTGTGTCTTCACGTGGTTCTGTGTATGTATGTCTCTCTCTCTGTGTCTCTGTCGTCTGTCCGTGTCCGTTGTACACGTGTCCGTGCACGTGTACTTGCTCTGTATTTTCGTGTTCCATGTACGTGTACGTGTACATGTACGTGTACGTGTGTGAATGATTACAATTGCGGTAATTACAGTGGTCTTATCACAGAACATGTATGGCATTAAATCGTCGATATCATTACTTTCAGGTAATGGTATTATGGTATATATTCCGTATTTAAAACGTTCGGTAAAGCTAGGTCGGAGGATCAGGAAGCCAGTACGGTACTAAATGATGATTATTCGTTTCTGCTGTTCACGGTTGCCCATAATTCAGATCATTGACCACACACGAATTCACAATTCAATAATTAATTACATAAAAAACGATTAATATTTCGTGCTATATAATTGACTAACTTTTATTTTACATTTTTCTTTCGTTCTCTCTTTCTCTCTTTCTACCTCACTTTTTCTTTCTCTCTCACACACATACACTCTTTCTTTCTCTCTCTCCTTCCGAATTTTACTCTCTCACTTTCCCTCTCTCTCTCTCATGATTTGATTTTTCTTTCTTTCGTGTCCCTTTCGCGTTTCTCCTACGTGTCCCGTGTATCTAGCATTATTTTCATTTCGGATATTTTTTTATCTAGTTGCACGCGTCAACTCGATTTCCGCCGCGACGAACTTTTTTTCCGTGTAACATCTATAGTCCGATTTATTGTATGTTCGAATCCTGCGCGCAAGTAGGATCGACATTTTGACAATAATCAACGTAAAATTCGATAAATTATGGACAACCCTAAATTTAATACAATTAATAATAATAATAATATAATAATAATAATAATTAATATAATGATAATAATTCGAATCTATCACTTCAGCTACTATGCAATACTCGAGAAAACAAAACAAACTGTGCCTAGTGATCGTTGGGAGGAAGGTGGGAATAAAGGTCGCGCGCGCCAGACTGGATACCCGTTACCCGTCGAGATGGCCGGTTGTCGGACAACCGTTGAAACACCGTTTGACGGAATTTTGCAGTGTGTGCTTGTGGCGAATATTTACAAATAATTGTTTCGAAATTTTCTACGCGTTCAACAAAAGATCTGAGATCGCAGAGTTGCTTTTGGAACAGCCGTTGCAACGTAGGTAATATACTTCGACTGCGAATCTTCATGCATTTATAGTAGAATGGAGTAGATGAAATTCAAAATTGTTGGATTTATCCTCTATTAACCCTGACTGTAGCAAACTAAAATGTGTAGATGATTTAAAATCTTTTGTATTTTACATATTTGCACACATTTTCATTTCAGCACTATAAATTAATATATTAGCGAGCAAAGAATAGACGTTCAGAGAAATATCGTAATTTCTCTTGTTGGAGGAACATTAACAAATTATCATCGATTCAAATCAGGAAGAAATAACATATTCAATTTAGTTTCTCTTCCTCGCAATCGATGCGCAGTCTAGTTATACCATAATCGCGTGAATCGGGGAGCAAGTATTTTCTTATCTTAAACGTTTCTCAGCGTCTAATCGTTCGAAACGACTTATCCCACGACGAATGCGATTACAATCGAATTTACGTTGTCGCGGACGATAAACACCGCGAACAAGTTTAAACGAGAACACCAGAATTGGACGAGATTAATTCGTCGATCAGTCAACGATCCAAAGAATCCAGCTTTGAGATTAGGGTGATCGGGGCGGGCGGTGTTCGCGCGCGAAAAAAATATACACAAATTAAATGTGGGAGACAGGAGGGAATTGGGGCGGAAGGGGAGCACAGATTGCGTAGCGTTAATAGTAATCATAGTAGTAGTACATGTTTGAGAGAAAGAGATCATAAAAAACCCTAACTAGAATCATGTTTTTCTTCATTCTGGAAGAGTTTCACGTTCGTATCCGTCTCTTGTGTGTGTCTCCATTAAACTAAAAATCACTATCGGTAATAAACATAACATATATCTAACGTTCTTCTTGTTCGTTGCGTCGACGAACATGCGTGGGACATCGTTCGATGCATTCTTCATCTATTTTCATCGTCGTTTCGCCTTCTTCTTCTTCGACAAAGGAACAAAATGTTTAATCGCCTGGCCGACGTCTATCACAACTTCCTTCGTGCATACCGTGTACGTGATCTGTCTTCTGTGTATGTGTCTCTGTCTCTCTGTCTCTGTATGTATGTGCGTGTGGGCAAGAGCGCGTGTTTACGTGTAGATGAGACTTTAACGAGTGGTAGCAATTTCAGGCGAGCTTCAATCTCGCTTTGGTCCTCTGACTGCTTCTGTGATTCGTTCTCTTTCTCCGCCAAGATACGGTTGCTTCGACGAATTCTCTCCAGCTTACCTTGGTCGGTAGAAACGAAAAGCAGACCGACCAAGGGAGACTACAAACGGTGCGCATCGACGGATCGCTGACATTCGAGCGGCCACTCGAGGCTAACGATGGACGATGGACGACGAACGATGGACGATGTGGATGATGGACGATGGACATTAGACGATGGGTGATCAACGAGCAACGAGGAACGAGCAATCGCACGTGGTTACCCGGCGCGCAACGCGAGAAAGAGTATCGTGTGATCGTGTCCCAGTCCGTATCGGTCGGCCCGAACCCCTCCGAGGATGGACCCATCGTCATCGTTGGTTACACTCAATTTCCGGCTTCTGTTTTTCTCTGCGTTGCGCGCGGGGACGCGTGCTGGCTGCTATTTTCTCTCTACTCTTGACGCTCTCTCGTCGCTGCACTCCGGATATCTGTGTGATAGGCTCGCGGGCCGCCTCTCGCGATACACGCGAAAAGCTCGCACGCGAGACAGTCTCTCTCTCTGGCTCCTCGGCGCACAGTTCCTTTCGCAGTGGACCAGAGGATGTCGCACTAGGAAACATTTATTTAGAACACTACTTTTGTATCACTGTACAGAAAAAAAGTTTCTCATGAGGGATGCAGAATAGGCGGGGGCGATGTGGAGGTCGTGCCCGGTGTTAACGGTGATTGTTTTCAGCTCTGTTTCACTCGCTTCCTGGGCGGACCGATCGGCGGGATCTGTTGGGTGGCGAGCGCTCGAAACGCCTCCGCTATCAGGTGCGGATGCGAGTTCACCATCGACTTGAAACCCGCCGTGTCCATCACGTCTGTCGCGTGTCTGAAAACATAAACCGCGTCGCTTTAACAAGGTCTTTCTCTTTCTATTCCCGTGATAATTGGTCACGGTCAATCAGTCAGTCTGTGTTACATCTGAATTCAAATAAAGAGCAATTTCTACTCTATTTTTATGAGTAGACTGCTGCGGATCTTTATGCAAAATAAAAATTGTCTGCATCGATTACAAAGAATAGAAACTAAATTGAACGTTATTTCTTCCCTTAATGATTTTAATAGAGGAAAAATCATATATTGACATGTTGAATTATTAAAATTTTCCAACTCTTTTCTATTTCATCTACTCAATTTTGCCGTAAATGCATATAGATCCGCATATTTTGGATTTGTGTGTTTGAAAGGGTTGTCACTTTATAGCAAGAAAAATTTGTTCGATACACGAAACTTGAAAAATTGACTTTTGGCCGCGAGAAACGGGATTACAGCCCATAGTGTGCATTCGTACGAAACGGACAACCACTTACGTATTAATGAAGTCTATGGCTTGCGCCTTGAGTTGATCGGCGCTATGAAGATCAGCGAGAATGAGGATGTCGGCTGCGTTCTCGATGGCTAAACTCGTGCAAAGCGCTTCCTCGCACATCACCTTCAGCCTCTCTAACGCGTACTTGTCCGCCGCCGCGAGCAGGTCGTCCGCCATCTTTTCCAGATTCGCCGCTTTTCCCGTGTAGATGAACCGCAGCATTTCGCGCAACACTTCGTGATCCACGTCCGTGATGTCCACGCGGTTCTGCTTCCTCTCCTCCATCTCGTGCTCGAACATCGCCGAGAACACCGGACTTCGAGCTAGACGCGTAACAAAATTGCTGGTCGATTAGCGGCGAACGATTTACGGATAAACGGCTTTCACCGAGTTGACAGAAACAGTTCTTTTTAGATCTATTAGGTCGTTCGGAAAGTCATTTCGTTTTCTCAACGGAAAATGAAAGCCAATTTCTTACCATTTTGAATAAGTTTTATGACATTTCGTTCTATGATCTTTCGCGATTTTTCAGGCAACTTAACCCATTGCACTCGGAGCTATTTTAACTTGAAAATTAAACATTTCTTCCGACCTGGAATATTTCCATTCTCAATGATTTCTCAAATTTGGTGGATACGAGATTGATGTAATACCTCGTACAATACTTAAATGTTTAATAATTGATTAGATACCAACATATCTAATAATGTAAATAATGAATGAACAATGAAAAAAATTGACTCAGTCGAGTCGCTGCTCGAGTGTTAGGGGTTAAAGATCCCATACTCGTAGCATTTCTGATTTTTTATTAGCAGAAGATCGAGTTGTATGACTTTTCACGACTTGATTTGAAATGGAATTTACACCGTATAAAAAATGTTGAAAAAAAATGATAATTCGATGATACATGCTCTCCTTGAACAGCACACAACTTTTTGGAGAACCGATTCTTTCCATGGTCTCGATTGTTCGAAACGGGGCGTGTACGCGATGTCTTCCGAAGAGTTTGCGAACGGGGAAAGAGACCGTCGCGTCTCTCCGAATCGGTATCTGTAGCGATAGCGCCGCGGACTGTGCGCGAAAGTACGCGATCGAAAGTAGTCGGGAGTCTCACCTGCGAGTATGGCTTTATGCGCCTGAAACTCTCTCCCGCAGACCGTCAGCGTGACGTCGCTGAATTTTTGGTTTTCAAAGAGGAGGCCGAGGTCGTCGGGCAACCGGCACTCCGGCACCTTAAATTGAATGGTGTTGCTCTGACCGGAAATGTTGACGCTGTCCGCCACCACGCTGACCTGCGAATACCAGAACGTCCGTCGTTAATTCGACAAAAGGCCCAAGGTGTTACGGAACAAGGGCGAGTATTAAACAATTAACATACAAAGGTATATACCTCACAGAATATCGTGAGTTTGTCGTCGGGCAGGAGTCCGTTGGCCTCGTCCAACAGGAAATCTCTCCTGATAAACTTCTTGAAGCCCCAATCTTTACCTTGGACGAACCTGTATGCACGTTGGCTCTCTGAAACCCAGGAAAACAACGATCGGTTTAATCATCGACGCGACTCTTGAGCCCTCTGACGACGCACAGAAGCCACCAAACGACTTCGTGGGATCGCAATAAATAAAATCAAATTACTTTGGCCGGTTGCAACACTGTAAACGGAATGTAATATCTATCCCCATCCATCTTCCGAGCGATTCGATCGTCTTTACAAGAACAAAGTCGATTACGCCACGCGTCGCTGTCGTCAACGAACCGGAAATCGTTACGGTGGTTTCTCGATAGATCGTCATGTGTCGTGTGTCTTCTGTCGTGTGTAGCGTCGTTTCAACGATCTGACTTTTGACTTACCCATTGCTTTGGTTTCCTCTCTTTTGGCATTAAGGATAGAAAATTTGAACTTTGCTCTGACTTCTGATTTGTTGCACGAGACGAGAAGAAGGTATAAGGACAGGTAGTCTTTGCTCTCCTCGTCCAGACCCTTAGGATTCACTCTTAGGCACCTGGAAATCAATTACCGTTCATGTAAAATTCATAGCCGGTAGCCGGGACCCCGATATTCCCGAGGATCTGCATACTTTTGCGCGAGCCCGTCTACACGCTCTCTCTCTCTCTCTCTCTCTCTCTCTCTCTCTCTCTCTCTCTCTCTCTTTTCCCCATTTTTGTTTCGTTTTTGTTCGGGTCCCCGCGCGCAAGGACTCGCGACAAGTAGTCGAGTGCTCGAGCACTCCAACGCTCGAACACTCGAAAACTCCTCGAGCAAGGAAAGTTTACCACGGTAGCTAAACTTTCCATCGAACGGAAAGAAAAAATGAATTAGTCGGCGCGATTTACGCGGCGTACTATGGTCCGGAAACCCGCTTCTTGTGGCCAAAAGTCAATGTATTTCAAGATTAATATGTTCGCTGCCACCGTCACAAATATGCGACATCCATAATCTGACACAGTTCACTTAAAAACCGTCAAATTAATTGTATGCACTTCGTTGTTTAAAGTCATAGTAGAATGCATAATTTCCAGAGAATCCGTCACTTTCTTCTGCTAAACTGTTTTGACAATTCAAAATTGGTTACGTTGCATTTAATAAAACTTTCGAACAATGAAGGTGAGCAATGAAAAACAAATGCTGGTAGCCGAACGTGTTAAGATATTCAACAAAATTTTCTTGCAACAGAGCAATCGAAATTCAAATGATTATTTATTACGAATTAGTCTGTGCTGTACTTTTAAATGTTGCTACTACTATGTTCTGACTTTATAATATTATATAGCTGCTGTCAAAACCAGTTCTGAAATAAATAAAAATTGTACTGAATTCTGTCGAATTTTATCAAAAGCCATAAATGCATAAAGATCCCCGCAGTCTACCTTTAACTTTGAAATAACGCTAAATTGCTTTTGGCCATAAAAAGCGAATTCCCAGATCATAGTGCGCCGATGCACGTCAACGTTAATATCGCTCGAATATCACCGCGGAGAGAGTGCAACCAGTGGACACAGTATGTTGAAACGAGACGACAACGAATCGTTGGGCTTACCATTTTAATTTGTCGTTGGCCCCTGCCGAGAAGGTGGACGATTTCAGCACCTCTCCCATCTCCTCCCGGCAAAAGCTGAAGTTATTTATCGTCCACATGTAGCTGAACTTCACCACCTTCACCTGTGCACATAAGACCTTAAAATGCGACATACGTCAGAATGTGTCCCGTTCGAAGTCAGCGTTTGGGGTTTGATCTACGCGCTAACTACTACATACTCCGGAATCGTTACCTCGCCGCTATCGTTTCCGTCCCGGTGTTAGTTTTGCGGCTTCCGACGCGATGCTAGTTCCCGTTGCAAATCGAAAGATTCGCGTAAACACGTTACGAAAACAAATTAATTAAGTTAACCCTTTGCACTCGAAGCTATTGTAACTCGAAAATTAAACATTTCTTCCGACCTAGAATATTTTTCCGTTCTCAATGAGTTAAAAAATTTGGTGGATAATTGATTCGATACAAAAACATACAGTAAATCCTCTACAAACAAAAAAAATATCCCCTCCACTGTAGTAATCTGATCTCGGCTCGGATATATCGGTGTGAACCACTACTAAAGCGACGCGGAGAGTCACAGTTCGTCGGCACAGTTCAAAGACCCGTGCGTCCTCGTAATGTAATGACGATATAAAATCTTTTTTATTAATACTTATTTTTTTTATGAAACTTGCACCAATATAGTTTTGGCATTTTACTGATTAAAATAAGACCAAACACGATATAATTTCAACTGTATTTAGCGCGGTTTAATTGACGACGAACGTTATGGGCGCAAGAAACGACAGCGCATTGGAAAGAAAGAGACGCGGAGAGTCGCAGTCGCTTCTCTCTTCATTCGGCTCGGCCTTTGAAGCTAAAAAAAACAGTGTCCGTCTACGAAAAATGCAAACGAACCTCCCCGAGACTTTTGCGTTTATAGAAGATTTACTGTATCGAATAATGTAAACAATATTTTAATTAATTAAAAAAAAAATACAGTAATTTTCAGTGCGACAACATTTTGGTAGCGAAACCCTATTATAGAACATCCTGTAAACACGCCCGATATCAGTTACGGAAGCACTGGTGTTTCCTCTATAGTTGTGTGCAGCGAGTGGGATTAAAACTTGAGTGAAATATCGCAACGAAGAACGTTCATGCGGCGCAGCGTCGCGCCGCCGCACAGTGGGTAAAGACCTAACTCGATTCAAAATCAAAGAACTTTCGATAGGAATGAAGTAGAGCGATGAATTTTGTTTTTAAATTAAAGCTGAAACTTTGCAGAATATGCGAAAAATAGGGAGATTATGGTACGAACGTTTTTTAACCTTGAAAGAATTCGTTAAACTCGCACAATTTCAAGAAAATGTGGTTTCTCCGTTACCACGGACGGAAAAATCGATTTCTTGAAAAAACCAGAGGTCGTAGACAAATTTTGAAACCAGATTTGAAATCGGTGTGAAAAAATCAACGAGAAATCATGTGTCGCATGTTAAAAAAGAAATTTTTCCGCGCGTGGTATTGGAAAAACCACAATTTTCTTGAAATTGTGCAAGTTTAACGAATTTTATCAAGGTTAAATACCGTTAGTACCGTAATCTCCCTATTTTTCCCATATTCTGCAAAGTTTCAGCTTTAATTTAAAAAAAAATTCATCGCTCTACCTCATTCCTATCGAAAGTTCTTTAATTTTGAATCGAGTTAGGTCAAATTTACCCACCGCGCGCCGTTTCGTCGGAGAAGTTGCGCGTTGTTTGACGAACGGCAAAGTCCTCGGATATATTTGTTCGGCTAGCTTCGTCGCGAGAGAAGAGAAAAAAGACGGAAGAAGTTCTTTTCGAGAGATACGCTCGAAGGTTCCTGTCGACTAAATTGATCGTGGCCTTGAAGTCGAGCAGACGAGCAGCGAAGAACTACAAGTACCGAGAGACAGAGAGGGAGCACGTGTTTGTTAGAGACAGGCTGGGGAACGGAGAGAGATCAAGACGAAGATAGAGAAAACGAGCAGAGAAGCGAAAGAGAGCGAGAACCAGGGTCGAGTCGAACTTATGTCTCTCTTACGTAATTACCTTGAAAAACGCGCAGAAAAAGGATTTAACCTTTGCGAAGCTGTTCTCCCGCTCTGTTCTACGCAGATCGTGCCTGCCGCGAGTTGTCCGTTCAACGTCCACCTTTTAGACCGGCGCGGCGCGGAAAAGAAATTCCGTGCATACTAATTCGTCCCTCGTTTCACAAACCGAATCTGTCCCTCGGTGTAAAATCGACGCGGTGATAAAAGATCGACGAATAACAAAGCAAACAGAGTTACCATATTAAAAATTACTGTGCCATTATTCAAAATATTGTTTAGATTATCAAACATGTTGCTATCTTAAAAATTACTAAACATTTAAGTATCGTACGAGGTGTTAAAGCAATTTCATGTCCATAAAATGTAAAAAATTATATTGTTTAATTTTCCAGTTAAAATAGCTCCGAGTGCACATTTATATCTTACAAGGGAAGGGGACCTCAAGTGTCCGACTTGGATTTTGATCATTTTTTGTGAGACGATGTGATGTATGGATATCTAATAATGTTTGCAAAATATTTTTAGCGTAGTTACTCAATAGTTTAAAAGATATAAACGATTAAACTTTCATACCTTGTTGATATACCATGATTTGCAGCTCAAGTTTTCCAAGTTCAGATGTTTATATATTTAAAACAGTTGAGTAACCACACCTAATATTTCCAAGACATCATTAGGCCTCCATATACCATCGCCTCGCAAAAGATTATCAAAATCGAAGTCGGGCACTTGAGGTCCTTCCCTTGTAAGGTTTCTCACAGTTATGTGTGTTTGCGTTAAGAAAACAAAAGTCACGAAGTTTCGGACAAATTGACACGAGGGACGGACGAGGGTTAAAAAGTTCCGCGATGTTCGATCAGACCAATCCTTCGACCGCCTACGTCTTCTCGAAGATATTTAACGGGGCTATTGATTCGCCATGATTTGTCCAAGAATCGTTTTGAGAAGCTTCTCGAACGATTCTCCGCGGAGTTGAATTCTGCGCTTCGCTTGGAATCGCTTTGAGTGGATCCGAGTCGCGTCGGCAGGGGAAGGAATAAGATAGAGATAAGCGAGAAGGCAGAGGAGGGAGGAGAAGGAGGAGAAGGAGGAGGAGGAGGAGGAGGAGGAGGAGGAGGAGGAAGAGGAAGACGAAGACGAAGACGAAGAAGAAGCCGAGGTCGAGCCCCCGGGAGTCAACGATCCCTGACGTCACGCGTGTGCACGACCTTGGCGAACGAAGCCGTGCCCGTAGCCAAATCTATTTGTCTAGTTCGCCTGCCGTCCGTTCGGAGACGGGGCCCTTTTATCGTCGATCTATTGCTGTTGCGCGGTGCGCGTTGGTGCGCGCAAGCAAGCCTGGTCTGTTAACCGTATGCCGTATTCGGCGTAGGACGCAACCTTGGCAGACACCTCGGATCGATCGGTAATCGCTCGTAAAATTTCCCTTCGAGATAAATACATGCGTACTTCGTGTCGCGTAGATCACGGTAATCGCTACGTGTCGATACGATCGCGATAAAACCGAGGGGAACCTGTCGCGCACTTTCAAAGACTATTTTTTGGAAACGCTCGTTACGACAAGTGTTCTCTGCGCTTTTAATCGAATTCGACGACACAACGGAGCATGCTCGGTCTCAAACAGACCGAACGTGAGATTTGAACACGGTCGGGGCTGCAATATAGCTCGAGACCCTCGACCCGACGCACAATTATTTGGATGCTATCGGCACCGCCTCGAGACCTTTCTGAACGAAACCCTTGACAGAGCAGTTTTAGCCAAAGAAGCACTTGCAATTTCCCATACATTTCTCATCTGATTCATAGTTTCACTAAAGCACACTTCCATTCCGACGACCGAAACGCACCGCCCACTCACCAATTAGAATTCGAAACACGATACAGACACTTGTTTGCTTAAAAATGGATAACTATAAAACTAAACAATATAATTGAATGCAATATAAGAAGCATTTTATAGCAGGCTTGTTAATCATTCTTTTCTTGCCCCGTAGCACTTGAAACAAGGTTCCAAAGCATTTTTAAATCTCAGAGACGGATTTGCCCCATTTTCGGGGCAAATGCTTTCGTCCTAGTTGACACTTTATACAATATCCTATCAAAATGATCATTTTCAAGCGCAAATTTAGAGTCCTACATAATACTAATTCGTTTGATACCAAGAACGTTAGGTTTTTACATACCAGACTGAAAATACATCAGTTTAAAGTCCAACTTTGCAATAACTAGGGGGCGGACTTGGCTCACTCCACCTTACTGTTAAGTTTGAAAATATATGTAAAGTGTTGTCTTCCACAATTGACAAGTTATTTCAACTAAGCGTTGTTACTCTGTAACCTCGCCAAAGCTCCGAGTATCGGCGCAAGCAAGCGAAACGGGATTTACGGGACCCCGCGAAATTCGGTACAATCGATTCGAAAAGGAATTCGTATGGAGTAGATGGTGCAAGTGCCGGGGTTCTAGCAGGAATCGAATACGGCAAGCATTGGCAAGACTACGCTAGCCGACCGTACACGCCACCGACCGATTCTAAATTAGTTTCGTCGTATTCTCCACGTGTCGGACCTTGAGGAATGGCTCTAACGGAAGCTCGACGCTAGAATCAGCTATTCGGGCGACACAGGTGGCGTTTCCGGTTTCAAAATATTGCCTCTCGACGGGCGGGGACGTTGGATATCACGGTCGCCGCTGCGCTGGTACATAACGCGTTCGACGCCAGGAATCGTTCTCTCTTCGAGTTTCCTTTGATTCGGCAAATTTCTCTTTGTCCTCGTTAATCGATCGGCGGAGGCGAGCGGAGGCGAGCGGAGGCGAAACAATCGAGGACGGATAATCGATTTCGATCGGCGGTTGCAATCAATTAAGAGTTTCGTTGCGACTCGATGTACCGTGACGCGCGTCTTTTCAAACTCCCATCGATATATCGTTCGCCGACGAACTTTCGAATATAAAGTTTAGCCTGGTAGAAATCGCTGTCGATCTCCGAGACAAACACGGCCAGCTTTCACCCGCAATTGTTCCCACCTATCGACCGGTAACGCACTGTCTCGGGCTTCCGGTCTCGGACCTCCTCGATGGTAACGACACGCGTTCAACGTTCGGAGCGCGAAATTTCGAGCGAAAAGCGTTCGAGTATTTCGAAGTTTGCCGTACGGTCGCGAAGAGGTGTACGCGCGACGGCGGTCGTGCTCTTCCGAGGGGAACACTGTGCGGAGAGTGCGACTCGAGAAGAGGATACGCGGTGCCGTGAGTTCGATGATCTTCGCTTTGGCGTGACCTTCGCGCATCGGAAGTTTAAGGTCAACATTCGCATCGAAACAGGTAGGAGGTGCGGAGCGGTGCGGCGCGGCGCGGCGTCGGCTATCTCACCGCGGAGCACGGCGCAGCGTGGCGGTTCAACGCACGCTCGTGCGTGTAATCTCGTAACCAGTTACGTCCCTGGACGACGGTTCACGGCCGGAAAATGTTCTTTCCAAGGCGGCGTTGCGAAATTCAACCGGCCGACGCCGGAAGTCGTGAAACACGACCCTGAACCCACGCACCGTCTTCCACGTTGTCCGCGTTTTTACCTTCGAGCCGAGGTTTTATCACTCTCGCGAGATTCTTCCGGGTCGCGGCGGTGTTCTCGCCGCGAAATCCCTTGGAAACGATTTCCAGGGTCGCGAACGAATCGAACAGGCCGGAAGTCGATATCGATCCGGGCCGCGTGGATTTCCGAATAACGGAGGAGAGCGTTATGTTCCGACTCTAATTTCGGTATCCTCGAGCGTAATAACGAAGCCTGGACGCGTTCCAAGTCTGCCTACGCGTTCGATCGATCCTCTCGAACGCGAGTTCGCGCGTACTCCTTTCGTAAATCGCGGCGGCCATGTCACGTGGCGGCCTGCACACTGACCCTCTCCGTCTTGTTGCATCAGCTTTGCGCAAGACCGACTACCGGATTTTCGCTCGTTGTACAATGGTCTCGACAAATTTCATTAGCCGAGAAACAGATAGACAGACAGACAGACAGACAGACAGAGAGAGAGAGAGAGAGAGAGAGAGAGAGCAGTTCTCTCTCGTAAATGACTCCCGTCCTGTTAACCGGGTGATTCGCGGCCGATAAACACCGATGCGGTTGAAGCTAAAGGCGAATCGAATTGGGCCAATAATTAACCGATAATCTAGTTTACTATCACGACTCGATTCACGCGAGAATAATCGGCGAGAGATAAGCAAATGAACGAACGTCTGCGAATGATTGAGGGAGCGGAATATGAGACGAGTCGACTGGTCTTATCGCGCGGATAAGGATTAAATGCGATCGTTCGAGGTAGGAGGACGAGTAGGAGAGCCGACGAACCGGGACGCCGATTATTTAAAGTTTGACGAGCCGGTGGTAATCGAAACGTCGCGACGTCGGAGTCGTGAGGAATTTCAGACACTCGAGAGAGACACGAGAGAAAGAAAAAAATGGATCCGGACGAAATCGTGCCACCCACCGATCCTCTGGATACTGTTAATCGGACTTGGGTACTGTTAAGCAGTCCGGTGGAGGGAATATCGATACGCGACTCGCTCGTTTCCAAGGATCGAGGCGACGAGGAACGAGATACGAGGAACCAAAGAGGTGTACCGGTCGATGGCCCCGGGAGTCGTTCAACCCGCGATGATCGACCATAATCGTCCTTGAAACGCGCGTTTCAGGAACGAGCACGGGTCAAAGATCGGCGCGCTTCCATCGATCGCGGCCGTGAAAACACCTCCGCCGTCGAACGACGGCGCACACGAGACCGGTCGCGTCCGCAGAGAAACGATAAGCCTCGATGGGGAAATCGATGGAAAACTGGCCTCGGGGATTAAGAAACGATTTCGCGAATGGATCGGTCCGAGAGTTCTCCGACGCTCCGATCCAGTTTCGCGTCCGCAAACACCGTCGATCGTTCCGGAGTCTATTTCGGGACGGAACAACATTCTCTGCGGAAGCTCTTAACGCCGGACGAGATTCGCCGTGTACGAATCGGGCTGCTCATAAATTCTTCGGCACGGTTAAACGCCTGTTAAACGGAATACGGAAGAGTTTGACAGTTCACGAACCGATTTATCCGCCCGCCGCTCCGCCGAGAAAACCGACGACGAATCGTCGATTCTTTGCGATGGTTGTACGGTCGCTAGGCGTGACGCAACTGCGATTCGATGCTAGCGGGTCGATCGACCGGTCTGCCCGGGCCACGATATATAATTTCCGTTAAGCGGGATCACGCTATCGTCGACTAACGCTCGAACGAAAACTGCGAATCCTCCGAGTGTACATCCCGCTGGAAGTAGGGAATTTCTGATTTTGTCCGGAGTCTGTCCTCGTTCCGGGAGTTATGGATGGCGTGATAAGAAGGTTCGCTATTCAGCCTTCCGTGCAAGAGAAGAGCGGATCGGATCGGATCGGATCGGATCGAAGCTGAAGCCAGGACACGACCCAGCCAGCTAAGAGGTACTCGTTTGTTCATCGCGTTCAACGATTCGACGATTCAACGTTTCCGCATAGAAGAAAACACCGCGGAGCGAGACGGCGAGGAAGGGAGAAGGCCCGGTCGACGCCCCGGGAGTCGTTCAACCCGGTGCCGGCGGTCGTCGAGGATCGGCCTTGAATCACCCGTGCCCGTTTACGGGAGCGGCGCGCACGGGTTCAAGCACCAGACCAAGTCGAGGCTTCCGGTAGAATCGTGGACACGGTGCCCGGGCACCGAAACACCAAAGCACCGAAGCACAAACGATCGCTCGTTCGAAGGATCCGTCTTTCGCGCGAGATCCTCGCCAACTCGAGTCTCATCGATCCGCAATACCAAGCTCGAGGGTTGGTTCTCGGAATGGTAGCAACTTTTCAGGGAGTTTGATCGAGTCGACAAATGAGATTGGTTCGATAAAAGTAATGGGACCCGCTAATGAGAATTTTGCGGTGAAAATCAATTACCGATCGTTTCCGCGCGTTCAAAGTGTCTCGTTTGGCCTGGACATTCGCGGGGCAGTGAAAATAGTCGGTCTACCGGCGCGGCGCTTCGGAGCGTTTGGCTCGAGGCATTATTTTCACGGCGCTTTGATCCGACGATGGACGAGCAGCTCGGTTTGGCGAGGATGAACACGTGCCCCGAGATAATGACGTGGAAATGGAAGGCAACGAGTGATAATGACCATTAGCGGGACAGCGTGGGGCGGGCCTGGTCGCCCAGGACCGGCCGACGCGCGACGCGACGACGCCGAAAGCGATCGAACTTATTACGAAGCGAATAGCTCTACCGAATGGGAATTGCTTCGGACAGTTTGATAGATTCGGGACGATGTTGAGTGGATATCGATGAGACCTACTGGATATCAACGACGATCGAACAAACTTATTTTCTGCTGGTAGGGGGACACGACCATCGACCAAACGAAAGATCCCGTTTTTCAGCGGAAGCTTTCGGCTGCGTTCGAGGGCCGAAAATGGTCGCGGCGCTCGACGGATTCGAAAGGCGGACAACAGCATCGGTATCCGACGCCGCGACGCTTTCTACGGTTTTATCGAGTCGATCGATCGGCTTGTTGCCGCGAGTTACGACAGATTCAGCGGCGGCGATGGTGCGCGCGATTGCTGCACCACCGACTGCACCCGGTGCTGACGCGGCGAAATCGGCGTGCATTACGAAAGTTAACTGGAGCACGAATCGACTTTCGATTCGGTGGTAAGGGGCCCCGTGCGCTCCCCTTCTTGCTCCCTCTCGCGCACACACGTTCTCCGAAAACCGAGAGTACTCTCTTCGGCGATTCCCGGTGATAGAGAGAGAAAAGACCCGCGCTTTGCTCAATACACCCGGATCGCAATCCTTCTAGATAATTCACCAGGCCCCGTAACTTCTCCGTTGCGTAAACTGTGGCCGAGGCCCAGTTCCCGAAGATCTTGCCGCCTATGGGCAAACTTTCCCGACGGTGAGAGAAGTTTGTTCGGCGCAGAATATCGGGGGATCGCGATCGGTCGCTTCTGATGCGTCGAAGGCGTTCGCGGCGACAGATCGCGAATCTTTAAGCATTTTCGCCGGAAAACTCGGCGAACGTTTCCACGGCCAAGTCGGAGGATCCGCGGGGCATGGGCGGAACAAGATATCTAGTTGCAGGTCGTTCACATCGCGAGGGGACGACCAGTAAAAATAGAATGAGAGCGCCAGGAGCGCGCGAGTGCGTGCGCCGCGTCGCGCGACCAGACGCGATCTTCTCGATCCTCCCTTTGCACCGATTCACGAATCTGTAGGACTACTCGGTTCACAGCGAGACTGATTTAAACTACCGGGACTCGATTTTTGCTAGGGTCATTCGGATCATCTGGTTCAAAGGATAATCGTCGTTCTTGCATCGATACGTACCTGCGTGTAACACCAATTCTCGGCTACAGGGGTGTTCACTTCCGGCGGTGGTGGGCTCGGTACGCGGCTTACTGCCATACTACTGCTGCTGTGCAAGTTCGAGCTGACCCGCGATGTTTGAGGCGCACAGTCGCTCACCGCAAGTCTGCAACAGAAAACGACACCGAGCAATTATAGGTACCGTTGGAGAGACGACAACGGAGAGTATAAGCGCGTTACTCCGAAGCGAGAAGGTCGACACCCTTCTTCGGCATCGAGATCGAAGTTCTTTGTTCGTGTCGTCGAGGGACAAGGAAGGATCAAAGGGCAAATGGGAAAATTCTCTAGTTTCTCGAAACGAAGGTCAGCGCGCGACGGTTGATCGACCTCCGTCACGAGGATGGAACAGTCGCGCCTCTTCGAGGGGACTCGCTCGATGCTGGGAAAAGGGTGGACACATCGATGGAGGGGATGAAAACGCGAAACAAGGGGCGGAGGAGGAGAAGGCGGTGGAGGTGGAGGGGTGAAAGAAGCATGAAAGAAGAAAGGGTATGCAGGGCACGCGATGGTGCTCACGTGCGCCAAGTACGGAACAACTGCTTGAGCATCATCGACTCTCGAGTGCATTAGCCCCCGCGCGCAGGTTCATCGGACCCGAGTCGTTCGGGAAACCGGGATGCACCGCCTTGTCCTAATCTTACGACCCTTATCTGTCGGTCGATCGATATTCTAACGCGATAAGGGCGACGGTTCGGTCAGGTTAATCTTTCGGCTCTTCGACGTACCTTGCGCGCTTGCCCGTTGGGGAACTTTCTGCGCTGAACCACCGCTTTCGCGGAAACTGAGCCACTTTTGTGGACTCGTTTTTTAACGGAGAAGACGGGATGCGTCTTCTCATTTCTTGATAATGCAAAGGTGGCCTTTTCAGTAGTCAAAAACGCGTGTTAAAAGATCAATCTAGGCCTGAAAAGTCCTACTTTTACGTTTACGGGGCGTAATTTGCATTATTCGGCAGCATGTAACTGTCGCAGCTTTACGAAAATACCAGATGATTGCATAAGTTCGTGCCCGATTCGAAAATAAAATTCAATGGTTAAAGTTTCAAGAATACAGCTGTACTAATCGATTATATAGTCACCATTCTCTTCTACAATTGTTAGGAAAAAAATTATTATATTATTTTTTTTCTGTAATTGTTCTTACAGTTTGCGACATCTATAAAACAATGAATAATGCAAATTACTCCTCGTGATCGTAAGAATAGGACTTTCGAGGGCAACCGCGACCTAGATTGATATTTTATGAGAAGGCGCCGCAATCCTGGAAACGAGACTACCCCCTTCCTTCTTAAGCTCTACCTCCCATTCCTGGTTTTCGAAATCCGATGACATTCGTGGAAACGAATCCGTGCAAAGACGCGTGGTATTTCGGAGGACGATAGGATCGGTGGCAATTGGCATTCCGTCGATCGTCCTCGCGAGCAGGCACGGCACGGCGCGACGTTCCGCGTGCGTACCGTGGAAAAAGTCGATCCGTGGGTATCGGCACGCCACGGGATCCCCGGGTCTCTCGTTTCCCACAAAAGTGCTCGCGTTACGTTCACCTCGGGTCTCGGGTGGGATCACGACGGAACCGTTTATCTCTCTCTCTCTCTCTCTCTCTCTCTCTCTCTCTCTCTCTCTCTCTACGT
>CM052291.1:0-313299 GCA_028455765.1 Lasioglossum oenotherae | reverse complement strand
TCTCTCTCTCTCTCTCTCTCTCTCTCTCTCTCTCTCTCTCTCCTGGCGAAATGTCGTCGCCGGGAACACGAGCTCCGAGTTCCGAGCTCTCTGCCGTGTGCCACCAGGCTCGCCGCGTTCGAGCACCTCTTCCCCGTTCTCCGCGATACCCGACCATCCACCGTATAGTATTATAGCGCGAAGGCAACGTGGGAGTAACGTGGAAGTGAAAGTTAGAGCAGGCTTCGACGGAGGTGAGGGGAGTGAACAGGACAGATTGCGTAAAAGGCAACCGCTAATACGTCGACGAAGAAGACATTTAACCCTCGCGCACCGTTCAGCTAATCGGCGCGTCATGCGCCAAACCAATTATGGGAGAAAACTCGGAATCGGATATACGGGCCCCGCTCGACACCCGATCCGTTCCTTTTCCAAAAGGATTTAAAGGTCGCACCGATCAAATCGCACACTCATTAATACTTGGACGACATTTTTGTAACTGTACACAACTGATGTTGTCCAACGCTACTTCGAATGTAAAAGCTATTCGCATAAAATGGATGAAACGAAACACAGGAAAGCTGGTGAAATAGCACAAATTCGGTTTTAGTAGGTTGTAGGGAAAGTTTTGTTATATTTTTATAAATTGTGATTCAAATGTTTTCTTTAAAATACATGTTCATATTCAATTATATGATTTCCATTATTTGTAACAGCTTGTTGCCATCTTTCAGATAACCTCTCAATTCCTGTTTCCCTGTTTTACAAGCGAAATTGCCTGTTTATCTCGAATACGACGGAACTCTCCTCCCTCTAACCTAATAAATATTCTGTTCATCGGTGTTGAGCTCGATCAGGACCGATAAGGACCTCGACGCCCGAATTTCATCTTTACCATCTCTTCGGATTACCGTGCACCAATTGTGGTCTGCGCTTTCACGAGTGCCTCATCCCGTCTCGGCGTGACGGGAGTCTGAGCCAGAGCCGGAGCCGGAGCCAGAGCCAGAGCCAGAGCCGGAGCCAGAAGCCAGAGCCGGTAAAGATTCGTCGGTTTTTCTTGGCTCGGCGACAGCAACGCGATCGCGGGATTTCTCTTATCCGCTGGTTGTGCAGCGTATTGGAAAGTGAAAGGAGAGAACGAGAGTCTTTTTCGCGTGGCCGGGGACTCGATTTATCCTCCGGAAAAGATCCGTATCTTATCGGGGATCGGTGCGGCGTAGACACGAGACACGTGTACACCTCCGCGATCGCGTGTGTTGGATCGCTCGTGCCTCTATGTATATCGGGCCATTCGTATTCATTTCGATTCTATCTTCGTCTTCGCTTCAATGCTTTCGATTCTTCCGACGAGACCGAACGAAGAGTCTCGCGCGAGCCGTTTGCAACTGGTTAAACGACAGCTGGAGATATATCGATTCGAGTAAACTTTTAGTTTTCGTCGCCACTCCATGGAAGAAGAAGGCGTACCAAAAATCGACGAGTTAATTAGCGAGCGTGGAGCTGGATTCGAGATGTCGAAAACAGTTATCGTAGCTATTAATATAATCGCGATAATCGCGGCCGCGCGTACTTCCCGTTAGCGTAAAGAAGGCGGAAGGAATGCGCGTCCGCTCGGTGAATAGGTACGCGTAATTTTGCTATCGGCCGAAGCGACGATCTCGGCGAATCGAATTACGAACAGGCAGGAAGGGTGTTTCCTACTGTCCTGGTGTCGCGCCCAGGCTGTCTTCTTCGCAGCAACGGGCAGCAGTTTACCTGTGCGCGATGCGATGCGACGCGAATGCAAGCGGAAACGTTGTCCTTTGGAAGGGGATAAACACCGATATTAACCCATCCGGCGACAAGGGGGCCGGCGGACGCCTTTGTGACGGCGATAACGTTCGCCAGAATGTATCACACCGGAAGTGAAACCCGAACTTGCCGGAAGTTTTGTCGGATCGGTTCGAAAGCTGTAGAGAGGGAAAGGGAGCGGGACGCGGAGGTTTCCTTTAAATTCGTGTTCGCGGATTTGCGACGGAATCAAGCCTCGAATTAACTCCTCGGTAACTCGGGCTAAGAGTTACCTACCGAAGTCTACGACCCCTTCAACCCCCAATTACGTTTCCCCGAGCTGCGACGTGCTCAAATCATCTTGCCGTGATCCTTTCAAAGCGACTCGAGCCCGAGAGGGTTAATAACGCTAACAATTACCAACGACACGTGTGTGCGCGCGCGGCGCGTTCCCTTCACGAAAAAGGGCTGCGCCCGACGGCGAACTACCCTCTGCCAGAGGGTCGCCCTCGTTCACCTCGAGGGTCAGGAAAGTCGAATTGATACGACGTCAATTCGATGGAAAACACACGCCTTTCATCTCCCGTTTTATACTCCAGGACAAATCTTATATAAATCTCGGACAACAATTAATCTCCTGCCTCGAGATCGATCGTTTACAAGGTTTTCTTTCTCAATATTCAAAACGATTGGCAACTTATAAGGAGCAACAACAGAAATCTGCGGTGAACGACTCGACCGATGCCGAGGAAGCTGATTCGTCGAGTATCTATTCTCGGAACGCGATACGTTCGCTATAATTGCGTTGTTTCGGGCTTGGTGCACGCGGTTTTCACCCAACTTCCTCGTTTTCACCGGCGCGGCGCGGCGCGGCGAGCAGCGGTGTTCCACTTTCCCCTGAGGTCTCCGGCCTGGCCCACGACTCCGTTTCAACGGATTCGGAATCCGGATGGGCCTGTGAACCATGGAATCGTCGTTTTCGTGGCTGCTTCGGGACTGACGCGTCACTAATTAACGCCGTTGCGTTCATTTTCGCTCTCGAGGAAATGAAGCGAGACCGAACAGCAGCTCTCGATAGAGATCTACAGATGCTTTTTCTTTACATCGTATAAATATTCCGTTTAACCACACCTCTCTATGTATAGGGCGCAAATGCACCCCAGGCTGGTAAAAACGGAAATAAGTTGGAGGATGGAAAATTTCCAGAAATTCAAAACATATATTCAATAAATTCCCATGAAAACACCTTTACAATCTCAATAATTGTCAAGTAAAAAATCTATAATGAATCATTTGACCCGTCGTGGTCACGAAAAAGGAGAAAATAATTTTTTTCTGGTTTTCCATAAAATACCGAATCTACTTAAATGATTAATAATATTTTTCCCCAAAATTTGAAGCAATTAGTTGAACATTTCTTCTGTTATAAAATTAGTGTCGGAATAGATGGTGTAGTAATAATAATAACTAATAATAGGTGTAATTACTCAATAGTTTTAAAGATATAAACAATTGAACATGGAAAACATGAGCTGCAAATCATGGTATATCACCAAGGTATGAAAGTTTCATTGTTTATATCTTTAAAACTATCGAGTAACTACACCTAATATTTTGCAGACATTATTAGGGATCCATATACCATCGTCTCACAAAATAATTATCAAAATCGAAGTCGGCCACTTGGGGTCCTTCCCTTGCGAGTGCTTCGGCATGAAGCGCGAACGAGAAAAGAGAGACGCTTTGAATATTTCGTAATCGGTGGGTGCTGTTCGAGTGTTCGTAAAGAGGGACTCGATGGTAGTCGAACGCATCGTAGCGTGAATTCGGACTGGTTTTATAATACTGGGAAGAAACTCGTCGATGGTAACGACGATGTTAGAGGAAATAAATTGCGCGTCGCTTCGCGTTGCTCCTTGTCGCTCCTTGTCGTCGGAAGCTCGCGGTTTTATCTCGTCCCGTAGCGGGTAGAAACGAGGACATGGAAGAGACGCGAAGAAACCCGAGATCGTCGACAGAAATCGGAAACCGGACGAGGTAGCTATCGCCGGAAAAGTCACTGAAATTCCCTGGCCGCGATACCAGCTGGATATTCAATTTGGGATCTGTCGTCGCTGAACACGGAATAAAAGCTCTCGTGGAAATCGAGAAAATTTCATGGAGCGTAACCTTTCGACCGATCGATTAGGCTGTTTCCAAGGTCGCGGTTACAGTTATCCTCGCGAGACTCGCTCGCCGAGATTTCAGAAAAAGATTGTTGCTCATCGCTGCACCGAACGATTAACGAGGGTGGTGCGCGTACCGCTTCGATGACTCGTCGACGAGGAATTACGCAACGCTCGGAAATCACGATACGCCGAGTAGTACATATATTCGAAGTTAACACCTGCGCGTTCGAATTCTGTGACTGTTTAAAACAACGCTCGATTCTCGCCTTACGAACGTTTTCTATTTCGTTGAACGAGACATTTTTTTCGCCTCCGAGAAGCCTCGACAGTTTTCGAGAGCCGGTCCGTGCGATTTTCGCCGCAAACTTGGCAACGAAGTGGGAGTAGAGCGTAGGGGAAAGAGAGAACCCGGGAGGGGCGAAGTCAAGGCTGATGCCTGGCGCAAACCGACTGTGATAAGACAAAGGCTAACTCTCTTCAAGGGCGCGACGTCGACTGCGGTTCTCGCGGCCGTTTCGCACGCGCCGAGTTGTCGCTTCGACGAAGACGCACGAACCGGCCGAGGAGACGCGCGATGTCGTTCTACAGGGAGAGAGGGAGAGAGGGAGACGAAGGGGGAGAGAGAACGAGAACAAGACCAGTCCAGGCCGACCGTGAGCAACCGTGGGTTTGGTTTGGCCTCTCTTCACGCGCGGGCCTCATGTCGCCACGATAAAATTCGATAAAGCGTCGAACCTATGATCGACGTGCCTCCGCGCGTGTCGCGTGTGCTCCGGCATTGACTTTAATGGTCACACACATACACGTGGCGGAACCGATGGCCGTGGAAATAGACGGTCGCGTAACGCTTCGCTAGATCGATTCGTGACGGGATCGCTGCACAAGCTTTGCGGAATCTCGTGTAAGAATCGTTCGAGATGCACGCACGGGTCCGCGGCCTAAAATTTCACCGTGAGCGAGCACGGATCTTACGGAGTCGCGACAACAATAACTCCGACCCCTCGAAAAAGCAACGACAGAAGAGATATCGGCACGAGGTGCTCGAACGGAAAATTCAACGCGCGAATTTCTTCCACGAAGAGAAGCTTCTAGGTGCGATGCGTAATTTTGAAATGCTTCGAATGGGATCGCGAAGTATATTCGAATCGAGACAAAATGGAAATAACCTTGAGAGTTTTTATATCGAGTTTACGACAGCGATTATTCAGCGAGTAGATTATAATTTTACAGAGTCGCGCGGCGAGAATGAAGACCGTCCGCGAGCAGCTGATTGCGAGTTAGTTTGTTTACCGAGAAGCGAGTGTCTTACGCCGTCCGTGAGACGCGTTTTAATCGGACAAGTTTTTCCCGTTGTCTTCCTTCCACGTGCAAAGAGATTGAATCGGTGGATCAACACGCGCAACCAGGGCCGACATATCCCCTCCCTCGACCATTAAAACGGGGAATTACAAATGGTAATCGAATAAGAGCGGCAGGCCACGTAATTGCGGCGAATACGCGGACCCGAGAGGCTTGAAAATACCACGTCCACCATGCTGTTGCCCGTGTGTTCGCCGGTAATTTTAGTTTCTTCACCGATCATTAGTCGTCGTTATCCAAGACGGTGTGCACGCGTCGCTCTGCTCGCTTTCGCGTCCCGTAGAAAAGGCAAATACAACGAGAACATTGGCTCTCCTCTCTGTATCATACATTGCCGGATGCGAGTCTTGGTACAAAACTGGAGGCGTTTGAGAAAATACAATCTCGGTTGACGCGCCGAAAAGCGAGTCGTCGCGCGTCGGGGAGGAGATTCCACGGAGGATGGGGAAAGCGAGAAGCGAGAAGCAAGAAGCGACTCGGTGGCTAATAAGACGGCCGTAAGAGCTCATCTGGAGGGAATGGACCTCGCAAATTGGCCATGAGGCCCAAGGTCGTCCGGTATATCCCACATAGCCGGGGCCAGTGGCCCCCGTTGGAAACGAGTCGGGAGTTGAGAGTTGGGAGTCAGGAGTAGAGAGTAGAGTCCAGGGGAGAGCTTCCCTGCCCTTGGTCCGCGTTGACTCTCGACTCGGTCAGCAAGGATAGAGGATAGAGAAAACAAGACTGGCCCCGCGGCGGCCCCACGGCCCTATGGCCCTATCGAAGGACGACCGAGTCCTGCGAGGAGGTTCAGGCCTTTTCTCCTCTCCTCTGTGTAGCTCCTTCTCCTTCTTCTTTCTCTCTTTTCTTCTTCAGGTAGAAAAGACCGAGCCCGCAGCCAGCCTCGCCGTGGGCTCTGTGCTCTGGGCTCTCTCTCTTTCTCTCTCTCTAACCGTTCCAGCTGCACCTTTCGAGAAACGCGCTAGGAACTTCGAACAACCAACGGCCATCGAGCGCAACAAAGAAGCTTCCGTGGAACGCGTTGTCTGTCGTGGTCCTTGGAACTTCTCTATCCCTTCCTCCTCCTCTCTTTCTCTAGTTTTATATATGCTCCGAGTTTCTCGTGGGAATCGTCGTGTTTTGGATGATCCAGGATAAGCGATACAGGTTTTCCCTTCGAGGAGCAGGAACACGCGAACTAAGAGAGGCCCAACGGTTTTCTTCCCGGCTCGATCGTACCTGTGTATCTACAGGTCGGCGTTCCGACTACCTGTCAAGGCAACATTCGGCGAGAAAAGCTGTTTGGAATAGAAATTACACCGGCACGTCGATTAGATCGCGTTTTCGGGGATCCTTTGTGCTCGCTCGACGGAACGTCCTGTACAGCTTGAGAACCGAAGCGTGTGGGTGGTCCGTCAATATTTACAGCATCGAGAGGCAAAGAATCTTTCAACGATTTTTGGAATTCCGTATTTTACGAACGCGGCCCAGAATCGAATCCGTTTTATTCCATCGCTCGAAGAATGTAGTTTTAACGAACCGGTCGAGAGAGTCTGTAAGATTATTCTAAGGTGAGACGCGTCGCAAAAGTATTTTTCTTTCGACGATTTCGATCGATTTTCCCGGTTCGGTCGGCTGAAAGCCGGGAGTTAAGGGCCAAAGTACCCAAGTTGAAGCGAAGCGAGACTCCACGCCCTCCTTCGTAAAGTCTACACCCCGCCCGCCCGCCCGCCCCTCCCTCCCTTCCCCACTCTACGTTTCTCTTGTTCCCCAATTAACCCGAATTGCACTTCGGGCTGTGAACCGGACAAAAGCTCCTTCTCCGGCAGTGGTTCTCCGTTTCGCGCAGCTGTGTCGAGTGTTGTCGGACGCAGCGCCGACTAATTGCGCTGTTAACTCGGTGAATTAATTCTGCCAACGAGTGTGACGCGGAGGGAGAGAGAAATGAAGAGAGAAGGAGAAAGATAACCCCGCCCCTCTTACCGCGTTATTCAATTAACAAGCTGTCGTATCGATCGGTAGTTACGCGGAATCGAGAACGTCGAAAATGATCGAATAAGCCCGGATTACGGCTTTTAACCCTTCTTCCACGCAACCCTAACCGATTATCACCCCTTAATTCAATCTATCCTCGAGGTTCGTTTAAAAATTTTCAAATCTGTCCTGCTGGCCAGTCGAGAAGCAGCCTTGAGATATTTCCTTCGCGTTTGCGGAGAATAGAATTTCATGTAAAATTTCGACCACCAATTGTATCTGAATGTGGGTGCGGAGCGAAGAGACCTCCGGCGAATTCGAGATCACAGAAATACGCACCTTGTGTATTTAATTTGGTTGTTCGGACAACGTGTTTCGCCGGAGGCCAGCCCCAACCGTCTCTCTCCCGGAGGAGGGGACGAAGTTCTTGGAAGCGTCAGGCTGTTTTTCGGCGTTCGGGAGCTTTTGCATTTCGCGCGAATGCTGGCCAGCAACAACTCCATGGTTCCATAGCCCCATAGCCTCCAGCCCCCTGCGAGAGATGGCGAGGGAGAGGGAGAGGGCGAAAAACCGAGGGGACGTCGTACCACGGCCCTGTACCCTTGAAGCCGAAGGTTGCGGAGCTAGCGAGGGACAACCTTCCTTCCTTCCGACCCCCTCCTATCCTCCTGTCCTCCTGCCCTCCTGCCCTCGACCAGTCCGCCTTTGTGCTCGGCTTTATTTCATCGCGCACCGGACATCGATTGGCCTCGAGTCTCGTCGCGATATAATAATAACGCTGGGCAAAACGATTTCCCGAATCGAGACGCTCCCGAACAGATAACTCGTTCTTGGCTCAAGATCTCTGTCGCAGTCGTCGAGACTATATCCAATGTAAAATATTGACGACATTGATTCGAGCGACGGCAAGTCCTACAAGGTTCCAAGGTGAGTTCGCGAAAGGGGTTGTGCCTTTTGAGAAAACCGTTCTCCGGGACCGAACATCCGGAGCAAACGTGCGCGCGCGTTTCTGGGAGAACCAACATCGTCGAGATAAAAAGCTTTAGATAGAGCCGAGCGCGTACACTTGAGAACACAACGCTATCGGGCATCTTCTCGTATCGCTGCGAAAGATCGGAGAACGGCTTCCAAGTTCTTGGTTACTGTTATCAGCTCGAACAGCCGGAATTAGTTGGCCAAGGAATGCGATATATCCGGTCTTCGAGATCCGATTCGATCTTCGAGTGTCGTTCCATGGATGAAATAACTGCGAAAGAGGGAATTGTTTGCGGAGTTGTAGCGACGAGTTAGCGCCGGTTTGACACGACCGTTCTAAACGATTCCGAACGAGGACGTTGCGATATTCCAGAGGCTGTTCGCGGGCCCGTGGGCTGCGAGAACTGCCAGGGGAACGGAAGCGAACTGCAAGGGGAACGGAAACGAACCGCGCGCAGCTCGTTACATAAACGTGCAAATACGCTCAAATAGGTAAAGGTTAATTCGCGAAGACGGTGAATACAAGCGGCGAAGCTGTAAAAGCGTTACGCGTGTATCGTCCCGGGTTCACCACGATAATTGCTCGCGGCTGCCGAGCAGAATTAATGAAACCGGCCGGAGGTGAGAATCTAACCCCGGCTCACTCTTTCTCTGTCTCGTTAACCCGTCATGTAATCGGGGCTAGACTCGTAGGAGTCGATTCGATCGCCTCGACTCGCGGGTTTGCGTTATCCTAGGTATCTACCGCTAAATTGTTTCTTCCATATTCGCGGGTCATATGCGGTACGAACGTGGCTCGAGTTTCTTCGCGCGGCGAGACCGCGCCACATTGTGTTCTTAAAATATACGCTCTTCGACGGACGCGTCAAGAAAAATACGGAACATGCACCTTTATCGGAACGTTTTGCCACTGCGTTACTCGTAAACCGGTTCGCGCTTCGGAAAAGCTGATTTGAATGATTGCGACGAGCCATTCGACACCCCGACACGGACATCGGCGTTATCCGCTTCGCGACCGAGTCTTGAATATGCAACGAGTCGAGTCGAGTCGGGATAAAAATGTACAACGCGACAAATAAAGTTGCGCTCCCCGCCACGATTAGTTGCAAAAGAGATAAATCTGTACGCGGATATCGGGGCTTGGTGTATAAAAATAAGCGGTGGGGAGAAGATCTTCGAAGCTTTTCTGTGGGAGCGCGACGCGAGCTGCTCGTCGATGACCGAAGAGCAAGCGAGACGACACGGTTCTCCGTAGACCTATGAACAAACACATATTCAGCCGGAAAAAGGCTCGATCAACGCAAGGAGAATTTTGCGCCGACAGGAAATCTGGGAAATGATAAATGCACGAGAGCGAAACTAATTTACGACAGCGTATATGAATTTCGATATCGTTATCGGTATCGGTATCGGTATCGGATGTTTTATGGCTAACCGTGCACGCGCTTCAATCATCGATCGCATTGTTTCCACATGCTTCGGGGGAAAGGAGACCCATACCGTCATCAAGGACGAGAACTTCGCCTCTGAAATCGGTGTGTGTGTGTGTGTGTGTGTGTGTGTGTGTGTGTGTGTGTGTGTGTGAATCACTCTATATGTACCAATTTACGGGAAAAGAATCTGGGTCGAAATAGACACACGGATGCGGACACAGGTACGGCTACGGGGTCCACGAGACGTAAATTACTGTAATCCAGCTGGTAATCGGCCAGCCATTAAAGGAATACCATTGCGTTAATTAAATCTGCTTATTAGAATAGCGCGTTTCGCTCACGTTTACCTATCGGTGCCGGTACACTCTCTATTTGCCATCGCGATCGATACGGGACGATTAACCGGGCGGGCGGGCGGTAGCGAACGCGCGCGCGCGTCTTTTCGTTCCCGTGTTTACGCACGAAATTCAACCGGGTAAAATCGCTTGCAAAGTTGGCGTAATCTATTCCGTAAACCAATGCTGCGGAAAACGTTATGCGCTCACACGATCGGAAAAATATTTACTGCGAGGAGCTCGCGAGAAGCTTGCGTAATCGTCGTCGTCGTCGCCGCTCGTCTCCGCAGGTTCGGGTTACAACGGAACCAATGACACGTTGCGGGCATAGAGGTCAAGGATCCTCTTCGTCGACGACTAAAACCCGTTCGCGGAAGGAAAACCGCGGAAATCTTATCGCGCGGTTGTGATAAACGCGGAAAAACCGTGTTCCGAGAAAATTACCAAACGAGAACGGAGCGATAACCGGGGCGGGCGAGAGGATCGATGGATCGTTAGGAAGAGGAACAGGTGCTTTTATTTCAAGACACCGTTGCGCAGAAACGATAGATACGGGTTCTTTCGACGAGAAAATGTAAACATGTTGCGTGCACGCAAGCAAGAGCGTGAGCGCACACGCGCATTTACGCACACTCGAGTAAATAGCAGGCGACTAAGCGGCCAACAATGATAGCCGGCCAGCTGTACCGCGGTGGGGACAAAGGACACCGACATTCAAAGCGCGATTTCTGGCTTTGTGTGTTCTCCCCTCTCTATCGAGCAACGAGAAAATATTATGACGCAAACACGATAACGGCGCAGGCAAGGTCGGAGAGCTTTTCCGATTCATCTAACGCGACAATCAGCACGTTATGCTGAAACTTTTATGCTCCCGGGACTTTAACGAACCGCTCAACTTTATCGGCCGCCATGCTCCACGCGCCTCTACGTGCTCATAATTATGGCGACGGCTTTTAAACGCTGAAGCGACAATCACGAAAGAGATAGAGAGATAGATGGAGAGGGAAGAAGAGAGGGAGCATAGAGCGTCGAGGCTCGTCGAGTATGTTCTCTGAAAATGTTTACCCTAGCATGTGGCCTCGAAATTGGAATTTCCCACGCCAGTTTTCACATAGACCGACCCCCTCCGGACAATCTACACCAATTGAATCGCTCCGAATCGTGTTTATTTGTGCCCGATCGAGCTCGTAAGAACGTCGATAAAGTAAGAAAGTTTCTCGGGCCAATGAAGCGACAGCACGAAGGTCGCCTCTCGAACAATTAACATAACTCAAAGCGAATCACCCGTCGATCCTGCGTCGATCAGTGTCGATGGAAATCATATTAAACGCTTTACGACGCGAATCGATTGACTCCCGGTTGTTCGCCGCGGAACAAATGTCGGTCGAAACAATTTTCATATTGCGACAGACACAGCGCGTGCATTTAAACGCCAAGTTGATCGGAGGGTCTCGCGAAGAAACGTTATCGGCCATGTAAACGCGATGGAGATAACGAGAAAGAGCGGGGGGGGGGGGGGAATCGGTGTTACGAAAAATCGTGCGCGCGGGAATTAAACCGACGCATTAATTAAAACGTTCTCATTCCGCCGGGAAGTGTGCGATATGATCGAAATTTCAATCGGCAACGAGAAATTGCTCACCGGAAATCGGTTTAGCGTTTTCCTCGATTCAGTCGGTTCCCAGAATCAAATTACCGGACCTCGGACAAAATCCAATCGCCTCGACGCGCGAGATTGTTCTTTCGGAAAGATATTCGCGAAGAGAGACGAGATATTCTAAGAAAAATGCGTCGCGAATCGAGGATTTCGGATGCAACTGGCGGTAAACGGAGTGGCTTCCGCAATGCCAAGGTTATGAGCGCACAGGTGTGGGTTGGCCCCACACTAGCGATCGCGACCGGCGTTCATTAAATTACAATTATAATGTCGAAGATCTGTTTATAGCCTCGTGATTCATCGGTTCGCCCGACAGCGTTTCTCGCAGCAGGAAGTAATGACTAATAGGTTACATCGAGGAGGTCCACTGGTTCTGTGCACAGCGAACAGTGAGCAGTGCACAGTGCAGTGTACGCGCCCATTTCTCTGGCCGATCGTGCCGCCCCCCGGACTATTCTCTAATTCTCTCCGCATTCAATTACCCCGTTCGTACCTCTCCATATTAACCCCTTGCCGTATTTTAACGAGTCAGACTCGCGATGAAGATTTGAACAAACTCCAACAAATATCAATGTTACGCCTTTCTTTTTAGATGATATAAAATTTCATTCGATCGTAATCAATTACTTGAGCATTAAAATAAATGTAGCCATACAAAAAATATCAATTTTCTCTTCTCTAATAATATTAATTGTATAAAATTTCATAGTAATTTAATAATTCTATTAAATTTATTGTGAATTAGTTGATTCAGTGTTATTTTAGAGATTTTTCGGGACAAAGACATTTTTGTCATTGTAAATCTGAAGAAAATGATACGGCAAGGGGTTATAACCCCTTCCAGTACTTTGCTCCCCACCCCGATCACTCGAAAAATGCTACAAATGATTCCTATCCAAATTAGTTCTGGCGTATTTTTAAGAAAACATTTGTTTAATATTATTCAACGATATAATTTCCATTATTTGTAACAACTCGTCGCCATCTTTCAGACAACCTGTTACATAGTTCCTCTGTTTCCCAATGACTCGCTAGCAACATGTGGTTTTGATTTACAAGTGAAATTACCTGCTTATTTAAAATACGACAGAACTTTCTCTCCAACCTGGAGGTACGTTAGTTAAGCAACAGAACATTGTTCTTGAATTTTTTGGAAGTGGTCACTCGAAGGGTTGCTTGCAATTCTCAACCCTAAAAAATTAAATGATTTTATTCTACCCTTAATAATTTGATCACGATGGTGAAAAAATGTATGATATGAAGGACGTATAAGTTCGAGTATTTTCGTTTTTTCTTATCCGAATATCTTAATTAACAACCGAGAAAAAAAATGATACAGTTAAGGGTATTTACCCCCATATCATCCTTATACGAAGGGTTAGCGATTTAAAATTTTAGGGGATTATCTTTCAACCTAAAACCATTGTTTTCAGCACAATATCAATAAAAATTGTGGGTGGGCCCGCTGGACTAATCTTATTGTTATGTAGTCTGCTAGGCCCTTTCAAAAAATGCGGGAATATGGATACGAGTTAGCCCGAGCAGCTCAATGTCAAGAGACGATACAAAATTAATAACGAGGGACATTAGCAATTCCAACGAGTATACTGGTGTATGAATTGTTAACCGATTTCCGACGACATTATACGAGTCGAGGCTGCTTCTAGGGGACGCGAGCTGGTCGTAAAAACTCATTGCCAGGTCCGTCACGATTCGATCGGATACGAACATAAATATGAACAGCGAAGGCTGTTTACTGGCCGCGTAGTATCGTACTGATAAAAACCTCTGACACAGAGAAAGTCGTACGAGAGACGGTACGTAACTGTCAACAAGTAATAACATTTCTATGAACACGGGTGGTCTTGTAGGTTAGTTAATCGCACCGCTGCGTTCACGATGCTATTTTATTGATAGCGCGCAAAAATGAACGCGAATATCTCTTATCGCGTTTACGCAACACAATAACAATAATAAATACACGGTCGAACGGGCAACATAGCAAGAATATTTGTCGTACGACTGTTCAATATACGAGATTTATTTGTAATACGATTTCGTCGTCTAACCTCTGACTCATGCCGAATCCTAACCTCATTTTTACTGTCGCAAGATATTTCGAGTGTACCGTTCCAACACCATCGATGTATCGAGAACTCGAATTGTATTCAAATATCTCTATCGCGTTCGCCAACCTAACCTACAACGGTTCCACTTTCGAAACGATATTTTATTCAGCCTGGCGCGTCCTCTTTTCGAAATCACAACGTCTCTCCACTCTGTATCGTTCGATTCAAGCATCGGATTCGTTTATTTACACTGCTTCTTTCGAAAAGAATGTACTTCGGTTTAGAGAGCGCTTAACTTCGTTGATACTGTATCGGGCTCGAAGATACATATGTCGTCTGGCAGTTATTGGCGTGTTTACTCGAAACGTCCACGGACGTTAGGGGGATGTTCTTGTCGTTAATTGGTTGAAAGTACTCGGGGCCATCTGTAGGGACATGGCCATATGGGCATCGGCACTGACACTCCCGTCCACAAGTCGTCGGACATTCGAATTTCGATGCAGACTATTTTTTGTTATTAACCTTTTGCACTCGCGGAGCTATTCTAACTCGAAAACTAAACATTTCTTCCGACCGAGGAAAATTTCCATACCCTGCGATTTTTTCAATTGTATAGATGTGAAATTGGTTTTGAGAGCCAAGGATTAAAGGATAGCAATAAAAATGGTACTCGCTAATTTTTTCTAGTATGGAGAACACGTAAATCACAAATCTGACCGAAATACCGTACATTTTCTAAATTTTCATTATTATTCTTATATTTTCGAATTCTTAAATTCGAGCGAGGTACATTGGTTTCCAATTTGGTTTCTAGAGCTGTCCACAATCATCCCACAATTTCTCAATCTTGCATTCAAATTTTACCGTATAATAGCGACATCGAATCAAAGTAAAACAATCAAATAGTGATGGGTACCAACGACTAAAAACTATCGACTAATTCGATAGTAGTGAACTACTATTTTCAGTCGACTGAATTTTTTAACTATCGACTGAATTTAGTAGTGGTGGGGTTACTATTTTCAGTCGACTGTTTTACACGTCGCCGGTCTGAAATTTCAAATGTCAGTGTCGGACAATGAAACGAAAAGGTTAGAAATACATGATTATGACAGAACATGCAAATATGCAAGTAATGAAATATGTGATAGATATTTCAATACTTTAATTCATATTAGATGTTAAAATCTTATTGCTATTTATGCGATATAAACTATATATGTGATATAAATATAAATTGTGTATATTTATATTTATAACATAGTGTATGAATTTATTATTAAATAAAGACAGATTCAGGCAAAATCATTCAATCACGAAATTTACTATCTCTGTACTGTCCTACTATTTATTTAACTAGCGAACATCGAGAGAATAAGAGTAAATACGAGAATATATTCTCGTTATAACCTCAGAATATAACCTGCAGTATAGTGCTGTAAGAGTGAGTGAGAAATGAGATCTATGTATACGTAGGCATAGACTATAGTCCGCAATCTAGACGTAACCAATAAAACGAAATTTCAATCGACTAAAAACTATCGACTAAATATTCGATAGTATGTAGTAACTAAATAGTAATTAGTCGATAGTTGAATTTAGTCGATAATGCCTATCACTACAATCAAATCTGTATTCTTTATGGTGATTTATGGACGGGAGTGTATGTACATACAACCCGACCCGACCCGACACGGCCCGGTCCGGCCCGGAAACCGACGCGCGACTTCGATTCAATGTTTCCTCCGTTCAAATTCCAGCGGCTCATATTCACGGTCAAACGTTTCAGCATAAAGGCGGATTGTCGAACCGTGACTGTGCCCGCATCGGACTCGGAAGGTCGGCTCGCAACGTAAAAAGGTGTATTAACCTTGACGTCTCTCCTTCGCCACGCAAGCGACTTGACCAAGAACTTTCAAACTAATAACGACCACGGCGGTAGGCATCGGCGACAAAAGAACGGAAAAACGAGCGTGATACGTCGCAGGTTATGCGAATTCTTCGTGTACGTATACCCCGCAACGGTGTAAATCTGTTAAATCAGTGACTATATATGTAATGTAGCCATGGCAGGGATGGGTCGTTGACCAGCGCGCACTCTATGGCAGATACCGGCATCTGCGGTCGAATACTTCAAAACAAAGGGACACCGGTATCACCGTGAAGGGCGATCGCTCGACCTACGATTCTGCTCTCGAATTCAACTGCCAAGCTTGTTCGAATTTTCGAAAATCCGATACATACCGACCGACATTGATTTTCGGAGCAAGTCGACGGATACGCAGAGTAAAAAATTTTCGAGTATATATATATAGTCCCCGATTTCCCTTAAATCGAACCATACTGCTCGTTCCACGTTCGTCTACAACGATCTTTGAATCATCTTGAGAAAATCGACGTGAGAAAACGTGAATGAATCAGGGGGCTAGAAGAGTGTAGCTCTCGTACGTAGTTGGTGGTGATGTCGGATCGATAGAGCCACTTAATGGAACGGGGAACGAGAGAAGAAGAAAAAGAAATGCTGTTCGATCAAAGACCCACCCTGGCAGCCTAGGCACAACGTCGCAGCTCTTGGGTCGAGCGTATACAGAAAGTATAGAGAGAGAGAGAGAGAGAGAGAGAGAGAGAGAGAGAGAGAGAGAGAAAGAGAGAGATGGAGCACGTATACAGTAGAGTATAGATAGATAGAGGTAGAGTACGTACCGCGCCAGCGCCATCCTGACATGAGATAATCCAGGTCCGGTAGGTGTCGAGAGCAAAGTATCCAGATCTGGAAAGAACGCTTTATCGCCGGCACTAAATCCCACTGGACACATGCGCGTAAATTCCTGGTCCTCAAACACACGAGCTCGTCATAACTTCCGCTTGGTTTTCGGAGGGGGCTGGTCGTTCGAGGAGCCTCTCCCGAAAATTCTTTGCCGTCTCACTTCGATTTTCTCTCGAGTAAACTTGTGGCGTCCTCGCGCCTATATGAAACGTAACCAGGGATATATATTATCCCCGCGCGGTCCCCGCAGTCCTCGGACGGTAACTCACTGTCACTACCGCATTTTCACTGACTTCGTGTGTCCACCGCGAGACGAAACAAGGCCTTCGCGAAGACAGTCAATTACGGCGACGACGCGACGGTCGAACGGAACGACAACCGAGAATCGACGGAACGATCTGAACCGTGTCTGCGCGTATATACGTGTATACGGAGGAAAGAGATAGAGAGACGGAGATGAATAGGGAAAGCGAGAGCGAGAAAGAGACGAGTGTAACAGCGCACGCGATAACGGGTGAACAGAAGGCTCGCGATCCAAGTATGCTCGAGCTCTCGTGTCAGCCAGCCTGACTCTGAATTTTGACTCACGAACGACTAGAACCCGCAGGTCGAGCTCTTACGCTTGCCTGCTCTCGAGTACACAAATCGCCAGTCACTATTCCAACTCCGATCACGGCGCTGGCTCAACTGAGCCGAGCAACTGAGCGTCCGAGAGTCCCCACCCCGGCGGCCGCGGCCTCGTGCGCTCTCGTCGATTCTCGGCCTTCCCCGCGGTCGGTTCGGGACGCCTCGTGCCTCGCCGCGACCTCGTGTCGTCGCTAGAACGATGCCTCACCGCCGCGCCGGGTACCCAAGGCTTCCACCGCTTCCTCCACCTCCACCTCCACCTCCACCTCCACCTCCACCTCCTCCTACAGGAAACTAACTACTCCTCTCTGTTCGGGAATGCACGTTTTCTGGCATGCTGCTTCGAAATTATACCAACTAATGCTATTGTAACGTAACACACACGTCGAACCGCTGCGCTCTGCGTCGCACCACGACGCCGCCCCGACCGTTCGACGAGTGCTCTCTGACATTCGTGTCCTCTACTCCTCTGACAACCACCGGAGTGCTTAATATAGCGACGTGTAAAAATATTCAATGAGTCTTCCGATATTTACGGTGCTCTCGAGCGTTACATAGGAAAACGATTCTCGACCAAGTCGTTTACCGATCTCTCGTTACAGGTTTTACGCGTTCGCGGCACGTGCAGCCGTTCCAAACGATAAAAAGGAAAATCCATGATAATATAATATTTCTCCGCGTTCCGGAGTAATCGGAAATTTTCCGTGGCACTAACGCGCGCGCACGTGTACGCCCCGTATGCATACGTTCTACCCTTATGCATACGGTTTGCAAATGTTAGCTTTCCAAATTTCCGAGGAAAACAATTTCCAAGTATAAACGGGTTAACCCTTCGCCGTAACATTTTCTTTACAGTTACAATGATCAAAACACGGCTTTAACCCCATAAAAAATCTCGTGGAAGAGAAAAGACTTAATATGTTTTGTACACAGTTACGTTTATTTTAATACTTAACCCGTCGCACTCGGACATATTTTAACTAAGAAAGTGAAACATATTTCTTCCGACCTGGAATATTTCCGTATCCCATGATTAACACGTCAAACAACACTTACTGTTTAGTAATTGACTCTGCGTCACCAGTCGAGTGCCAAGGGTTAAATATATTGGTTGCAAGTCAAAAAAATAAATAAAAATAAAAGTCGCAAAGTTTCGGACAAATTTACCTAGAAATAACAGAACGGTATAACTTATTTTTCGGGAAAACTGCGTCAAATTGACACGGGGGACGGATGAGGGGTAATATCTTGATCGCAATTCGTTAAAATACGTCAAGGGGTTAACCTGTAGAAATTTGTTTATACATATAAACATCTCGTCGGCCGACCGACGCGTCTCGGTTCATGGGTTTTCACGAGAACCTTACGGGTATGGAACGGAATTATTCATGCGGTTAGCGATGGCATATCCGAGGCATTCAAATCGGTATAGGAAACGCGTGAACGTTTACGAATTCAGAGGTATAACGCACAATCGTTGGGACGTGTGAAAGGTCCCCTCTCTTTCTCTCTTTCTCTCTCTTTCTCCCAGCACGCCGGTTGGATATCGGTGCTTTCATGTCACCGGAAACGGAGAACAAGCCTCAGTGTTCGTCGAATTACATGAAAAAGAGGTCACGAAAATGTTTTATGGGTGTTTAAGGTGGCCTGGGGTCGGCGTCAATGGGACCGTGACGTCGTGCCGGAATCACGCACGACGATCGTGACATTGTGCGAATACCCGCTCGCGAAACTAATACAATAACATGGGGGCCACCGCAACAAAAGACGTTCAAAATTGCCCGTGAACGATACCATCAACCTATATCTACCGTCATACTCGATGTATCGCGTTCCTCAAACATTAGACGCTCGCAACACACGTGCGAAGATAAATATCCCTGGAGTACTTACTACTCCATTAGCCACGCTTCCAACATGGATGCCGTTAACCTGCTACCTCGACCGCCATCTTCGCCAAACCGAATTCCAATTGCCGTTCTTTTCAACGTCATCCGATGAATCGTTTAGGAGACAACAATTTGTTCAAGTTAACGGACAATTAAGACTACGCTCTCTCTCTCTCTCTCTCTCTCTCTTTCTCTTCCTCTCTCTTCCTCTCTAATTGAACCGATGCAAAGCGAATTATCGGCGGGCTGGGTCGTTCCGTTTTTAATTTGAACTCAATTGAATTTCCATGTTTTCGTTGTTTTAAAAAAGCGGCGGCTTACGAAGAGATTTTTCGCTGTTTTAACAGGATTATAAAGTAAGTTGGAAACCCGAGCGGAAAATTGAAGAACGTTATCCGTCGAGTTTAGTGGACCGAAGTTGTAGCTCGTAATTTCCACGGTACAATGGAACTTTTGTGCGAAGAAAGTTGATTCGACGCGGAGGAAACGTGTTTCGCAGCGATCCTTGGTTTTCGGTGGACAAAGGGACTGGTTCTCGAGGAGAGCGGACACGCGGTTTATGGAAGGCCAAAGTGTCGGTTCCACTGTGACAACCGGATCACAGCTGGCACCGCACACGATTTCCTCGAGAACCGACCTGGACGACATGTCGCGTCGTTTGTGTTTACTGCGTGTCCTCGAAGTTAAACAGACCCTCTTACTTAGCCACGGCGGAGTTTCTCGGGGAGGCATCAACTCACGGCTTCGAAGGTTTCCAGAGGGCCGGAGTATTTTCGGGACCGCGGTTTCGGGCCATTTTACGAGGAAGGGTTCTTACCTGGAGCCTCGGAACGATGTCTGAAACATTGATTTTCTTTCCGTTCGAATTCCTCTTTAATCGATCCGGCGATCGTGTCGACAGTCGATCCGTAACGAACGACGATGGTTCCGAATGATTTGTCGCCGTTCTGTCGAGCAATCGTGCCCGTGAACGACACGCCAAGAACCGTGGTCGCCGCGGCGAGGGAAAAAAGTAAAGGGAGAGAAGAATGAAAAGCATAATAGAGTTTACATGGCACTCGTCGCGTGCTCTGGGGCAAACGAGACTCAGGGACGTGTTTGAAGGGGGTCAAGGGGAGCCTCCGCCCTGGGGCCGTCCTTATTAACGCTGACCTTTACACCTGGAAATCGGGAATTTCAAAATTTCTTACGAAAATCCAGGCGACGGGACCTCGCGTCGCCTGGCACTGTTGCCATTTCTAATTCTCGGAGATTCTCACGTCGAAACCTCAGCCTTCGTTCGGAAACGTTTACATCGGTTATCGGGATCGGAGAAAATCAGCACCGTTACAAGCACGATTTTCCGCGGGTTACTTTGGGAACTGGAACGAACGCTGCGCGCCACGACTCTACTCGACTCTGCTCGTTTCAAGATGGCGTCCTCTCACCGGATTTCCTCGATAATTTTCCAATGGAACGACAGCCGAGAAAGTCGTTCCCAACGCGACGCTTAATTTATGGACGCATTACGCCGCCGCGTATCAGCGTGCGATCCGTGCAACCTTAAACTTGCATCCGTGCATACGATTGTGGCTAATGGAATATGTATCCTGGACCCGGCTGAACCATAATAAACCCGTTTCTTCCTGTTAGTAACGCGAATTCAAGAATCGATATTAGGGGGATCGTTCGCAGCAGCCCTTCGCCTGTTGATCATTACCTCGCGAGAGAGATCGATCGGCAGAGACCTCTCCGAGATCAGTCTTTCCGTTCGCCTTCAATTATCAAGCCGACCACCGAATTACCGGACCAAATATTGACCAACCTCCGGAAGAGATTTCCTCTTAGGCTCGTGTTCGAAAATGCCAAACGTATTTGCAGTTTTGTCAGGTGAATTTTGGAACGCGTTCGAAGAATCGGCCGCGAACACGTTAAGAGGAGTACAAAGAGCTTACGGTCGAAGCGGGAAACCGGCTTCACCCCTCCTTGGTTTATCCAACTTCGATCGAGCCGCAGTCTCTCGCAACCCCGCGAGCTCGCCGCCGAATCATTTTCTCCCGTCTATGCTAAAATCCCTTCGCGAGTGGTGCACATGTTGGGGTTCAACCCTCAAACAGATATATTCCATCGCGATGCTATGCTGTCGGGAGAGAGGGGGAGAAAGGGGGCGATCCCGCGGATGAAATACGAGGAGAGGATCTGTACATGGTACGCGTACTTCTATGTGTCCGTGTAAGCGTACGGAGAGTCCGCCATTAATCGGCGAGACGCGCGACAGTCGGTCTCGCGCTAATAGATCGCCACCGCAACAATGAAAAATAAAACCGTCGAACGCGGGCGCCTCGCTGCGTGCAATTAACACTGGGTACTGTCGATGATTAACCCATCGACCGAGAACGACGAGTTAACTCGCGTTCCATTTTGCTCTCGAGCGATTTCAATGTTTTGCTCGTCGTGTACTAAAAAATTATTTTCGCGTTCGAGTTTATACAGCGCGGCGAAAAAGCTTCGGTCGCGCGTGAATTCTTCACGGAAAATCAATCGTTTCCGGCCGCGTTGTCGGCCATGTTCGACCGCCGCCCTGAACTGGGCGTCCATCCATTTTCCTCGAATCCTGCGATCGTCCTCGGTCTCGCAGCGTACCTCGAAACTGCAGTCTTTTTCCCAGCGAACCTCCTCTACAGGCGTCACCGGCGGCCTTCACCCGCGCTTTCGTCGCTTTCCGATTGATCGCGAGACGAGAATTTCCCGTCCTTCACAGACTCCAGTTCTTGACCCCTGACCGCGTTCAGTCGTTTTCGGCTGAAATTGTTTCAATCGAAGCGAACGGTAAATCATTCTCGCCACCTTGAAAAACTTTGGTCTCTCGTCGCTACCTAAGCAGAGCCTTTAGGGGTCTAACGATCGGACCCTTCTCGACGAGAGGAACTCGGAATGGGGGGGGGGGGGGTTATTGACCTAAGGCTAGCCAAAAGGGGCTGGGGCGAAAGAGGGACCGGCGCGGCGGTGGGAGGGCAGGGGGACAGAGAGTGAACCAACCGTTCAGATGGAAAACGACCGCGTTCAAGAATTTCAAATTCTCGTTCGATTCGCTCGCCCGAGCGCAAAGTGGTGCGCGCTCGTTTCAGCGTCCACTTGGATTCCGATCGTTCTCCAGGCTCGTGCTCACTCTCTCTCTCTCTTTTCGTTTCGCGGTTCTAATCGGCTGCGGGCACATTCTCGGGCTTCGTTGCGCAACGATTTATAGGATCGAAGTAATAGAAATCGATCCGAATAAACGTATTTGGCCAGCAACGATCGCTCGACGGCCGAGCCCTGACGTAACCGCGAAATTAATTCAGCCGGAGCAACAGGCTCGCTTGCTCGTTCATTCTCTCCCGCCACTGCACTATGGTCTGGAAGCCCGCTTTTGGTGGCCAAAAGTCATCTTTTCAGGATTAAGATATTAAAAAATGTTGTTTGTAACAGAGGAAGAACCCTTCAAAGCTTCCAAATCCAAATTATTATTCATTTCAGATTATTTTGTGCTGAGATATAACGTTTTCAAGACAGACTCCGTAAAATACGGATTAAATAAAACGTTTAAAATCTGTCATCATAGACTATCAAAATACAAGTTTAAATGATATTTTCATACGTGTTAGCAGGTGTATTTTAGGTGTGTAATACAGTTGTGACAAATAGTGACAAGATTAAACAATGTAAACTTTGAGAAAGGTTTGAAAAAAACGGCCCAGTTCGGGCAGCATATAACCTTTTGCATAAGAAACTGTAGACATTTCTGAGTGTATAAAGTTTCAACTGCCCGGGTCTGCCCGTTTTACTTGTACGTCGATTTTAATAAATAGTCACCGGGAGTTTTTCAAGCGTTCCGAACGCGTTCGTTTGCAGGAACTTGGCAGGTGATATACGATCTGCCAAAAAAATGTTCCCAACAAAAGTTGATCAGTATCTACATATTTATAAATTTCAATATATAAAAATTAAAAAAATTTTTTTTTATAAATATGGGAATAACGTCAATTTTTTAAATGTTAATATATATTTTTGACTTTATAATATTGTTGCTGGTGTCGAAACGAATTCAACGACCTAGCATACTATAACATTTAACTTTAAAGTAACGCTAAAATAGTTTTGGCCACAAAAAGCGGGTTTCCAGACCGTAGTACACCGTCTCGGCATGGGAAAGTTAAGTAATCGGTGTTCGGTGTCATTTCCGACCCCTGGAAAACCTATCTACGGATCTACGCGTTATCCCGATAATGTATCCCGATCGCGTATGAGCCAAAGAGCGCTTCCCGAACAGAGGTTGCCCTCTGGGGCCGTGGCTCGAGGGATGGACGATCTTCCGTCTTTCTTTCTATGACATCGTTGACCTCCACGTGCTGCGCCTGGGGACGATCCAGGGTGGAAAAGGTGCTACTTGTTTCTGCAACCGTTCCGTCGCGCGGATTTATTTACAAATGGTCTTCGGGGGTGATCGAACGAGACCGGGGACGAGTTGAGAACGCGAAAGCGAGATCGCGAAGCGTGTATATCGTAGACTGCAGAAGCTAGAAGGTAGAAGATACGGTAGAAGGTAAAAGGCAGCGCAGCGCGAGCCACTGGCGTGAAAGATGTAATACGCGCGGCGAGGATAGGCGTCCCGGGGAGACACTAGTCGGTAACTAAGCAGCAACGATTAATAACTCTCGCGGACGAATGCGCGTTTGTTGCTGAAAGCGGAGATCGCCTAACGCATACCGACACCTTGGCCCACAAGAGGGGTTTGACCCCATTTTTATTGCGGACGAAACGCGTTCTCCTCCCCTCTATCCGAGGAACAGTGTCATTGGTCGCTAATGGATTAAACGCGCGTGGAACAGCCAGAACGAGAAGGACAGATGGTACGGAGCGAGATGGAGCGGCGAGAGGAACCGGCGGAGGGACCGAGAGAATTCTCTCTTTCGCGTTTTAAAGTTATTACTCGAAAGCACGGACTCGCCGTGACTCATGGCCCGCCGAATGGACCCGTTAAACGCACTCGAATTTACCCGACTGGCCGATGAAAGCATCGTTTCTGCGATTGCAACTTTCTTCCGGGGAAGTCGAACAACAACGCGAACCCGCGTTCTACGACTCCGTCGGCTAAGATTCGATATAATACCGTCGATACCTCGAACGGAAACCTGACAATCTGAACAATTCTCGTGTGGACTTGCGAACGGTCCCCGGAGCTTCCATCGGAAGTGAATCATAATGGAAACGGGATGGATCGATCGATCCGAAGCTTCGTCTCGCGCCGAGAGTGCGACACACGTTCCTCGTTGCGTACAGAGTGTGTGTCCTATGAGCTGCTCTAACGGTCTTCTGCCTTGACCGAGTTGAGCGAGGTCCGTGTCGGATCTCTGTCTTGACTTTGACTCCGTTTTATCGTAAAAGTCATTTTCACGATCAATCGGTGCTCGAGAGGCGGCGCGGGCTGCACGCTGAAATCCGCGGCGTTGTTCAAAGCACGCGCGGCAGGCCGATAGCGAGAGCGAAACAGAGAAAGACTGTGTGTGTAAGAGAGGGAGAGCGAGAGGGAAAAGGGAAGAAAAGAGCATGATGGGCGGACTAGGAAAAGCTTCGCCTAGGCAGGTGCTATCGATCCTTTATTTACAGGCAGAACGGAGCGATCCATCTGTTTCTATCGCGCTCTCCAGATTTCCTTTTTCCTCGGCTGGCATCGGCTCGTCTCTTGGATCGCCTCCAACTCCAAGTCCAACTCCAACTCGCTCTTAGGCCCGCGATGCTGCGCCGGCCTGGCGTTCCTGAATCCTTAATGCGACCTTATCGAGGTCTTCCACGAGGTAAACCGCCGCTAGAGGAAGCGAGGAAAACGACTGTGCTCCCTTGCCTCCGGAAAGATTAACCGGTGTACGGATAACATACGCGTTTTATACGCGGACGTCGCACGATTTTTCCTTGCCGGATTTCCCGTAGGAGATCGGACGCGATTTGTAATTCCAGTTCTCGATATTGAATTTCTCCTGTCTCCGAATCTTTCGGAGCTTGCTTCGAAGGACACCGGGGATCTTTCATTGAGGAAAAATTTTTGGTCGAAAGCTGAACAACCGGGAGACTCGCAGCGGACTTCCGCGTCGAAGTGAACGGTGTAAGTGTAAACGGCGCAGAGACGACCAGGCCCGCGAGACCGGCCCGATACGCTTGTGTACGCGTTCGTATACGTGTTTATTCGGCACAGCATGGCGTGCTGGCGTGTGGCATAGGTGGTAGCTTCGTTCTATCGACCGAACAGCAAGCTCGTCCCGTGACCTGACCTCGTCTGAACCCTCCATTCCGCTCTGCCTCGCTCTAACACAATCGCCAACCGCGCAAACCCCTCTTTCTCCTCCACCTCCTCCTTCTCCTCCTTCCCTCTACCCACCCTTTAGTCTCCTCTGTTCTTAACACCTCGCGCGCAGCCACAGCTGAAATCCAGCTTTACACGAATAAGCCGAGTGCCTCGCCGCTTATCGTACCGATCGCTTAATAATTTAGAGTATAGGCCCTGTTTCTACGGCTCGCGCTTCACGGCATCTCCGAAAACCCGTCTACAATTTCACCCTCGCGTCGCGTTCTCCGGATCGAGCCGGTAGAAAGAGATACATGCGAATTGTTCTGGGTTCCCGAAGATTCCTCTACTCTCCGTGCCTCGGAAGAAGTCTCCTGGTAGGAATTGGAAAGAGGAACGCGGCAGCAAACATTCCGCGATTGGGTCGTTCCACTGGCACTTTCGGTTCTAGCCGAATTATTGGCTAAAGTGTGTCACGTCACAGCCACTGTGCCGTCTCGAGGGACTTGTTGCAAGGCACGGAGAGTAAAAACGCGCGAAATATCGACGGTTCGCGTAGAACTTGGAAGAAAATCTGACGGGGAACGAAGAAAGTTTGAAACGGGCGCGCGTTCTCGAGAGGATCGAGGGAAGAGAGATCCATTATCGGCATCGTTGGCGTACGTAGTCGCAAAGTGCCAAAGGACACACAGGAACACGTAGAAACCGAAGAGCAAGGACTTTCGAGCAATGGTGCAGGCTGGAGATAGGAAGATCCAGATGGAGCCGACGAAGGACGACGGACGAAGGACGAAGGAGGGTCGGACGCAACTCGCAGGCAACGGAAGATCTATCAGGAAACAGCATAGAAAGTTTGTGATGGGCACCGAGGTGGCCCAGGGCGAGCGTAAAGGAGAACAGAAAGGCGCGCGCGTTGGGGGCTCATTGTTCGTCGCTGTCGTGACACCCGCGTTACGACAGCGACGACCGTAGCCGCAGCCCGCGCTCGCGCTCGCGCTCATGCTCGGTCCGGATGCATTGAAAACGGTCTTGTCCGCGTCGCCCCGGGCACCAACAATGCATAATAATGCTGGAACGGGCCCGTATGGATTCTGGCTCCGGTGTCGCTCGCAAATAAGCCGGCGACAGCACCGGAGGACCTAAAGAATACGTGAAATGGAAAACGGAGAAAGTTCTCCGGCGCGGCCGAAAGCGCTCGTAAATTTGTTCGCCGAAAAGGACTACTCGATCGGACGAGCCTGAACAGAGGACAGAAAGAGCGAGAGAACGTGGATTTCCCGAGAGAGAGAAAGAGAAGCAGGCTAAGTTCTTCGGTTTCTGTTTTGTCGGTGATAATGCCAGCGCGGCGAGATCGCGTTTCGAAACGCGCGGCGTCGCGCGTCGTACCCGCCTGGACACTGCCAATTCGATTCGAGCGTTCCTCGCCAATCGCACCGCCATAATTTAGAGCAGGCTTGGAAGTCGAGCAGATCTGCTGCTACCCCTTCACTCGGTCTATTTGCACACTTTCGGCGAGGTATGCGTCCGGCTCACACGCGATCGCAACCGCCGGGAGCCGAGATCCTGCACATTGGCCAACCGGATATCGAGAGACAATCGAGGACTCGCGACTTGACGGAAACCTGTTCCATTCGATCCAACACGCTCCAGAAAATCTTCAAGATTTTCGAGGTTCACGCGAACCCACGATGGATCGTCCTTCGTCTTTCAAATTTGCTTTCACCGTAGTCGGAATGCGAGAGCCGATCGCCGATTGTGCAAACAAGAGAAATCTTCGAATTAGAGACGATCCAGCTGGGGACCCGATTCCCCCAACGGGGTTAATCGATTACTGGCATACACAGCCTTGTACGCGAATTCGGAAATCGGCCATTATGATTCGAGAGTCATTGCCGGCGACTTTGATTCATCCTTAACCCCGTTTCCCCGAACGACAGAAATTCTCGGCTAATTTCTGGATGAAACCGTAATTAACGGACTAACCTTAACACTGTTTGCTCGGTCTCCTCTTCCCCTCTCTCTCTCTCTCTCTCTCTCTCTCTCTCTCTCTCTCTCTCTCACACGCGCGCGTTGTAACACAGTTCGGAGCGATTCCTCACACCCCAGCATGTTGCTCTACAACATTATAACTTTATCTCCCCGCATTCTTGTCCTTCGAGGGCAGAGCTCCAAGCTGTATCGGTGGCGATCGCTGGTATCGATCGAAGCAGCGATAGCGCGATCGAACGGCGATGAAAAGCCTACCTCGAGGAAAAGGAGTGACAACGAAAAATGGAAAAATTAGTGTTGCATTTGAGGGAGAAAGGAGAGGAAGGGGAAGGCAGGATTTCTCAGACGAATTTTTTTCTCCGGGCTTAGCGACGCTCTCAGCCTTCGGTGCGTCCGAACCTTGGGACACTTTCATGCCGAGCCTACGATCAATTCCATCGATTATCGACACACCGAGGTTAAGGTTAGCCCCGTCGCTTCGCTTTAGGTCGTTTGAACGGGATTGCGGCGTGGCCGCTCGCGGGATCGGCCCCGCGCGCGCGGCTTTCGCAGCTCGTGGCTTGTGGCTCGTACGTATCGATTTTCGGCTCGATACGCGCGGAGGCTGATCGAGCGACACCCAATTTCACCTTTCGAGCAACCGGATGACAAATTCATTGCTCGTTGGAAAACCACCAAGACACTTTTTTCAATTTCTCAAAGGTAACAGCATCGCGATGGACGTCGCACAGTGCTCGGAAATCGTTAAAACGTAGCCAAAATAAGAAGGAGTACCCCGGTTTAGTTGAAAATTATTACTCTGGGTTTTTTTCGGATCGCTGATTATAATCATTAGACTGTGGATGTTCATGCAAGTTTTAATTCTTGCAGGCAAATTTCAAGTAGTGTCCTTTATAGATCTGAAATAAATAAAAATCGTATCCAGTTCTGTGGAATTTGATCGAAACTTTAAAAAGTGAAATAAATGTACATACACGCATCTACACATATGAGAAAGAGAAGAGCAGGAATCCACCTTCCATCCGACACCTAACCAAATTATGTACGCATTACACCGGCAATCGTGCGAGTATGCGAGTATGAAAAGAGCCATTCAAGTATACGGACGTTCCGATAAACTTGTTTAGGAGCACCACGTAAAGCTATAATTGACATTACAACGCGAAGCAAAATGCCGATCATTTGAAACTACCAACTTTGAAGTTGCGTATCTCCGAATGAAGCACGTATTAAATATTGGTTGTACACAATGTAACGCGCTCAAGCACTTTATATGCAAAGTACTACTATGTACACCGATTTTTAAACTACGGAGAAACACCACTGCGCATCGCGAGTTTATGCGAATGACTCGGTGTCGATCGGTAAGTAATAAGCATCGATCCATCGTGGCTCGACGAGGGATCGCCTGCTCGTCGAGAAACGATCGGTGATCGAACAGGAAACGTCGGAGGTCGCGCGTTAGGGTTAGGCTTCTTCGTGGGCTTGGCTCTCCGTCTCCCTCTCTCTACCGTGTCTGTCTGCTCTCTCTCTCTCTCTTTCCCTTTTTCTCTCTCTCTTTCCGTCGTACGCGCGGTATAGAATGGAGCAGTGAGAGGTGCCACAGCACAGGACGTCCTCGAGTTCTCGTTTTACGCGTCCTAGACGACCTCACCGTCGAAAATAACCATTTCGATGGTCGCTACGGGTGTGTACCCACGCCTTACCCGTGTCCATTGTGCTCCCCTGTCCGTATTGATCGAGTACTTGCGCAACCCGGAAACAATGCACCGGACGTACCTTTCGGGCTTTTTATGGTTTCCATGGGTTTTCCAGATCCTTTCGGGCCAACTGTTGCGAGCCGCCGTCTACGAAAAGCTGCCGCGTACCCGGAGAAGCGAGAGGAACCAGGCGGACGATCGTTTTGCCACGCACCCCCTCGATTTTTTAACCCTTATCCCCCCGAGGGGCGACTCATAGTCGTAACAAAAAATTGCAGTGCCATCACTTACAATATTGTTTGCATTACTAAATATGTTGGTATCTAATCAATTGCAGCACATTCAAGTATTGCACGAGGTATTGTATTAATTTCATATCCATAAAATGAAAAGAATCATTACAGGGTGTCTCAGCTGAAGGAGATACCACCTAAATATCTCCCTTAATTTTAATGGCACAAAAGATGTCCACGGTATAATTTAGAATGGTATCGAAGGAGGAATATCATAGAACAATTTCTTTTGTCCGGTTATTTTTTCATAGTTTTCTCAAGGTCATCGTTATTTTTTGTATCGGGAAAACTTTCTTTTTATTTCATCTTATAGCGGCTGAAAAAATACATTTGAATATGCTTAATAAGTCCATTAACAAGATGGAATAACAAAAACATAAGTTCTCCCGATAAAAAATAACGATGACCTTGGAAAAACTTAAAACATAACCGGACAAATAAAAATTGTTCGTCTATGTGTGATATTCCTCCTTCCATACCGTTTAAATTATGTCATAAATATAAATATTTCGAATTAGAATAGCTCCGAGTGCAAAGGGTTAAAAAGGTTCAAGGCAAGGATCATCCGCTAGGGTCGAGGACATCTCGAACAATTTCGGACGGCATCGCGTTGGACCGGAATTTCATCGTTCGATCTATCGATTCGTTTTCCCTCCACTCCCTGGAATTTTACCGGATATAAAGAAGCGATTGTCTGGACGGACATCGCGGCGGCTACTAGGGAGCGACGCGCGACGTCGCACAGTGGGCTAAACCGACGAAATTTGTGTAAAAATCAAAGAACTTTCAATAGAAATGAGATAGAGCGATGAAATTTTTTTTTAATTAAAGCTGAAACTTTGCAGAATATGGGAAAAATAGGGAGATAATATATATATATATATATCGATTTTGATATCCTGAGGTCGTAGACAAATTTTAAAACCAGATTTGAAATCGGCGTGAAAAAATCAACGAGAAATGATGTGTCGCACGTTAAAAAAGAAATTTTTTCGCGCGTGGTATTGGAAAAACCACAATTTTCTCAAAGTTATGCAAGTTTAACGAATTCTTTCAAGGTTAAAAAACGTTCGCACCACAGTCTCCATAATTATCCCATATTCTACAAAGTTTCAGCTTTTATTTAAAAAAATTTCATCGCTCTATCTCATTTCTATCGAAAGTTCTTTGATTTTGGCACAGATTTCGTCGGTTTAGCCACCTGTACGTCGCTTGTCCTCGGTTACGTAAACGCGTCGTCGTTAATATCGATGATCCTTGCGTGGATTGCGTTCGATGGTGGCAAAAGCTGCTGTCCCCTTCGCCACGATTCGAACATTTGACAGCGCGCACCGGGCCCGTTTCCGTTGCACGCGGAATGGAAAGTTCTTAGAAAGTGACGCGGCGTCTCTTGTTCACCGTGTAACCGCGCGAACCGAAGCACCACGTGTCCAAACTGTCTTAATATGGGATGACAAGGCTTCGAAGACGCGTATACAACTCGAGCTGGGACACTTGGCGCCTTCTGCTCGCGACGGTTGATCGAGCCAGGCTCGATTGATCGAGATTCCCCTGTTTCGATCGATTTCTATGTTTCCCCGTGAAAACGGGTTTCAATGTTTGACCGCTTCGATAGATGAAGAGTCGAATGAAAAGAGGTAACACTCACGCGTCGACATAGCTGGTCCTCTTCAGGCGACGGGGCCCGAGCACGACTCAAACGGGGCACATCTGAAACCGAGAAATCAAACCGAAGGTTATTAACATTGTAAGATGGATTTTGAAAAAGGAAAAGATGGAGGAAAAAGAATGAAAGAAAGCAGGACGCCCTGTACGCCAGCCAGCCGTTGCAACCAATTTCCCTTCGTTTCACCGTTTCGTGGCCGAGGTATGGGCCAATGGAAAGAAGACCGGCTCTCGTGCCGACTGCTTTCGATTGTCAACCGCTGGTGCCCACGGTTGGCGAAGTGAAAACCACGCCGCTAGAGAAGCTGAAGGCAGAAACTTTCAAATGGCCATTCTACCCGGCCGGCGCGGCGCGCTTTTCACTCGGCCGGTGATCACTTTCCTCCGGTGGGCGTTTAGCCCACAGTCTCGACGCTCGGCCATGTCCAAGAAAAGAAGAAGAAAAGATAAAAGAAAGAAACCGTGTTCGCGTCAAAACCATAGTTTTCCGCGATATTGGCCAACATTATCGTCGATCACGCTGGGCCGCGGTTCGTCGCGCGTCCCCGGCATTCGGGTTCCAAATGGAACCCGCTTTCGCTGCTCGGACCTTCGGTCGGCTCGAAGCGATCCGAAACTCGTAAAAGCTAAACGCTGTCCTACGGAACGAGGACACGCGAAAGACGACCGATACGAAAATTTCCACATCAAAAGTTTAAACGGACGGTAGGAACGTCCGCCGAAAGGAAGCGGGGTCTGGCTAACTAAACAAAAGGGGATCCTCGCACAGGGCCGGAGATGGCAACGTTACCATAATCCCCCATTGAATCTTCGGAGAAGCTGTTAAGTAACTGGTGGCACAACGGCGAGAGCGGTCCCCACGACCACAAAAGCGATCCTATATATTCATTTAATTTTTCGGAGGTACATACATATCATCGACGTACTGGAGCTGGGGTAAAGGGTGAGGCGAACACGCGGGGGCGAGGAAGAACGGCGAAGAGAGACAATGGCGGAGACTGAGAGAAGAAAAGAAAGAGAAAAAGATAGAGAGAAGAGGGGCCACGACGGTGGCCACGAGGGCTCCGCAGAAGAGAGACCTGAATACTGCGTGTGGTACCGGATGGCGAGAAGGCAGGACAGCGCGGGGGGGGGGGGGGGGGGGAAACGATTTGGACAGCGACGGCCCTGAGCCACTTGCCACAGTAGGTCAGCTCTCTTCACCACACTTCGCCTCGTTTTTCGAGCCTCCATTATACACGCGGTGAGGATCCTCCATCGCTCTTCGACAAACGAGCCCACGGATTCCTTTTTCCGCCCGCACTCTCTTTCCCTACATACGCAGCTGCGTATAAATATAATTGCTCCCGTTCGCGTTATCGTGGCCACGGTAACGGGGTTCGCGCTCTCTGCTCTGCTCTCCTCTGGATCTCCTCCGCTCTCCTCGCTGCCTCCAACGCCGCACCGCCCCAGTCTGGTCTCTCTCCCGCTTTCTCGCTGTCTTTCTCTCGTTCGCGATTCCGTCGCCCTTTTGCGATCTTCCTTCGAGGCACCCGTGAACGTCCCATCGAATCTCGGCCGTTTCGCATAATTCCCTGACGACGCGACACGACGCGCCTTTCGAAACGCGAGCGTGCGACGATCCTCGGTGGATTTCTGCGCGTTTTCATCGGCTCGACTATCGCGTCGCGACTCGAGACCTTTCCACGGTTCTGCACTCGTGACCGAAATCGCGCGCTCTCTGCGTGGTGTACAAGTACAATATAGGAAGTGAAGAGATTTCGCAATAAGGTGCGACAAACACAAAAGATGTCATGTATAAGAATAAGACGTCAATAAAGCTAATCCATATCAAGTCCACGTGTGTGTGTGTGTCCTTTTCCATGCCTGCTGGCGGCGCAATATCTGTGGTTGCAAGGAGAAACGCCGCATGTCGCAAGTTGTGCATTAATCGAGCTTCAGAGTATAGGATTTACGTATTTACCCGAAAAAAACTCATGGAAACGAATTCGGAAGGGTCAGAAAATAATGCAATTGAACGACAATTAAACGGCAATACCTCGAAAGTGAAAGTATACGACATGCCTCGTTCTTCCTGACAACCACAGATATTATATTCTGAACGCCAACGCATCGGTTCTCCGCCACGGACCTCTGAGAACCTGCATAGGTACTAGATTCGTGTGGGACAGCAACAGAATCGATCGAGCTTGTCCCGAGAGCGATTAGGCTGGCCGGTTAAATTATTAGAAAACTGCAGGGACGTGTTCCGGGAAGCAACGTTTTCCATATTCATAGGAAACAGATGTGGCCGCGGGTGCCGGAAGCAGGCGACCCACGTGCTCGACAGCCGACGCGACACCGAGCGTCGCTCGTCGCAAACCGCGTTACACAATGCCTTTGTCCGCGCACGCTGTCCGGCACACGTGCGAACTGCGAACCGCGAACTGCGAATTGCGAATCTACCAGGCTCTCCGGCTCGATTAAGACACGATGCCTTTTTCGCGCGGGTCAGCCGCCGTGCGCAAACACGTGCGGCGATGGTCACGCATTCCACCGCGACGCCATTGTCCTTCGGTCGACTATGATGAACCCGCCAATCTCGAGAATCCCCGGGGAGCCATCCCAAACGGGTTCAAGAGGAACCTTTCGAGGTTCTAGTTTCGAGAGACCTGGATCTCTGTCAACGAAACTTTCGAAAGGATCCCTCGAGAGATCCGAAACGGTGTCGTAAAAGATCCTCGAGTATTCGCTAGAGTCCTGCGTGAAACGAAATCCGAATTCGTGGTCGAACCAGTCTGAGGTTAACTCGTTGTCCGTTCCGAGGCGTATCGAGTATGCTCATCGCGCGCGGTTCGAGATTGGCCTCGATCTAACGAGTAAAGATTGGCCTCGATCTAACGAAGAAAGTGTATCTCGCGAAGACCCGGCGAACCGAGCGAGCACCGGCGAGCGATGATTGTTCGCGTCGCGCGCCAATCACAAGGGAAGGACCCCTAAAACACCTGATGATCAGTAATAAGCGAACGCTGTTTCAGAAAATGGTTAAGAGCGAAAAATGTGCTATAAAATCTCTTAACTCTCGAAATGATAATATGCTGCTTCATGAACCTTAAAATTAAAAAAGAATGCTGATACATTGTTCCTTGGACATTCAACTATCTCGAACAACAAGATTTGTACAGCTTGCGCAAAATTTTTGAAATCGACTTTTGGCCAGCTGTTTCGTACAAATACCCCACTGTGCGCCGTAGGAAACGGTGGTAGCTCGCTGATCCACGATCCACGGGATCGTTCGTTGTCGGTGCCGCGTACGCCGAGTATTATCGGCACCAACGATGACGGCCGAATGTTAATTTAATCGAAGCGAACGGCGCAACCTGTAATCGGGACTTATTTATGGGAAACCAGTTTCGGAGCTGGCGACGCCCTGGCCCCGGTCCCAGTCTGAGTCCCAGTCCCATCGAACGGGTCCTACTCCTTAACTCGATAATGTTAACGAGGACCAATTTCGTTGTAACAACGATAACATCGATGCGACGTATCCACAACAAACCGTAGCTGTACACGTATAGCTCCGCTACGGATTATGACAACACCGACCACGGCTAACTTGTTCAAGGCCCATCGAAACGGCCCATCCTTACGCACCGTCGAACCACGTAATCATTTATAGAACCGTTGCCCCAGAAATCATCGTTAGACTCCGCTTCGGATAATAACCGTCTCGCCGGCATATAAAGGAATCGTCGATTTCACTGTACACTTTCGTTTTCTCTTTGGTAGTTTAACCTTCGGACGCTGTTCGGATCGATACAGCCAGAAAACGCATCTTTCCATCCAACGTTTACTTTCGCCCGTCCGTGATTCAACTTTATCGACCGGAAGCCTATTAATCGGCGTTTTAATGAGTCAGCTGGATGTCGAAAAAGTTTTATCATTTTTTCTTGTACATAATCATTTCGAACGATCAACGAAATTGTTGCCGCTTTCGAACAATTTGTTGACACGTCCTTAACCGTTGATCATCGTAAGTTGTTGTTTCCGAAAGTGTAAATAGCTAGTCAGAATGCTATATCATTATTCGTAACAGTTTTTAAATAAATTAAGTTCTTCTGTATTTTGTCGTGTGAGAAAACAGGTTGAATTTCATGCGAGCAGTGTAAAAAAGATTATATGTATAGAATAAAAGTGTTCTAGGTTGAAAGATACGTCTTGATTTCGGAATTAGAATTGCTTCGAGGCCGAAGGGTTAAAGGTTGAAGACAGGATAGCTGAATAGAATAGAATAGAATAGAATAGATGGGTATTGGGTGAATCGACGTTAAACCTTTCGATTAATTGCAATTCGACCGGTCGTGCATCGACGTTTCGTGCAGCCGGGCTCTAGCTCCAAGGACCACCCGGTCGGCCGATCTCTCCGGCGCAACGGCCAAGGATGATCGAGGTGCCGGACCAACGGAGCCGGGGGATTGTTCTCGAATTGATATCTCTCCGAATCGATCGTCGGATGGCACCTGGCCGACCTAGTAGTACAGTTAGACAAGTGGGAGGAGTGGTATTAACCGTCGCGCGGCTGGGAGGATCGAGGTTAACGATAAGTCCTCCGCATCGCGAGCTAATAAACGTCCGGGAAGAGAACGGAGAGACAGACTAAAGATGTTAAGAGACGGCCGAGGACGACCCTGTATCGATTCGGAAAAATTCTAGAGTCCTTGATCTCGTCGAAACGATCGACGGATCATCCGTCGCGTCGGACAGCCTCGTTAGCAGAGATCGCGGTTCTGAACGTGTACTAAAATACAGGGCCGCTTGTGTGCAAATGTAGCGCACTCTTTTCAAACAAACACAATGAATGACCTTTTTTTAAGCAGAAATATCTGTGCTCCCTGGCATCGACAGGCGCCCTTGCCCGTTCATGTTTCGGCGCCTCTTCGATTGAGCGCCCGTGTGCGGGGGTGTTGGGGACCTGCCCAACCGCACGTGGCGGCCATGTTTTGTATGGCGCGAAGCTCCCAGAAGCGCGGGGCCCGTAGCATTTGCTACTTCTGCTACGGGGCTTAATCCGGCACTGCATCCCGCGCGCGCAGCCTTGCAATCCTAAAAACGAGAGTCTACTCCCATAATTTTGATAATAGAAGGAACAACGATTTACCAAATATACTTAAGTGTCCAGTGTTTGTTTATTCGCGGATGCTTAAATTCTTACTACATACACGGTTCGCGTACCACGTGTATTCATACATATACACGTGAAACATGGATCAGTACTCGTTACCGAGGTTCCAGAGTCGATTTTCTCTGGAGGATGACGAAACGAAGAGTGTGATGAACGGTCGGGTCAGGGGAACTCGGCGATCGTTCACTTGAACGTCCACTTAGGTGGGTTTCTTTGTAAACGGTCTTGCCCGAGGCACGTGGTCGAATCGAGGGCATTAGCGTGGCCGAGCGACGCAAATAATTAGGATAGTTGCGTATCGTTTCTATAGGCTTATTGAATAATGACGGGGCAAATTGGTGTGATTTGCAGACGAGCGACTGACGACGACTGAAAAGGATCGAAATTTTCGACGCGACCGAAAAAAAACACGTCTCGTCCGAATTCACGCGATTCGCCACGAGAAAAAAACGAACGAACGCGCCGGACCTTCGCGTGACGCGCGACACCGCGAGAGTATGAAATTGCCGGCAATAAATAAAGCAAAGTTACTGGGCTCTGGCAGCTGTCGAGGTGACCCAATAATTCCAGATCGTGCCCTTTTCGTTCCAATGTTCTGGCAATCGGGACGCAGCCGCGATCGAACTTTTGATGAATTTTCGTACGTCCTCGAGTTTCACCCTCGACGGCGATCGAGTTCCACACCGAGGTACATTCGACGACGGGGTATATGACGTCGATACATAGGGTGATTTTTCGAGGAGGAGGGGGGGGGGGAGGGAGCGAGCTCTCTTTCTTTCTTGCGAAATTCTTGAATTACAAGCGGACAGTACGGGGGAAGGAAGTATCGATTTTTAATTGGAGCGCTCGCAACAGACGCATGATCGATTTCACCGGCAAAACGTGTCCCACGATCGATACGACGTTCCACCGATTGTCTCCGCTCGTTTTCTCGAAGCTACAACAATCGCGCATTGTTTCTCGAGCCGATACGCGATACAACGATTCGATGCGAGCTTCGATTTCTTCAATTACAAAATCTATTGTACCACCTGGATTTTTACCGCACGCTACACACCTCGGAGGTATCGAAATCGCGATAAATCGTTCTCACATGTGTGTTTACCGAGTGAAAATGCGTGTAACAATAGAACCACCCGGTACAGTTAAAACCTGTGATCCAAGGACACATTCATCCCCGGTCCGGTTATTCCCGCTATTCGGGATCTCGTGACGGCACTCCTCCATGGGTGGTAGACGGAATAAGACCGAGAGTTCTCTCTCGCTCGCTCTCTCTCTCTCTCTCTCTCTCTCTCTCTCTCTCTCTTGAATTTTCTGTGGGGGCCTGTTGCCACCCTCGTCGAGCAGGCGAGCGGAGCGGTACTCGCACGGATCCGGTTCGGGCTCGGGTTCGGGTCCAACTGGGGGATGGCGATCGCGCAGAGGGTGACAGATGTGTTCGACCGAGACTCGGATTTCAGCGTTGCCAACCCAACCAACCGATTTTCCCCTGGGTTTTCCAGCAAAGTCGCGCGAGCCACAGAGAGACCATTGCACTTTCCATTTTTCTATTCAATCGTTCTTGGCCCTAGCCACCGGCCTTTATTTTTAACATGCTTTATGTACTGTTTTCTGATCCAGTCGCCAGCAAGTGTGGGATTCATCATTGACAGGTGTTGTTGTCATTGACCTAAACATCCTCCCTGCGCTGTGGTCATTCCTAGACGTTGGCCGTTTTATTCTATCCTCTTCTCCGTCAGCTGTCACGCACTTATTGTCACTTCAAGTACGTTGCGTGTGTTATATTGTTGCAGTCTGTTGATTCGTTTTAAATAAGTTGCAAATATTTCGTGTCACTTGTTTATACCTTTCACCCATCTGTGTAGGAGTTAACCAAAAGCCATCGGCTTATTCGTCGAATTAATACGAATTAATACGTTCATACTTTCGTTCTCTCGATGACAGAGTGTATCGCGCTGCTGTCGAACGTTCCTCGGTTTCGACGGTTCGTTTCTCCTTGGTTATTGGTTGGGAACACTGATTAACTTTCCAGCAGCCTCGGTGTAGAGCGAATGAACAGTCAGGGTGGCTCGGAACCCTTCGAATCGGTGAAACGAAGCAAGGGTGATGGTGAGGGCGAGGGCCGGAGGGTTCGTCGACGCTCGCAAGGGCAGCAAGGGCATCCGAAAGAACCGAGACGTGTCTCGGCGGGGACGAGGGCGGCTACGAAGACTACAGGGTCTGGTGAATGGGGCCCCATCTCGTGCACACCCTCCGACGATTTTTATTTCGTCGGCATTGTCAGCGCTCAGCATATGGCAGCCCTTCATTCAGACTCTCCGCAGCGAAACGGGTCTCTGGAGCGACGGGAACCATGGGGAAATCGAACGGGGATGGGAAACGGTCCTGCCTGAGCATGTGGGAGTCGATTGCAGGGATGTTTCTCGCGCTTGACAGACTAGGGGATTTTATTCCGTACGATATGTTGGCTGTGCTGACATTTCGCTCGAATAGAAAGCCCTACGAATTTATTTTGGACGGCAGAAACGATAAGCGGAATCGATTAATCGGTAAATTGCTGTTAAGTGGCCCCTACACGATCAATGATATTGTCAATATTCGTGTCAATATTGACGCTCTATCGATATAAACGCATCAATATTCTCACCAATACTTATTCCGGCAGTAATATTCGTACAGTGGTGTTTTTCTTGTGAATTTCGAAATGTTTTCCAGTTCGGATTTGGGTTTCTCTAGCATTGACTCTTTCACTGTGCGAACAAAAAAATCAAAGAGAACGAGAAATAGACGGTGGCCTAAGGACTGGTACAAGCTGAGAAACCGCTTTACACACGAACATTTGCTGAATTTTTTGCGTTCTACAGAACCGGACGACTAGAAAAATTGTCTTCGAATGGACGAAGAAGGCTTTCAAACTTTATTAGAGCTAGTTAGGCCCAACATTCAGAGAAAGACACTGTTATGCGCGAAGCTATCCCTGCAAACCAAAGACTTTCTATAACATTCAGATATGTAACCTAGATCGGTTTCAAATACGTTCGTACGTCAGTATCTTGACAACAAGCATGTACGACGCACGCAACACACGCGCGTCGCACATTTATCATAAATTTATTTTCCCCAAAGCAAGTGAGTGTTTTCTTTATGAAGAATATTTCTTATATTCAATCATTCAATATTTCTGTTCTTTTAAAATTACTATAACATATTTAATTTACAGACGCGATTCAAATAAATCTTGAAAAAGATCCAAACTAGGATCAAAACGTTGATTTTGTTTGACAATTAGCAAAGTTGCTTTATAATTCGTAATAAACGATCGAACCGTTGCGCCGAAAACATTTAAAAATTCATTATCAGCAAATACGATCGATAGAAGAAACATATATATTTAATAATGTAAAGAATATTTTGAATAATGGTACAGCAATTTTTAGTGGCGCCTCAGAGTCACACCATTCGAGTGCTGAAGGTCCATCTGGTCGATAGAAGCGTCAACTGTTCTGGGCTAGACCTCATGCTGCGTGTTTCCACAGCTGAAAGATTCCGACGAGAGTCTGGCGTAGACGTAGACTGGTAGACAGTGTCGAGTGTAAACGATTCTTCGAGCAACTCTCTTCGGCTTCGAAATGTCGAGAGTGCTGCGGAGTTCGATCGCGGGTGGGGGGAGAAATTTGAAAAATCTCGATCGCACGAGACGCGATAGGACGCGCGGCGCTTGCCGGAAAAAATCGAGAAGAGAAAGAATCGTTCGCGTGGAAGAAAGTCCGAGGAGACTTGGAATAGCGAGTAGGTAGAACAATATCGAGGGAATCTGTGCTAAAGTTTTGCAGACGCGAGGTTCTTTCGCTCGCACGCTCGCTCGCCGGCCGAGTGGGTAGCGAATGGAGCGGGCAGGCTTTCCAACGATATTTCTGGTGGTAACTATGCCAGGGACTGCCGGGTAAGTAGTCACTGTAATACGGCTTGAATCGAGTAAAAGTACATGGGTAACCTCGTAAGCGGGTTCACCATGTCGCTTTCACTCCCCATGCCGCAATATTATCCGTCGCTCGAGGACCAACCGGTAGACAATCCTAGATACCGTGGGCTGCCATTCCTCCGAACCGAACCGAACCGAACCGAACCGAACCGATCCGATCCGATCCGATCGGCAATCCCATAAAAATAGTCGCGTTTCCATACAGGGTGTACCGTAACGATCGAACGTTTCGCCTCGATCAAAAAGATCAAAGCGCGATATCTAACTCCACCAACTCTTTTCTTTTACGTAATCCCACAGACGTTCGGTGTCGGGATGCGTCGAGAGTCGAGAGAGCGAGCCCCGTTCGAGTTGGGAAACGCAGCGTGCAACGCTCGCGCACGTTACAAAATACAATTAGAAGAAACAGCAAAGCGAAGCGATTCATTTCCGAATAACGATGTCAACGATAACAACGAAGAATGAAAGACGGCCGGGTAGTACAGTATGGTAATTCGGTGGCACACCCTGTACAGGAGAAGGATCGGTGAGAAGCGGATGATATTTGCAGAACGGGAATCGTCGGAGCTTTAACGCTATCGTCGACGGTGTCGTACATGTATCATTGGTTTCTGCTTGGACAAGCACGACCTGTCCCGGAGAGCGATTCAATAAAACGAGCCCGACACGATCGAGGACGATACGAACGAAAGGTCGTCAATTTGCAAACGCGTTGTAGAAAATGGAAGGAAATGGAATCGCGGCCGTTCAATGGGAGACGATATTGCACCGGTGACACGCTATACACGATCCTTCGGACAGTCGATAATTTCTGACAGAGAGATGATAAACGGTGGGATTTGTAACCGAGTCGGGACAAATTTATTACCCGAGAAGAGCTCGATCGAACGACGAGCACTGTGCATTCCTATCGAATAAAATGGCTCTCGAACGAGCGAAGAATCGACAATTTATTCTATAGAAACTCGGAACAAATTGTAGGTAGAATAGGGTAACGCGCGCGTGAAAGCGTGTTTCAGCGACCGATTCCATGGCAACCGATCGTCTGATTAGAATCACCCTGTAGCCTCCACGTTTTTTCACCGTCCTTCGGTTTTTCGCTATTTTCCTTTCACAGGCCGGACCTCCGCGCGGCGAGGTCACTTGGCTCGATTTTTTTCCACTCGAAATTATCCACGGTCATCCCGCGTTTCGCGCTTAGCTAATCTATTCCACCCCCTGCTCCCTACTACCGACTCCCTACCCCCGAGCTCCCCATGCGCGATAGATCATTCACGGTGGCTGGCTTTAAATCGCGGAATTATCTAACCGAGGTCAGCTGGGAAATTCGCGAGTAGCCAACTTTTATTGCCGCCTGAAGAACCGCGCGGCGGACGTTGGTATTCTTCGAAAAGTTTCGACCCACGTTCAGCCTAATTTACAATTCATAGTCAATCTTCCAGTCTATTCTTCGCGACAGGCCCATTTTCATTTCGATACAGGTAGTTCAAATTAGTCTACAATTCTGGAGGAAAGGATAAGACGCTGCTGCGCGTGAAATGTGCGTTTTGTATGTTCTATGAATTTTTTCTCGTCGGTAAAGATTATTTTTTTCTAATGAACGTGCTCACGAGCAAACTTTAAGCGTGCAGCCGACGTGCGTTATAAATGCACTAAAAGGGAGAAAATAATTAATTGCCCGAAATCGTGAGCAATTTGTTGAAAATTTCTTCTGTTGTAAAATTAGTGTCGGAATATATAGAAAAATTCGACGGCGAAAACGAGGCGGCAGCTGAGCGACAAAGAATCGATGCAGCTCCGTGTCTCGTTTTGGTTTCCGGTCAGCTAGACGTTTCTCGATGCGCACCGGTGGAAAAGCAGGTACCTACTCGCGCACCGGGCTCTCTATTGTGCCTGGTATACTTTAAACGAGCCATTTTACTATGGGAACGTTTCCTCCGGGCTTTGTGTCGCACACCGTCGCGTCCGAGATAAGATAAAAGGTTCCTTTGTGTCGAGTCGAACGCCGCACCGATGCTCTCGCGGTGACCTTTCGCTCGCGACACGTTCAAACGAACACGCTGCTCCACGATCTAACCGTGTACAATTTAGCTGTGATTCATCGGACTAACTACGCTGCCCGGAATTTCCATAAATCCACCTGATTTTTTGGTGAGATCTTATAATCATGTCATAGTAAATGAGTAGCTGATGCACACACACGATAGCATTCTAGGATTAAAAAAAATACATCAAAGAAAAACTTTTTAGGAAGTACGCTTATATTAAAATGTACTAAAAAGAAGAAAATAATTTTTATCGGCGTTAGCGATAAATAAAAGATATAAATAAAAGCGTGGAGCGCTAAACTATATTGACGTAATCTTCGTGGGCGCCCCACGCTTTTATTTATAGTGACTATGTAATGTGTAAAAAAATTATTTTCTCCTTTCTGGTGCATTACTGATTCTAGTGGATTACTCTGAAACCTTTTTTTTTTATTTGATCAACTTTTCTGAGAGCCGTTATTGTCGCACGATCGCCAATACATGATATCTCGAAGAGCTTTCGACGAGATAGAAATAATTGTTGGTTCGATCGTGGCCCCGTGTCCGCGCGTCAATTTGCGAAATGAATTAATCGATTCCCACGGTTCGCTCTTGGAAGCACCCACTTGAAACTGAAGTAACGGTGGAAAGTAACGCGATCTCGCCTGAGAACCACTTTTCTCAAATCGGCGCGCACCGGAACTCGAAAGCCATTCGCTCCGATCGACTGTCAAATTAATTTGCTCTTGTTCCACTGAAAAGGAAATCACACCCGGCAGGAATTTCCTAACACCGACCACAAACTGTTGTCTCTCGTCCTAATGTCGATGTTACCTATGTATAGGCCTTTTTACAAACTACTAACCAGTGTAATTTGAAACGGTAAAAACATCAGAAGAATTTTAAAACACAGTTATATCATTTTCAACCTATTAAAAATACTACGAAAGGCTGTTACGAAATAAATGTCTATTTCACTTCAGATTCTCACAATTCAGGTAGAACATAAATAAACAGCGAATAAATAAGATGTTCAGATAAACAATTAGCGAATAAACAATTAAACTATTATATTTTTTCCTGAGGAGAAGTAGCGTCGCGATTATCGAAGCCGTTTCTCAGAGAGATTCGAGGACAGCGGTGACGGGCGAGATCTCGAGAAATTACGATTTCGCGTTCACCTGCGTCGACGTCGTTTACGAGAGGCGAATTTTCGCGAGAGGAAGCTCGCGAGTTGGCCTCGCGCTCGAAATTGTCATCGGAATCGGAATGGAAATCGCGTGCGCAGAGTCGGAGCAGGCTCGCTCGTTGGAAGATGTTCTGCGGGGAGCTACTCGGCGTGCAACCTACCTACCTACATAAACACGCTGCTCCGCTTTGCTTTCCGTTCTCCTTACGAGCCCCTGCATTGCACCTCGACGAGAAAATGAGAGAAAGAGGAGCACGGAGCCAGGAGCAGTGGCAGCGATGGCACCGACGGCAGCGGAGTAGCACAGTCGCTGGATGAGGAGCAGCAGCCAGAGGAGGAGAAAGAGGAGGACGAGAAGCAGGAGGAGTTGGAGGAGGATTACTAGGGAGGGGACGCAGAGTAGGAGGGCAACGAAAAAAGGTCGAGAGTTGAGAGTAGGCAACCCAATTTTCCTCGGCTCTCCGCTCTCGACTCTCGTCTCTCGGCTCTAGGTGTTCCGATCTGTATTGGATAGGTCAAGGTCGACCGAGACATTTAACCAGAGAAACGTCAGTCGTCCTAAATGCGCTCCTCTCTCAACCCGGACCTGGTCGACGTATTTCGCGTAGCTCGTCACCGAGATTTCAACGACCGTCAACGAGAAGACCATCGATCGTTATCGGGTAACGTCTACGTCGCGGCGCCGTCCAACGAACGTCTCTCGTTTCCCTCCAAATTGCTGACCCACCAATTACGCTCTTCGCCGGTGTGACACGGTCTAAGGCCGCGCGGTCACGGTGGCTCCGATATCGGACGATTCGGCCGACGTCCGACCGACCCATCTGTCTCTTTTCTCGAACGTGCGAAAAAGAGACAGTCTACCTCGGGCGTCAGAGTTCCATTACGGTACACATTATAGAAATTTCGCAGTTTGTTCTGTGTAAAAATATATTTCTCTTCTCTTTTGTCAATAAATGTTATACTTACGTTTCGAAATCGGCGTGTATGCTTTCCGATACAAATTTTTCATTGGAGTATGGTATAATTATAAGAATTCATTATTCATTACAAAACACGGTGACTTTATAGAAATTTCGGTGAGCGTACGCCAATAACACATGGTTGTATGTAATAGGAAATATGTATTTAATAACGGAATTGACTTGAACAAACTATTATATGTGATATCGAACTAAATAATAATTGATTTGAGCCACGTGCTCTCTCGCCCACGTTGCTTACTCTCTCTCTCGTGGTCTATAACGCACTCGCCGTTTTCCCCACTCTCGCGTTCACCTCAATTAGTCACCGAACATTCCCACTCCTGGAATGTCTTCTTATATTCAAACCATAGACACCGACGTTCTAAAACCAAGTGCATAAATAGGAGGGGAAAAAATGAAGAGAAAGAAGATTGAGACGTATCTGATCAGAGCTCGAGGCAGCACGGACAGTGCAGGCGTTGAACGCGCGCGCGCGCGCGGATAATCCCAATCCCCCGCGCGCGAGCGCAAACATGCAGGTTTGTAGCTCGAGAGATCGACGAGCCATAAAATCAAATTAATTGTACGATCACGCGTCGCCAATGCCCGGTCCGCGTACACGTGGGCGTAATTCGCGCGCGTGTGCGTGCCCGTGTAGGTGTGGTCCGTTGTGTTACGTGACCTCGTCGTTGTCGTACGGCTGAATAGGCTCGTCAATGGCTCGTTTCATTGAATTAAATAGGCCATTCGTGCATGAACATAATTACTCGCCGCCGAGAATGAGGAGGAAAACGAGAGAACGGCGAAAAAACGAACCACCACCGCACCGGCGAGAACCAACCAAAACAGAAGAACACACAGCACAAGGTGTGCGCGAGACAGAACAACGTGATCCTTCTCTCATTTTATTCCCACGATCGATCGCGTGATCTTCGACGGGACGATTTATCTCGTTCCAATATCCGTGGACTCGATCCGCGCGAGAGAGAATTTTCATTCAAGACGGAAAGCCAAAAAATGTGGAATGATAACGCGGTTAGGAATCGCGCGGAATCAACGAGGACTGCAAGCGCGGGAACAGAGAACGAAAGAACGCGCTGATTACACGTTTCGACATCGAATCGTGACGCAAACCGTCGCGTTTCTTGGCAAACCGGTACGCGATCGTGGAATCGCGTTGTTGCGCGATGCTGTTCTACATTTTCGGCGTCGCGCCGGTCGAAAATCGCTGCCCGTGTCCTCTCGCGATCTCCGAAACTTTCCCGGGGAACCGATTCCTGTTCGTTTTCGACGTTTCGTCCGTAGAACAAAGAGCGAAGTCGAGCTAGCCTAATCGCGGGGAAAGAGAGAAGCTCGCATCGCGTGTCGGGACATTGCGCAACAATGGCGTAACGAGCAAAAACGTCCATCGTCCTGTCGCGTTATTCCGGTCGACTAGCATCTTCGAACGACCCGATAATACGAATCGAACGTAATCGAGAGGCGATTAAACGTAACGATTTCCAAGCAGCCGGAGCTCTTTCGCCGGTGGCTCCCAGAGCTAGTTCCCAGCTCGCGGCTTCACCTCCACGCGTGCTCCAAATCGCGAACAGAGTGTGTCTGTGACTCCGCCACGCGATAAGTGGACCGAGACCGAGTCCTGTCTCGTCGCAACGAGCCTTTTGTACGAGCCTCCGCGATCTGCCCGGATAATCGCCGTAGCTGTTCCCCGTTTCGCTTGCGCGTGTGTCCGTGCTCGTGCACGTGCGTCGATGTCCCTTTTATTTCCTCTCTTTTCTACTCTTTATTCTTTCTTTATACCCGCGTTAATCGTCGACGATCGGTAACGGTAGCGCTCCGGTGCGTCGCGTTCAAAGAAATTTGGCAGACCGAGCGAACCGGGCGTCAATCGAAAGTAGAATGCGGGTACTTTCACGGAATAGCAACGATAGTTACCGTCCCGACCAATACCGGTACTCCTGTTGCATTTATTCTTCCTCTACCTATCTATCTTCAATCTTACTTGTTTTTTATTCAGGAAATCTCATAGGAGATTTCTTAAAACATTTGGTACAAATAAAACTATAGCAAATAATCTGTACAAACTAAACATGAGGCTATTAAAGTTTACCCAAATCAGATATTACTGTAAAAATTGTTCCGACACATTATGCGTTTCACCATACTTTCACGCATTTCATACGAAATAAACAATACAGCTACAATTGTGTCGTCAGATACATATGTAATGTTTAGCATTTAACATCTACATATAAGTAAAAATCGATTATTTCTGTCAAATTTTTCAATTAATATTCATGTCAACCATAAAGATACACGAGATATCTCGTCCACCAGTTAAGGGAGCATTCTCGTTTCCAACAATCCAAAAATCAATTTCATTCAATTCTCTTCAAGCGTGAGTGTTCCCGGCGTGGAGGAAAATTGAACCTGTGAAATGACCTAATATTGGTAAAATGTTCAACCGAGTCACGGTAACTGTATACTGTTTCAATGGAATTCACCGGAGCGATTCGCTGCGACTCGACGATGATGTCTCCGGGAGAGCAGCTGGCATTTAGCTCCCCGCGGCATATATCAGCGAAAGGAGTGTCGTCTCTCCAGGGTCGCGGTGAAAAATTGATTCGCGCCTAGGTTCACCGAGTTAAATTCGGTCCGACCTCGCAGCCTTCCCTTCCACTTGATATAAAATGGTAGTAGCGCGACAACGGAACAATCGCGAATTCGAAAAGTTGTACGAGATTGTCGGCGGTAAATCGTTCCGAGATATTTAATTATCCGAGATCTCGCGCTAATGGTTTGCCCGATCTGCGAGTATAATTTTTCAATCAAATTGTCGATCACGGCTGGCCGATTAGCATGGTAATGGCGGTCGAGTCCTGAAAACCCACCCGTCGGAGAAGCGTGGGACGCGTCGCGTCGCGTCGATGAAACTCATCGAAAGCGTTATCGATTGCCTGTGATGATATCTGCATGTAATTATGAAAGTGGTCCAAGTCTACATGTTAAAAAATGAGTTTATCAGTTATTTCACATCACATTATTTGAAACTAAGTGAATTCAATGTAATTTTTACGATATTGTCAAAAGTTAATAAATATAGTAATACCTTTTATATAGAAATACCTTTTCCTTTAAATATCTCGGAACAAGCATCAGGAACGTCCTCCTCTTCTTCAAATCCATCGATCTATACGAACTGTTACGATTTTATGCTGTTGCCTCTCATCCTAATGTCAATGTTAACTATAGCCCTTTTTACAAATTACATGTCGAATATATTATAACAAGTGTAAACCATGTGATCGCTAACGACCACGCTGTTAATGCGATCACGTTAAATTAAACTAAATTAAACTCTTTCTCTCTCTCTTTCTCTCTTTCTCTCTCTCTCTCTCTCTCTCTCTCTCTCTTAGACCACTTTCATAACTTATTGACATTAATTTATTTATTGATGACATTAATATGACATTAATATGAATATGACATTAATATGACATTAATATATTTATTAACTCATAACAGTATTGACTATTTTAATGGGTCGATACAAACTTTCAAAAAAAAATTACGCAGGACTAACGTATAATATCAGTGCCTTTATACCTATAGTTTCTGTTTTCTTTTTATGCATGTCCTTTCTTAGTAACTTATGTTAAGTCTTTGTTCTATTGTAAACATTTGTATAAATGGACCTCGGTCCGTTCAAAATAAATAAATAAATAATTTTGGGCGCATAAATCGTAGGCACCGGGGAAACGTGGAAAACTGGGAATTATCTCGAATCAGGGAGACGATTGGTTATATATGGGATAGAATGGATAGATGATTTATCGAGCACTCATCCTGGCCAATTGTTTGGGGAATTGTCCGCAAATTGGCTGGAGGCAAATAAATCATCGACGACGGTGATTTATACGAATCGCGATTCAAGGGCCGGGACTTTCTAAAAGGATCCTTCATTCATGCGAGAACCTGTTCATTCTTTCGATTTTATTGGCGACGCGAGCGACCGAGCGAGAAAGAGACGGACAAAAGGAGAAAGAGTGGCGACGATGGGATCGAAAGTGTCTCGACGAAGCTCAATAGGCCTTCGGACATTTCGCAACGGTCGTAGCGATCGTACAATACCTTCGTAGGCTTCGAGGATTTCACGATCGAAAATTTCGGATGTACCGTTCCGAAAAAATCGATCGAGAACTCGTTTACTCGACGTAGACGAACGATCTCGAACAGTTTGATTTCTAGAATACGAAACCGAAGGATCTGCTCTTTCGAAAGATCGTCTGGCAGAAATCCCGAAGAACCGTGTACGCTTTCACGATGGGCGTTCGAAACGCGTGAAAGTTTTCGAGATCGCTGAAAAATCCGCGCGTACCTTCGGCGAAAAAGCCGAAGACACCGGAGTAACAGCACAGGAAGCCAGACACCGATGAGTATCGAACGTTTCGAGAGAGCGAAAGGACCCGAAGCTGCCGGTAGAAATGGTGAAATCTGAATGTATACTTACGCGAAGGTGACCTAAAAGTGAAACCATTTGCGAGCGGCGCGGCGCGGCGCCGTGTAAAACGCTAAAAGTCCGAGATCCCACTTTCCATCGTTTTGATTTTTTTCACTAGTCGAGAGGACACGGATTCGTCTACCGAAGTTGGCCGACGGAAAACGGACAGGTCTGCTACAAAGATGATTCGAAGCGGATAGCTCATCGACGCGAGGGGGCCGAACCTGCGATCGAACGAGAGGAGACGTTTTCTTCGTTTAACCTACTTGTCCGAATAATTAGCCGACCGTCGGGCGCAAGGGTCAGAGGTGGGCCATCTCGAGGAGATGGTCTGCCGATCGAGGTGGACTCTTTTCGTCTGAATGCGGAGGAGTTTCGTTGCATCGCGCCGCTCCGCTCCACTCTCGTAATGCGCGATCGAGCAAACATTCTAATTTCGCCTAGTTCTCTCGGCCGGTTAGCCGCGCTCGCCTACTTGCATTAGAACGTCGGCTAACCCGAACCGTGTCGGCAATATAGGATTACACCGGTCGCCCCGAGTCGGCTTTCTAAGAGCGTACCCCCGCCATCGGTTGTGGAACGTCGCGTTTTCACGAGAGAAATGGATTACGCGAATCTCGGCTCCGACCGAGAGAGACGTCGAGGTCCAAAGAAGGAGATACCGAGAGGCAGAGAGATGGGGTGGGGAAGAGAGCACAACGAAAAACCGAGAGACGGGGTCACGGCCGATCAGATCGGTCGAGCCGATAGGCAAAATTCGAGAACCACGAGGCGAACCATCGAACTTTGACCAAAGAATTCCCATTGGTGTACGGCATCTACGATATTCGGAGTCGTTCACAGGCCAAAACGATTAACAAAATTGTCCTGCAAAAACGATGCTTGAAATTTCATCGTCGTGGACGCCCGTTGGGAGAAGAAGCCTAGAAACGCGTCTTCCGTTGCGCGGTTGGTGTTGTGAAATTTTCCCTAATAAAAACCGATAGATTCTCGATCAAATATTCCCCGTTTCATAATCGTTACATTTGCCGATGGAACGTCACCGTCGAAAGAATCCATCGTCCCGTTCTTGCCTGCGAGTACAGCAAGTCCTCAGAAAACCAATTTCGAAATTCGTTATTTCACTGCCAGAACGGGAGCTTTGTCGGTACATGTATGCGACAGAAGTGAATTCATTCAGCTATTTACGAGTGTTTACTTGAATTTTCCTTTGAAACGAGTACACACATATTGCGGGGCTTTTATAAAAGTTGTTCGGTTATTGTTCGGTTTACAGTCAGCGAGATACCGTCTTCTCTTTTGTTAACATGCCTTGTCGCGAATGTCTCGACTACAGCCGTAGATTATAAACTATTACAGTTCGGTCGTATATTATAAACTATTACATTACAGTTTGATATGTACAAAGCATATTATATGTATTAATAACCTTTCAGCGGTGGTGCTCCGTCGGAAATGTCTGGAACGAATCAACGGCGCAAGTTGAGGACTTACCGTACCCGAATAACGCTACGTAAATATTTTCGACTTTACTCTCGCTGCAACGAAGATCGATTCGCGTTCTCGTTCCCGTTCGCCGACGTCGCGAATCGCGTCGAAAGAATCCAGGCGCACCCTTCGCTCGCGTTCAGGTTCGAGCGACGGCTGCGAGAGGGTTCGGCAACGATCGGAGCTCCTCCCACGATTCGCGGAACACGAAAATCGATGTGCAAGCTGCCCGGATTCCCGGCGAAAATGTCGCGCGAACAGATTCTTCGGGATCCGGGTGAACGGTGCTCAAACGAGATCCGAGCGAACGCGGAGGTTGCCAAGGAGTCGAGGCTGACTTCGCTAACTAATCTTCCGGTGGGAGACGTTATGTATTATGAAAATCCGTTCTTTACCGACAGGAAAATATTCGCTCGGAAACGGAACATGGCATTACCGAGAACTGACGGGCTTGAATTTAACTATTATTTAACGATTCTAACCCTTTGCAGTCGGGGAGCTGTTTTAACTTGAAAATTAAACATTTCTTCCGACCTGGAATAATTCCATCGTGTACCTGGCTTAGATCGCCAAGCTCCGTTGCGCTTAAATCGTGGGATTACTGTACTATCCCCGCAATCAATTTACTGTAGCAATCCGCGACAGCGCGTGTAATCCTCATTCGTCCTTCGTGTCAATTTCACTCAGTTTTCCCGAAATAAGTTATTCCGTTATTTCTGTTATTTCTAGGCAAATTTGAGTGCGAAACTTTGTGAGTTTTATCTTTTTCATGCAAAACACGTAACCGAAAAGCCTAAGATGTATTAGTCGTGCAAATAAGTTCCTTCCCCTTTATTTTCTACGATCATAACTTCCGACTGAATTCGAATTCACTTCCCGATTTTGATGTCATCTGAAAGAGCGTTCTTTCAGTTTTAAGAAGAGTCGCGATGAGCGCTCTGAAAGTCTCCAGTCCTATGCAACAATTTCAAGCAATACAGACGCGCGAGGAGCATTATTTGCGTCACTGCTTACTCTTTGCATTTCTGCTTAGTAAATCAGCTGTTGAAGCTACTGAAATGGTTTACTGAACATGGAGAAAGTGGTGCCGAAGATTTAAGTCGGAACTTTTAATTTGGAAGTGGACGATCGCTCAGGTGCACCGTGGAAGTTCGATGACGGTCAGTTAGAGGAATTGCTCAACGAAAATCCGACTCGGACGCAAGAAGAATTGGCAGAAAGATTGGGAGTCTCACCAGACAAGATTTTACATTACATTTTATTTAATCAAATCTTGAATTTGGAAAGAAAGGGGAAAGAACTTATTTGCACAGCTAATAAATGTTAAAATTAAACATTTCCTTCGACCCAGAATAATTCCATTGTACATGATTTTTTTCATTTTATGGCTATGAAATTGGTATAATGCCTCGTACAATACTCAAATGTTTAATAATTGGTTAGATACCAACATGTTTAATAACGTAAACAACATTGCAAATAATGGTGCAACAGTTTTCAGTGGTGACTCTGAGTCGCATTGCTAAGGGCTAAAAAGGGTAAAATGTGCAAGGCGAGTCGATGCGACGCGAGCCGCGGAAATTCGAACGAGGGTAATGGAAAATCGTGATAATGGCCACGACGAAGGAGACCGAGAGGAGAGGAACGCTAGCGAGGCATTAGACAGATAGAATGCTAGGTGGAACAAGAGTGGCGAAAGAAAAGGGAGGGAGAGAGAGAGAGATAACGAGAGATACGACGAGTTTCTCAAGTGATGCGACCCTGTTTCCAAACGGCGCGCTTCAAGATCGCTCGTAAATCAACAGCACGCTACGGGAACGCTTCGTTTTCATTATCAGCTCGCGAAAATTAAAGAACAGTCTCTCTCTCTCTCTCTCTCTCTCTCTCTCTCTCTCTCTCTCTCCCTCTCTCTGCGTTTCCATCGTACCGACGAGACACAATGCGTTTGCCCCGCTCACGAGAACGATTCACAGTCCCCTGCTTTCTGGTCGTTCCACGCTGAATCCTCGGGGCGCATTGTTCTCTTTTCGCGTTATCTTTCAACGGTGGTCGCGAAAATTCGAATGAACGCTTCCTGGAGACTGGGAGTTAACCCGAGAACCGGATTGGTACGAAACTGCTGAGCCGAGGATCTGGGAGGTGGTGATCGACCCTTTGTAGGGCGACGCGGTTTCCGGTCCAGCTTTAAAAATGAAAGTTCGAGCGTAGGAGGTGCGGACGGGTCGAAAGACGAGCTCCTCTCGCGAAACGCCTCGGGGGAATCGGAGGCAACGTCTCGTAGGAGGCTGATCGAGTACGTGGATGTGAGCTGAGCGTCGTCGCGCTGAAAGCGTCGTTAAAGGACACGCACACGAGCGATCGGACTTCCGGGGATGCGAGCAGGGAAAGTGAAGCAGCAGCGCGCCGGGCTGGCACGCGTAAGTGTCGTGCGCGAGAGCGTACGCGCAACAGAGTTGGCCGACAGACGATCAGGAAGAGGAGAGCAAGAGAGGAGGTAGAGGAGGAGGAGGCGATGAAGGAAGTGGAGGGAAAAAGGCGGCGACAGTCTCGCGCGAGATCCACGGAAACGGGGAACCGTCGACGACCGGGTATCGAGTGCGGCCTATTTGATCGGGAGGTGGCAGATCGAGGAAGGGGAGGTACACGAAAGGCGAGGATGGAGGAGGCAACGAACAAAAGGCGAGAGAGGGCAGGTAGGCGCGTGCCACTTAGCCCACCAAGAAACGCGGTCATAGCCTCGGCACGTCTGACTCGTCGACGATGTCGTCGTCGTCGCCGGCGTCGTCGTCGTCGCCATCGTCGTCGCCGTAGTCGTCGGAGACTGGTGCTCGCGAGACCTTTCGATCCGCGATCGACCCGACTGGATCCTTGTATTCTACGCCCACGCCGAGAACCTCGATTCTCGAGTCGAGAAATTAGAATCGCCAACCGAGGAATCGGGCTCCCGGACGAGGAAGATCTAACTTTTGAATATCGAATCTCAAGACGCGGTAAGATGCAGAAAAGAAAGCCCCGGGGCTCTGTTTGTGCCCCGAGTGGGCGTGACTTTGTCGCTTCCGAACTCGCCGGAGACAGGCTAGTGCCCCACAGGGCAATCCGTGGGCCACGCTTCTCAAGAACATCCGAATGAGACCTCGCTCTTCGAGCGTTACTCGTTTCGCAGTACGCTTTTGAGCCGCGCAGCACAAGCACGAGAAACGAGTCCGACCAGAATTCACCGGGTCGGCGCGACTCGACGCGATACGACACGCGCTCGCGCTGTTTTTCGGCTCGGGAACGGGATTGTCGCGTACCTTCGAGACTCTCCGATACCTCGGATCACATATTCCGTCCCTCCTATCTCCGTCTCTGTCCTTCTCGGCGTATCTCGCACGAGAAGAGAAGCCATTTCGCGCGGGCACCGTCTCGTAAATCTTTCGACGCGCTTCGCGAAACGTAAATCTTCTCGCGACGCGTTCAATCGGAGAGCAGCTTTACTCGCAATCGAAGTGCTCCCGGTAAAACGCTTTCCGCCGCCGCGCCGGTACATCAACACGCGTTCAACCTTCCCTCGAATTTGCCGACCCTGAATATGCACGAGGCTGTTCCGGGACGCTTTGAAAGCGGCCAGACCGGCTGCTCCTATTTACGATTTCAACGCGGTTTCTTTGGCTTCTGCAATTTTTTCGACCGCTTCGGCCTTTTCTCGTCGAAGATCTCCCATGGATCGGTAACAATGGGACGCGGCGCATCGTTCCCCGCTGTACCTCCGTTGTTTTTTCACTTTGCTCCCATCGTAAGTTCGTTTCCAAGGATTCGGCGGTAACGAGCCCGAAAAATTGCAAGCGAGCAGCTGGCACGGGACTTTGTCTCGAACAAACTGGCGACCAAGTTGCCCAGGGGCGGAGCCACTAGTGGGTCGTTGCCGAGAGAAGATGCCTATCGCGGAGACGGTTCTACTGGACGAGAGAAGGTCGCTGATTTCTCGAGCTCCCGCTCTTTTACGGGCCGACGGCGACGACGACGACTGCCTGCCCCCGAAACCCTCATACCTCGATGCGCGATGCACGATGCGCCAGTAGAGATATCTCCTTTTCCGCGGTTTTCTCTAATTGAACTAGTTCTCGCGTAATCGTCGTCGACGATCCAAGGACCCTCCTCGCGCCGTCCCCCTTCGCGCATCGACGCGTTGCAACCCCCATTCCTCGTTTCATCGATCGATCGCGATCGACGCGTCGCGGCGCTGTTGCTCGTCGACGATCCGTCAGCTTCTCTTTCGTTGCTCGTTCACTTTCCTATGCGATACAGCCTGGGCCCAGAGATCATCCGGTTCCTTGATAAAATTCGATTATCTCGTTGTCGATGTACATTCAACATTATTCTTTTCTCACCGAGTTTTCGCGCCGTGCGGTCGCCGTGAAAACCACGCGTTAGGAAAAGCAGGCGTTCCCTTCGAACTAGGCCTCCCAGGCGAAAGTGTTTTCCAGAGGTGAAAGCTAAATAGGGGAAACGCCGCGGGGCGGAGAGGTGGGGCGGAGAGGGACGACGAGTGCTCCAAACTTCGAACCGCAGGCGGCGATACCCGCGACCCGAGACAAAAGAGAAATCAGAATAATTGGAAGAAACGCGGTATCGTTCTGTCTGTAGCAGCCGCGCAGACGGCTACAAAAGACGGGGGTGGGGAGAGGGATGCGGCAGAATGGAAAGAAAAAAAGGACGCGGAAACTTTCTCGGGAGAAGGGGGCCGCGACCACAGAAATTGCTACGGGTGTCGGCACTGCTCCGGGTCGAACGCTAATTGTAAGACCCCGTTCAGACACGGCGGAAAACGCGCGTTTTCGATCGCGCGGATCTTTTAATTGCATTAGCGTCTTCGTATTCGTTCACACGTGTCAGCGCGGTCGAATAATCGCGCAATCGAAAACGCGCGGTTGCCGCTTTCCGCGAGCGACGAGCGTCAAGAGCGATGAAATGATTGATGACGAAGCGGCACAGAATTAATCAAACACATTAACCCTTGTGTAGCCAACCGAGTACCCATTTACACTGGTGGACGGAATGATAGGGCACCGTTGTACACAGACAAAATTTCCAAACGATTTCAATTTCTCTGTGAGGCAAGAAGAATTAATTTAATAAATAACGTCTAGAAAGAACGTTGAAAAAATGCATTTGGTCGGAACTGTGAAAAACAATAGGGTGAAACTCTATGGAATAAGCCATACAGCAACGCTGTCGCAGATCGTTGCTCTCTGTATAATCACGGCCTACGGGATTTGCACGTGCAACTGTCATTTGTCGCGAATCGCGACTCTCCCGCATTCCGCGGCTGTCGCTCCGATCGCTGATTCGAATGTTGTTCGCAGGAAGAGAACGATCCTTGGAAACGGTGATATTCGATTAGCCGAAACGGAGACGATTCGACGCGCTCGTACCTCGGAGGTCGATCGCCGCCAAGTTTCTCTTCCGAGTGTTGCGAAACAAACTTTTACGGGAGAACACGGTTGTTTCTCTGTTATAGGCGTAATCGTTTCGGGAAAAGGAAAACGTTCAGCCGTTTGTATCATTCTTGCATTACGCCGAGCGATTCGGCGAAGTTTTGTCCGGGATAGCGATCGACAGGTCGGAGGTCGATTGCAGAGCGGAAGAAAGTCCAAGTGCCTGTTCTGACACGGCGGAAACCGCGCGGATCTTATTTTCATTAGCGACTTTGTATAAGCTCATACGTGTCCAGGTGATCGAACAATTGAAAACGCACGGTTTCCACCGTGCCTGAACCGTGTCTAAGGCCCGCTGCACTCATTCGTGTTTTTAATGCGCGGCGACCGTGCGCCAGAATAACGAACGTGTACATTGACTGGTATGCGATAATGTACTGACGATCGCACATGCGATTGCGGCGACCGTGCGATTCTTTGGGGAACTGCGGTAAGTATTGAACGCAGCATGAACGCGCGGCGCGGCACACAGTGGGCTAAACCGACGAAATCTGTGTCAAAATCAAAGAACTTTCGATAGAAATGAGATAGAGCGATGAAATTTTTTTTAAATAAAAGCCGAAACTTTACCACGCGCGGAAAAATTTTCTTTTCACCATGCGACACATCATTTCTCGTAGATTTTTTCACGCCGATTTCAAATCTGGTTTCAAAATTTGCCTACGACCTCAGGATATTGCAAAATCGATTTCTTGAAATTCTACATGTTTAACGAATTTAATCTCCCTATTTTTCCCATATTCTGCAAAGTTTCAGCTTTTATTTAAAAAAAAAAAAAACTTGACCGCTCTGTCTCATTTCTATCGAAAGTTCTTTGATTTTGACACAGATTTCGTCGGTTTGGCCCACTGTGCGCCGCAACTACGGTTCAAACAAATGTGCAGCGCCTAATTGAATCCATAGTATTTCAGATAGCAATTCCGGTGCTGCACGTTAGAAAAACGGATGTGTGTAGCGGGCCTAAAGCGTCGCGCTGCGATTCGACGATGGGAGAGCCCTGTACGGGTGCAAAGTGGCCGGATCGTGGATCGTGGATCGCGGGTCAGCGTGTTCCTTTTGGTGGGGCGAGAGAGGCAGGCGCTTGTATCGAAAAACTCGTCCTCCTGTTCGAGATCGCGGGCGCCTCGACCTGGCGCAATAATCAGCTTTAACCGGCTTCGGCGTGAAACGGATGAAATATCGACTAAATATAACCGGGGCCAGGAACCGGTGGCAAAGGAGGGGCGACCAGACACGGTGGGAGAGCCTCCTCGTGCCGCGAATGTAGGACATCGTGCCTCGTCTTCGAAAAGATACGCGAACGGGAGAGGGACACCGTCGATTACGTTACTGTTCACGCCCGTCCGATTCTCCGTGCTCGCGATCGAACCCAGCTCTCCTCTCTCCTCTCCTCTCCTCTCCTCTCCTCTCCACTCCTCTACTCTCCTCTATCACCTGTCCTGCTCGCCGCGCCGGTTCGACGGTTAGCTCATCCCCCGACCGTTTCTCCTAGAGCCTCCTCGCGATCGAATACCAACACAGCATACCATCTACATTCTCCCTAAGTAATTGCAGGTTATAGTGGATGAAACGAGCCCCATCCACCCACAGTTTTGCAAATTGGATCGCGAACAAACGTTGACGAGTCGATTGCCGATCCGCGTCCGTGCTCGAGATGATAGAAAATCGCGCATCGTTCACCTACGATCGGAACGGCATTGAATCCTCGGCGAGGTCGGGCATCGTGAATAATTGGCTCCTGTAGGATCGTCGGCAACAAAAGGACGAGGAGAGGCAGCGCCGGTTTAGGTCAACGGATGAAGTAGGTGCGAGGTAGGTTAAAGTAGGTAAATAGCCTGCCGGTGACCCGTCACCTGCGTTCTCGTTCTATCGGGAGCAACGTCTCTCGGTGGGAGGGACGGAACGGAACGGAATGAAGATAGCACTCGCTCGCTCGTCTGTTCGTTCGCCTGCTCGATTCCCCATGTCCCCACCCGGGTCTCGAGCTCCTCGCGCGCACGGAACGGTGGCGGTGACGTTGGGCTGTTCTGGTTCCAGCAGGACCGATCCGATCAACTTTTCACCTATTATTGCGGGCCGACATGCAAATCGTTCTCTCCGACTCGGTCCCATGAGTCGGCGAACTGCGCTCCCCTTCATCCCTGCGACACCCTATCGGTGGGATCTCCTAAACGCGGCGGTTTGCGATCCATAATCCATTTATCGTAACCAGACTGCGGATTTACAATTTGCGTACGTACAATTTGAAACAATGAACGTGATAAAAATTTTTAAGGACGTCAATGTATTAGTTTCAGCTGAATAGAATCATTAAAAGAAGAACACAATTTTGATTTGGCTCCTGCGTCCTGCGATCAATGCAGACATTTCTTATTTCGCGTAAAGATATAATCATAACTCGCGAATCATAATTTTCTGCTGTACGTCCAGACGCACAAGTTTTTCTATGCAAAATAAAAATTGTCTGCATCATTCGCAGGACACTGGAGCCGGACAGACCAGTTTAATTCTTACTTTAATCATTTTAGCAGCGTGAAAGTGCTAGATCGGCATTGTTGGATCATTGTAACTTTTTTACTGTTTTAAGTGGCACCTACTCGATTTTTACGATGAACGCATAAAATCCGCAGTCCAGTCATTACCGTGTAATTCCTATAACTAGAAATTCAACTGAAACTCAACATTTAGTGTAAACGTGACAAAAAACGAAACACTTACGAAGCAGAAGAAATCTGTAGCGATGGAGAACTATGCCCCACTAAAGTAAACGGGGAATTCCCGAATTTCGTTATATCGCGTGATCTACGAGAATCGTGTTATACGATAAAAGTCTTTCGAATATTTTTAGCGCGTTGTAGGAATTCGCGATATACGGGAGTGTAAGCGGTCCCACGAGATCGCGAAACGCTGCGTTCAGACGCGCTTAGAAGATCCCACCTTGAACACTTTCCGTGTCCACGTGTACCACCGATAGTACAGGTAAAGAAAGCATCGTGAAACGTTCCCGATTGCACTGGAGACGACACGAGAGCTTAAATAGGATGGACGTCGTTACCAGAGATCGTTCAGCGCCTCGTTGAGCGCAATAGGATACGGATAACGCGCGAAGCTGCGTTAATTTCCTAATGAAACCGAGATGATGTTGACTCGACCGTCGACAAAGCGTTAAACGAGCGTTTATTGCTTTTCGAGGAACGCGAACCGCGGACAGTGCCGGCACTGTTGGTCGTCTCGGGAATAGGGAATGCTTCTTCAAGTTTATGTATTTTGTATATTCTTACTCTGTAAATACTTCTCTTGGTTGTCATTCTTATATTGAATTCTGTACCAGTTTATTCAGAAAGTTCGTAGCCTGACACGTAGACGATATTGGTAGCAGCAAAAACATATCGTTGTTGAAAACATCCGTCCTTGATGTGTACATACCATACATTCCAAATCGATCTGTCAAATAGCTTGCTTCAGGCAGCTGATTAAACTAGACGTGTTCGCTTTGGTTAGAAGAATGGAAAAGTTGAAAAATCGTGCAGTCATTGAATATTTATAGAAAAAAGGATCAAGCGTTAGGATTTATATAAAAAAAGGAAATTTTTGGTGATACGGCGAATGTGTTAGAGAACACTGCTCCTTCATATGAAATGGTAAAAAAATCAGTTGCTCTATTTAAACATGGTCGTACAGACATTAATGATGATCCATTTTTTTTTTTTTTTTTTTGATGCAAAAGGAATTTTGTTGATTGATTGCCTTCAAATCAGGAAAACGATAACAGGAGAGTATTGCCGAAACCTTTTGGATCAGTTGGATGCAGAAATTCGGGAGAAAAGACCTGGCTCAGCGAAGAAAAAGGTCACTTTTCACCAGGCTCGCAGAGGTGTTCTCGCAATGGCCAAATTGAAGGAGTTACGCTACGATTTGACTTCCATTTGATCCTAAACCTCGAAAAACTCCTACGTGGCAGGCGGTTTTCATCAAATGAAGAAGTTATAGCAGCCGTCGATGAGTATGTTAGAGGTCCCGAGGAAAATTATATCAGAAATGGGGTAAATGAATTAGAAAATCGCTGGACAAAAATCTATTGAGCTGAAGGGAGAATATACTGAAGAGAATAAATGTATTTTGACTCGTTATTTCATGTCATTTCATTGTTAGGCTACGAACTTTCTGAATGACCTGGTATATAACATTACTAAACCAGTAATGTATTTATGATGAAGTTTCCACTCATATACAAAGTATTGTTCTCTCTTCCACCTATAAACATCTGATGTTTATAACATTGTTGGTCTAAACCATTGAATGTCAATATTCTTACCATTTTCATAAATGGTATTCAAATGGATGTGTTCTGTCGGGTATCGCATTCGTTCAATTTGAAATTACCGCCAAGAATCGATTCAATAACGTGTCGATCATTGTATCCGATTGGCTGAATGTCAAATGCGTCGTTCCAATATTTGTTGTGGTTGCTCTTCATAACGATCAATAGATCAGTTCAATTTAGACCAGCATGGAATTCAGTTCCACTAATTCAAATTTCTAAAATTCTGTATACATAGCAAGTAGGTGTCTTAAGGGTTCATTTATAAACAGTGTTCTTTTCCGTGTTAAATACCAATGATATTAATTCAATATATATTTTCAGACGCATACTCTTGAGAATGATCCAAACCCGGATCGAAACGTAGAGGTTAAATTTTGCTAACTTGCTTTGTCTTTTCTCTGATCGAAACTGTGCGCTCTGAGCATATTTACTTTTATGACCTGGTATATGTTCAAATAAATCTAATATATATAAAAGAAAATCACTGGCGTGTTATAGGAGGGCTGTCGATCGCCGATCGCGCTAGCCGCGGTGCTCGCAGAGGCCGCAAATCTCCGAAAAAAAACAACATTTCTCGTCTCGAACGGTTCGGACACCGTTCGCGATTCTAGGTCGTCGACCAACGCTGCGCCGGCGAACAACGGACACGGCACACAGCCTAGTCCATTTCGCGTTCGAACGTGCGCCGGATTACGGGAACCGGCTTTTGCGATTGTTGCGCGATCGCGTGTCGGTTTTCGCGTCCAACCGGAATACGTCGCTTCCTTCCTACCTCGAGGAGAGGCTCCGCGCGCACAGATGAAAGATCAGGAATGTAGGCTTCGTTTCGGTTTAATTGAACGGCGGCGCGGTGCGTTCTGAAACGATAATTCACCGTGTCGCATGTCGCCGCGACGCGACGCGACGCGATATTAAAGAGTTTCACCGGTGAACGGGGTTACGTCGCGCCGCGCCGGGAGGCCAACGGAACGCGCGAAATCTAGTTCGTCCAATTAGAAATACCACGGTGACGGGATTTAATCGGTGTTGAAAGAGGTTATCGTTGGCCGGAGCCGATGCTCGTGGAAAGTGCTCGGCTCGATCGCTCGAGATTCGAACAGATTCGATCGACCGGACCGACGAAACTTCAACTTCGAGCGACTAGATCGCGGGTTCTGTTTTTTCGTCCGGGTGTTCGCGGCAGTATTTTATCGGTCGGCTGACACGGCGCACGCGGCCATCGTAAAAACCGTCGTAAACCGCGATGAAACGATTTCGTTAACTCTCAGCCGGCCGGGCGCGGCGCGGCGCGGCGCGGATCGTCGCGCGAGAACGAAACGTCTGGGTCGCTCGATACGACCACGGCCGATTCCAGTATCGCCGGCCAGGTAGGTTAACAGATTAATAGTTTGTGTATCTAGAAGGCGGCTCAACAACGAAACCAGGCCAGCATCGCTGGCGCAAGGTTCGTCGATACCGCTACTCGCCGCCGATCCAGAGAAATGCCGAGGAAAAATTGGAAAAAGTCGAAGAGAGCGGACCACTCGAACGGATGGATGCGTGTCGACGCCGGAAGATACCGAGACATTCGAATCGAGCTAAACGTTTCGTCTTTTCGCCCGCGAACCACTAGTTGCGCGAAACGAGAGGCTACAACCTCGCGGAAATCGAGCGCGATGTAAAACTGTATCCGGCTCGATAACCATGGTGTTTTTCGGGATTGAGACCGATCCAAAAGGGCTCCGGTGATCCCCTAACCGCGATATTCGCGGCAAGTAGAACGCGCCAATGACACCCGACCGTGCTCCAGCTAATTGGACTTCGAATTCGCGTAGAAGTAGACTCAGACACGGTGCTTAGGTCAGGGACAGAACAACAGATCGATCGGATCGAATGCTGTACGAACGGTGCAAGGTCTCGCGGCACGCGCGCCTCCGCGATCATGTACTCGTGTACGTGTTCATGAACGCGGCTGATGGTGTGTCCGATCGTTGCATCGATTCCAAATGCCCCCCTCTAGTTCGTCTACGGAGGAGCGAATCCGCGATTTTCCATCGAACCTGTAGATTTTTCCACCGGGAACACCGACATTCGCACCGGGCTGCGCGAAAGAATGTCGAGTCGAGCAACGGTTTCGAACGGAGCGATAGATCTTTCAATTGTCACAGCCGCCATGTTCGTTATGCAATTGTTAGTGTCACATGTTATTTCTACTCAGTAGTGCTCGGCAAGTCATCGTGAATAGATACTCGGTTGCTCAACGTCTTGATATATCGCTTTATTGAAATCGAAATTCAACGATAGCATCGATTCGCCTCCAAGATCTTGCGACTCAATGCCATTAGACGTTTCCTTGTGGAGCCATGTTAAGTCTCATGTTTATTACAATAGACCGCAAACTGTTAATCATCTTAAAGCAAATATAATTCATGTTATCGTGGAGATACGACCTGATATGCCAGAGTCGTCGAAAATTGGGTTTGTCGTATTCACTTTGACCAAACGCAACCGTGGTGGTCATTCATATGATATTGTATTTCATGTGTAATGCCGTCGAATGTATTTTAAACTAAAACAGTGAGTACTTCATTATCTTCGGTACTTCCTTTTATTTCAATTCAAAGTTCTATCGTTTTCTTATTGAAAACCTCGGTATTTAGCTTTCGTTGTCCGTGTGGTGGCTGCTCTTTACTTTACCGGACTCAAACATTTGTGCCTTTCTCCTATAAATTATGATGTATTTTTTTTTTTTGGTATGTGATACAGTAGAGCCGGGGCGGCTACAGATCGAAGTTTCCATCCTATAGGATCAATGGTTCAGGAGTTATGCCTGCTTAAAATTGAGCAATCTGCAGTGTTTTTGACAAGTAAAGGCGCCGCCATATTGATTTGTAGTGTCGCGCGCCGCTTACCGAGCAGAGCCACTACAAACCAATATGACGGCGCCCTTACCTGTCAAAAACACTGTAGATGGCTCAATTTTAAGCAAGCATAACTCCTGAACCATTGATCCTACAGAATCGAAACTTCGATCTGCAGCCAGATCGAAAGTCCAGAGTAAAGCAAAGTTTACCCGTGTGGTCGTTCGACACCGCGGTAGAACACCGTTGGCGTTGACGATTACCGTGTCATGTTTGAAACAGCGCGGCGCGGCGCGCAACAGCTCGGACTACGGTCGACGACTGTTTCGATTCCAGAGGAGTTCCACTTCCAGATGAGTTTACGGCACGATATCAGCGACCGTTTCATGACGCCGGATAATAAATTCGTGTTGTCCGATGCTGCCCAGGGAAATGGCCTCCCTCGTTCGTGGTACCGTGGAACTCGCGGCAACGATCGATTAAGGTAAGTGGAACGGTGTCGCCTGCGAGTTGCGAGCTACGAGTCGGCCAACGATATCATATTTGAATGGAACCGAGAGGATCGTGGAATTGAACGAGAACAAATGTATCCTCCGAGCGGAGCGTATCGAGCAGAGAGAACGAATGAGCGAACGAGAGCGAGAGGGAGAGAGGAGAGAGCGATACACGTTGGTGAAGCAGCCGCGTTGTCGTGTCCGTGACCCTAAAAATTGGACTGGAAAGCTTCTGTTGTTCGATTGGTTCTACCATTCGACGGAAAAGAAAGACGGAGAGAGAGAGAGAGAGAGAGAGCAACGAAAGAGTTCGGGAGAGACCGTCCAAAGAGATGAGACACTGCCGTGGCCAATCGATAGAAAACGGTGGGCCGTGGCGCGGCGTTCCACGTGTAACGAGGAAGTGTTCTCGCAAACAGTTACAAGTGGAGTAGGTTACGTAGATAAGTCGTCACACATACCTAGCCCCGAGCGTGTATGTAATTCTCTGCCGAGTGGGCATGTGGGCTCTGAATACGCACGACCGACATATCGCAGGTATCGCAGATATCGCAGGTGTAATATACGACACGGTCCGGGTTATATTGTCACTGCCCCGCGTCTATCGGAGTAAAGTCGATGATACTTTTTTCGGAGGAATCGCTTTTCATCTATCCGCTCGTATACTCTTTCCATCGCAGCTCGCTCGCGCTGTTGCTTCTCCTTCTACTATTTTCAGCCCCTACCAGCCTGTTCTGCCTTTATCTTTCTCCGCTCACCGCGTCTCTCTATCCCTCTCCTTCTTCTCTCTCCTCTCTCGGCTGGCGTACAGTTTGAATGAACTCGATGTGCCCGACAACGATTTAAAATATCAAACCCACTCGACGAGCGACCGGCCGTGTCTGGTGACAGTCTTAGGGTACGAGTACATCGGAGGTGCCATACGATCGAAGAGATAGTATTCTATCTTTTCTACTATAGTTTATTATAATTTCATTTTTGAAGGTACAAAGCTAATCTCTCAAGTCCTATCTTCAGTTTCTATTTACATATTCAACTTTACTTTTAAATAATGTTTGTTTCAATATGTATTAGTCGATGTGCAATGATAGAGAAAGCTCAAAAATATAGATGACAATCTGATAGATGAGAACCGGTCGTCTACTAAAATCAATAAGTTTTATTTAGAGATAATTATGTTTGTTTACAAGGTTCCTGTTATGAATCGGACATTTCATATGCAACGACCTAATACATGAATATACCTGTAATCCTATAATTAGGGATGGGATCAAGTACCTCGCAAACAGATTCGATATCAGTTTGTATAAAATGAATCATTTTCAAACATAATCATTGAAACATTGTTGCTTTCGAGTAGTAATCGGAACCCATGAAATGAAACTTGGTTATTAAAATTTATTATTAAAATTGTTCAGCTGAATTGTAACAAACCGGAGTCATATGAAAATGTATTTTCTCTCTTAATATGTTCAACAGGTTGAAAATAATATTAAGGTATTTTTAAGTTCGCCTAATGTTTTGAACGTCTTAAATTACACCTACCGATTTTTCTGATGAATGCATAAAATCTGCTGTCTAACAATAAGTGGGTACATATCGAACTCGATCCCATATAATATCCGTAGAATACATACCTATCGTTTTACAGTGGAAGCGTTCACGTTGAAGCGTCGGTCGATTATGAGATTTGGCCCACTCCGGCGACGCTCTCTTCGCTGGTATAGCAGCTCGAATGTGTCGGTACCCTAAAAGAGAACGTTCTCGCATGGTGGATATCTGCAAAGGTCCGGCGCGGCCACTCGAACCGTTGATAAATCGAAGAAACTCGGGACGGTAAGCGACGCGAGAGACGGATCGAACGCGCGCGTGCTCGATATGTGCATCGAACGAGCGCGCACCGGATCGGCAGGCGAGGAATGGAGTCGCGGGCGAGGCTGACCTCTCCCTGTCCGTTCCCCGGATCCTGGAAGAGGTACAGTTTTCACCGTGCCTCGTTCCCGTTCCCCGTCGGCTCGTTATCCGAATTGGACGGTGACCTATGCTCGGACAGAGGTGTAGAGAAAAGGCGGGCGCGAAACGAGGCTTTGGATATCAAACTGGCCAGCGCCTGTTGATATTAGCATTTATTTATATCTCCTGACCTCAAATATGTGTAACGTGGCTCCCCTCTTAGCCGTCGCAGGCTTGGCCGTACACGCACGCCTCTGTTTTCGAGGTTACGCGCGGTGCTGATATCGAGTTCCATCAAATTCTGTCGGTCTAACACCGGTAGGCTTCTCGTTTCGCGATAACGCGCCCGAGGCCTGGCTTTTTATTCTTTTTCCCTTTTCTCTCTCCCGTTTCAGACCGTCTGCTCGTGTACGCCCACGCAACGACGTCGATCGTCTCTCGACGATACTCTCGATCGATCCCAAAGGGACAGATACACACAACGCAAGGTACATTCTCCGCTCCGTGTAAATACCTATCTCTTTCGACCGGCCTGTGGATTTTCCGTTTCTGTATTATGGTAATCGCGTCTCTGTCCAATCATCCTTCGACAGGTATACACAAAAGGTACATGAAAATGATACGGTTTTCGTTTCTGTTCGCTTTCAACGAATTCTCTTTCGCCATTTCAACGGCTGCGCTGTGATCCGCAACACTTGTACTTTATAATAAACTATTTGCATATAAAGCGACACGTTACACGCGTGTGTCCAACCTACAGCTATCTCTACTTGGAAAAGACGCGAAGTAGGCACTCCGCAAATGTACCCGTATATAATTCTACCGTTTGTTATCGCTCTCGTTTCGAAACGCGAGACGATGCACGCCGATCTTCGCCGCGGAAGAACCACGGTTCCGTTGAACTCGACGGATATCAGGGAACGAAATCGGACCGATCGCGAGATCGGCATGGTTTCTTCGTGCTCCTGAGCGGCGTTCGCGTACAATGAAGTATATTCACGGCCGGGCTAATGTGGAACAGAAGGAAAGCCAGCGAAAATACAGCCGAGAATAAGTAGAATGGCCGCTCCGAAACAGATCCGCAGATAAACCATCGACGGTCTCGTTTGGTCGCGTGTTCGACTAACAGCCACGCCGCGGGATCATTTTCGAAAGTGCTCACCGCCTGTTCAGACAAGCCGCCGCGCCGCCGCCGCCGCCGCGGGATTTTCATTTCACGATCGATTCTCCACCGGCGACAAATTGTCGGTCGATCCTTTCGTTCTCTTGCCGAGGATCCACGAATTCTTCGAACCATCTCTTCCGGTCGTGCTCGCTGCAAGAACGAATCGAACTCTTGGACCCTGCCGGAATGGGAAAACTTTGCTGTGCCCGGTTTCCTTGGCGACCGACAGAGAAGCTGCGAGGAGAGCTCTCGTGCTTTCGAAGCGCTTCTTTGTCGGCCGGTGTAAGCGCACGCGAAGTCCGAGGCGGGTACGTATTTTTAAAACGGCTGGACTCGTTTCTCGATACCGGCGGGTCTCTAATAACGAACTTCAACGTCGGACGATCCCCTTTTTTCATTCCCGGCTAACGGGAATAGACCAGAACCGAGTCGGAGCTTGAGTAACGAGTTTGCTCCAATTTTCTGGACCCGTGTCTAACGGCAGAGATAGAGAGAGAGAGAAAGAGAGAGAGAGAGAGAGAGAGAGAGAGAGAAGAAAGAAGACTGGCCACGCGACGGAGATCGGACGTCGAAGCAATCCGGGAAAACCGATCCGAATTTTCCACGACGTCACGGTAAAACGATTCGCCGATCATCGCGAGTAAAATTAGAACGCGGGATACGGGCGACTCGATAATCGTTTCATAACACCGATCCGAATCGATGCGAGGATACAATCCTGCGGCTGGCATCGTCGACGACTCGTCACCTCGTCGAGCTCTCATTTTTCAGGCACTCGATTTAATTAAGGTTATCTGCGGTGACAGTGGCTCGTAAACCCCGGCCAGATAACGGATCGTTTTGCATGAAGATAACTCAATACCGAGCGAGGCGCGATTAAAACGCCCCTGGGGGCGTGGGAGAGGGGGACAGAGAAAAACTCGTCAATCTGTGTCGTTGGCTAATTAAGAGCAATCGTTATCGTCGGTATCGCGTCTTCCGTTTACCGACGATCGTGGATTCCCTCGAGGGAAACGTCGAAATTCAAGCCTCTCGACTCCGGCTCGCCGAAGGAACGTATGTTATTCCCGAGATTTGATTTTCAACTTCTCTCGCCTTACGATATCGAGTCGCGAATACGCGAATACCATTTTCGCAGACGAATGTTAAGAAAGTCGAATAAAATAGTGATACAAGTAGGTTTTGCAGATCTGAAGAAAATAAAAATTGTGTACCTCAAATTCTGTCGAATTATATGCTCCACCGGTTTCTTGAACAATTTCGTAAGCGATAAATATCGCTTTAAATCGCGATATAGAACACTTTATCGATATTCAACGATCGGAGAAAATATAGCCATGTAATAGATATAAATTGACTTTCTCTTCTAGGAATTTATGAACGGGCAATGGAATAGATCGTGGCGCGAGGGGTTAAGGAACCTCGAGTTGATCGACATCCTCGCCGGCGAAGGAACGATCCAAAAACGAAATAAAATTACGTCTGCCACGGTAACGGTGTAATACTTTTATAAATACCGCGCCGCGACGCGGTGCAACATCGTCGCGAAAGAAAAGAACGAAAAAACAAGTCCACGGTGTGTGAAAGAGTACGCAAGAGATTCTCGCGAGCAACATAATAGCCGGCCTAATGCGAGGCTAAATGTGCGTGGGGGATCCTTCGTAATGTGGACATCCTTGGCATAAGCATAGAAAGCTAGAAAGCCTCGACAGAAACGGCGGCGGTGTCGGTGTCGGTGTCGGTGGCGGCGGTGGCGAGGATGATAACCCAAATACGAGCCGCTGTTGTGCTCGGTTATCCGACTTTGTTCGAGAGAAACCTTCTCGCCGCCTAAACGAATCGACCGGGGCCTGTGCTATCGCGCGCGCGGCATACGAAAACGTCGCACGAAGCATGAAACGTTTGATCGGACGCTCAACCAAACCCGAGGGAAACTCTATGTAGAATCAGAAATGCCGAACAAGAGAGAACGAGAGCCAAAGAGAGCGTGATACGGCAGAGAATGATGCGATCGCGATGGATCGAGGATGAAACGTCCCACCGATGCGATTCGGGGTTCTAGCTGGGCAAAACCTTCTTTACGACTACGGTAAAGTCGCGATAATTGTCAAGGACCGCGTACGCGATAGTTGTCATGCCAAGAAAGTTTAAAGTCTGTTCTAATGCTACCAACAAAAATTTTTCCGTTTATTGGCCTTTATTGCCTACTTTGAGCTTGTTGAATATTGCATACTACACAATTAACTTGAATAAGACTTTAGGAGTTTTACCGACAGAGAGATGCTAATGTTCTTAGTGTTTAGACATCACTTGATATGATCTATTTTTTATGAGCGCAACACTGTGGATCGGTGCGAAATCCAATGTATGCAAACACAATAACTTCGAATCCTCTTAGCGAGAGCGATTCGACTCGCATGATTACAGGCCGAGGCGCCGAGTGAACGCTCAACGGGACGGAAGAGTGGAAGAATGGAGAGACCCGCGTCGGGAATTCCGCAGGTTGCCGCGGAAGATTAACGACCAACTAATTATCGCGAATCGCCGCGCCTCCTTGTCGAGCCTGGAATCGTATCGGAGCTGTTCTTCCTCTTCGATCGAAGCGTGGTCAGGGTTAGCGGAAGTTTTGGAAGAGATAGACGTTGCAATTTGAAAAAACCCACGTCTGCATGGTGGAGAAATTAGAACCCCCTTAAATCGAGGTAGCGAACACGCTGGCAACAAGGCGTCCTTATGGCTAGAATTTACTTGAGCGGTCACTCTTCCAGTGACGCTCGCAGTGTTAATTTCTTGTGGTAGAATAAAACGCACTTGTTGGCGGACGGCTTCATTATCGATCCTGGTTTCATTCAACCCCCGCATCAGTTATCCTTTCATAGGATATTATATTTCTTACAGAAACAACTAAAAGAAAACTCGGTGGGTTTCGATGGAAGACGATGACGCCATTCGTCGTTTAGGGTGACGTGGATAGACGGGGAACGGTGTAATGGTCTGGCGGTGGTTCGCAGTCGGCGTTCGCAACCTCTTAGAAAGCCGGTTAGACCTTTTTCTGCAACGCTGCAGCGCGACCGGGAGAGTTCGCGCTCACTTTCCCTGGCAGCCGAGCAAAATGCCAATCGTCGTTCGCTAGGAACCACCGATTTAACGTTGCTCAACGAGGTCTGCGGTTCTTTTCGGCCGCAACAAGCGCATCGAACTGTCTGCTACCTGCCCGCCAGCCCGCCTGTCTACCATCTCTCGCGGTTTTGCGAAAACCGGAGAAACTCAAACAGCAAAATTTCGTAAAATCTGAATTGCCAAGCGCAGAGCCAGAGCTCCGAACCGCGAGTTACGCTCCGCTGGACGAGAACCCGTTTACGGTCCGCTTAAAATCACAATCGTTGTTTCATCCATCGATCTTCAGGATATTCGACTGCTGCGTCGAGAGAGGAATTCTCAGGAATTCGCTCGCGGGTGCTCGACTTTTCGATAAAGGGAATACGATCACTCGAAAATTTGTACGCGAATCCCGTACAGGCCGATCAAAAAAAGAAAGCGTAACCAAGTCGCTTAGCTTTTAGAAGAATCGTGCTATCATCTTCCGCTGTAAAAACAAGTCTCTATAGTTCCAAGAAGGCAGAGCCGATGGACCAAAACTCGTGGAGCGAGTTGGTTATCGCCGGGGCCCTACGTTTGCGCGAACGTTATTGGACTCTGTACGGCTTGCAGCCGGGAGAGCCTGCAGAGGATTACAGAGAGGAGAGCGTTTCGCCAAATGGCGGGCAGCTCGGAGGACAACATCTGTTGCTCGTCAACGGCGCCGGCATGGCAGCGTAAAGCCGACGCGCTATGTCCGCGACTCTGGCGCGCGATACCCTAATCGCGGCAGCACGCGATCGAACCTTCTAATGTCAGCGAACCGAGCAAACCGAGCAAACCGAGCGAACCGAACGAACCCAGCGAACCCGGTGAAATTCTGGAAACGTTCTCTCCCCATGAACACGAAAGGTCCATGGGGGGAGCGCCGTCAAAGGCGGGGTTCATCGTATACCGAGTGGGTAAAGGTAGGTAACCCATTTTGGGGGTGGTTGGCTCGGCTACCTCGCTCCAGCCCCTATCCTCCGTTCTTCGCCCTCTTTCCATCCTCCTACCATCCGCCAGCACCCGTCTCTCGCCCTGTATTCTCGTCATTCTCTGTCCGACGTGCCTCGACGAGGCTCGCGGTCGCTCGGTTGTGTGTCGTCGTTCAGTATTGAGCGGGGTGAACGCTCTTGCGCAATGCACGTACAGCAACCCCAACCTCGACGACCTCCGGGCTCCTTCGTCCGGGTCTGCCCTGGCCCGCTGCAATTGATTAACCGAATACCGATCGCGTTCCATCTTGTTACGATTATTAACCCCCTCCCCCCCCCCCCCCCCCCCCCCCACCACACTCTGGCCAGACGCGGCCTCTCTCCATTCAACGTCCTCCATCGCCGGGGGCTAATCGTTTCGCCCTTAGGCTGCGATAACAATGAATCCGACGGCCAACGTTTTGTCTGTTTTTCGCACGTTTGAAAACGGAGAGAGATGCGTCGGACATTGGCCCCAATATCGGGGTTGATCGAAACGTGATCGGATGATCGCGGCAACAATCTTTCGGAACATATACTCTTCGATCGCGGTAAAAGTTCATCTCGATGCGATTACCATCCCTCTTTCTCTCTCTCTCTCTCTCTCTCTCTCTCTCTCTCTCTCTCGCCCCGTCCGTAATCAAGACACAATCGCTTCACCCTTACTCTCGGAGCATTCGTAAAACCCTGCTCAAACAAAATCGTTGTCCAGTCACGGTAGGCGTAGGACCGCAAATGGTTGAACAGCGAGAAAGCGTGCCGTGTTTTGTTGCTCGTTTCGTTTCCTTGGTGTGCTGCATTGCGCCGCTCGTTCCCTTTGTGTAACGAGCTAATATTTGATACGGATAGAATCGCAGCTGTACCATCTATTTGAGTATACGATCCGAATTGGTTTCAGAGGATGAATCGACGACTCCGGTTGGAATATCGAACGAATACGAGGCTCTGGCGAGAATTTCGCTCGGCGCGGCACGGCGAGTCCATTCAGTCTCCGCGAGACTGATCTCTGACGAAACGGACCGAGGAGTCGAGTCGGTCTGGCCTCTCCTTCCTCTCGTCTCCGTTCCCTTCCGTTCCTGTTACTTCGCACAAGGTTGTCCTCGCGCGTTCGGTGTAACTGTGTTTAACGATCGAATATCCTTTCTTCCCGGCCTCTCTTCTTCGGAGACATCGTCGGATTATGAAACGTCCTGTACACACGCCACTTTCACTGTCGCGGCCAAGTTTCATAACTGTTATTATCGAGGTCATACGTAGGTGGAGCGAACTGGCCGGAGAGAGAAAGAGAGTACCGAGAGGGAGAGGCAGAGAAAAGGGTCTGGGCACGTCTGATACCAATAATTATTGTCGCTCGCCGCCAATGCATCTCGAATCGAGCGTCTGACAAAAGCCAACACCCCATGTTTCTCGAATAGAATCGAATGGGTCGCGGACTCCGATCTCTCCGCTCTTTGGAAGAGAGAGAGGGGATTCCTCTCGATCGCGAAATCAACCCCTCGAACGATCTCGCTGGATTAGTCCCTTTCCGCTTGAAGCATTATACGAAGAAAAGTTCCTCCTTGGCAAGATCGGATTAATGGAACGAAAAGGGTGTGCGCAACCAGGAATCTCGAATATTTTGAAATTCGAATGATCAGCTTAACCCTTGGCACTCGAATGGTGACTCCGAACGAGGCGCCACTAATCAATTGCTACAAACTTAACCTCTTGCCGTATTTTTTACGAGTCACGCTCGTCATGAAGATTCGAAACGAATATAATATTATTTTTAAACGAAATGAAATTTGTTTCGTTTGTAATTAATAAATAAACATTAAAGTAAACGTAGCCATACAAAAAATAAATAAATTTTTGCTTTTCTTCTACGACATATTTCGGGATAAAGACGTTTTAACCGCTGTAACTGTAAAGAAAATGATACGAAGAAATTGATATCGTATCAATTTTATATTCATACAAAGGGAAAGATTAATATAGGATGGAATTGTTCTAGGTCGGAAGAGATATTTAATTTTCGAGTTAAAATGGCTCCGAGTGCAAAGGGTTAATCATGAAATAAGCGGCCAACAGAGGATTCGGGTCCGAGTTGGGTCTGTTTATTTCCAAAGCAGCGCGGTCGCGTCGTCGGATTGGTCGGATTCGCGAGTAGCGCGTTCGCAACATTTAACAGAGGCCGATATCACGGCTGCCAGGCAAGTAGAGGCAAAGTAGCGCAAGCGAGTGCGAGAGAGTGCGCGAGCGAGTGCAACGCCGGCAGCCCTGACACGTGCAAACACCAGAAAATTATGTTACACAGCCTCGGCTGATGTGTACGTAACCGTGCAGCCGCCCGAGCGTGTGTGCACACGTTTCGCGCTTGTGTTTCGTCGGTGTGCTGGTTTGCTCGTGCGATCGGCGCGTGTGTGCGGCATGGGTCACACAGAAAACCGCATCAGCCACGCTGCGATGCACGTAACATGTGTGTCAATGCGACTGACAAACCGCCGCGCCGCGCCGCGCCGCGCCGCACCGTACCGCGCAGCGCCGCGCCAACGTTTCATTGTCCGCAATTATTTTCTGTAACGTCGTCGCCTTCGTTCTTTCTCCCTTTTCGTCTTCCTTTTTTTCATTCGCCAACTCTCTCGGACCTCCTCTCGGGTCCTGTTCGGCCGTGAAACATCGCCTCGCCTTGCCTCCCCGCTCGACGCTTCTTCTAGCAGTTCGAGCATCGTTTCGACACGATCCCAATTTTTCGAATGCTGACTGTTGAAAATGTCTTTACGCGTGGATACGTTATTCTAACAAACTACACTTTATATCGTATATATGTGCTTCATTAGTATTGTAAAGACGTTACTCTAAATAACGACACAGCGTTTCCGCGCATCCTGTACTCAACTTATGTGTATACAGTAAAAGTGAAAGCTGTACAATGTTGCGATCTCTCCAGGCTAGCTGCTTCTACCAAACAGACGACGGTTGTTGACTATATGTCCCCCCCCCCCCCCCCCCCCAAGTATGTCTCCCTCCTTGGGAAAACCCGCTCTTTACGGCTAAACCCGAAAATCGCCTTAACACCCCGAAATCTGTTATACGACGATTGACTCCAACGTTGGAATCCCTTGTACTTTCGTCGAATGATTCAAGCGTCAACGATTCACGGCTAACGACGAATATGTTACAGGGAAGACAGGGGAGAAATGAAGTTAGACCGTGGTCGACTCGGTTATAGGCGTGAAGTAGAATTATGCCCGACAATACCGAGAGAGAGAGAGAGAGAGAGAGACTCGATTTACGACAGTCCGTAGAAACCCTGAAGACTGTTCGGAATAGGAGGTTGCCAGACTGGTGGAGGAAGACGGGAATCGATGTCTCGGCGATCTTATTAGAAAAGAATCGCCAAGGGATTCGCCCTGTATGGTCGGTAGGGATTGCAAAGGATGGGAAATGCTCGCCGACGAGGGGTTGTTCCACCCTCGCGCGGCTTATCGCGCGTTTTGCTTTTCAAATGGCTCCTCGTTCGTCGCCTTTTCCCTCGTTTCCCTGTTTCCGTCGCCCGGCCACCCCCCGGCCTCCCCGCCACTGTTTTCACGATCGTTCCGGGAAGAGATGTATACCGGCGGTGCACCTCGTTTCTCTTTAATTGTCTGCCGCCTGCTGCCGAATAAAATACTCTTCCCGGAAACATCGAAGAACTCGAAGAGACGGCATTGCCTCCTTCGTAAGAGATGTCGTCGAGCCGAGAAAACTGTGCGGTAGAGCCTCGATAGTTGCGAAGCCCTGGAAAATACGGGTCCGAGGTTCCCGAGGCAGAAAATCAATCTGTAATGACGATCCTTGACAGAAAATACCGTCGAGGCAAAGCTGTCGAGGTTTCAACGTGCGCTGCGACCGTCTCGAGTCTTGTTGCAGCGTGATCCAGCGACGCTAAGCGAATAAAGCCGTAGCGAAGCTTTGCTCCGTGGAACAGCGAGCAAAGAGATCACGAGAAAAACGGAACCGACGCTCAGCGTCGTGAGTCGCGTCGAGGGAAGCTGCGCTGAAAACGTAGCCGTTCGAAACGAGCAGAGACCGACCCGGGGTTCTTGTTTCCAGGAAAAGTTACCGGGGTGATAAGAAACTTATTGAATCCCTGGAGAGAACAGAAGAGAGAAAGAGGAGCGCTGTGAAATATTGCGGTCGGTTCCATTTCCGGGGTGAAATATCGAATGAAACGTGATATCGAAGGGAAATGAGAGACCTCTTGCGCGATCTACCCTCTGCTTCTCTATCCGCTCTGTTCCCTTCTTCTTTCGGTTCTTTTTTCGCCTCGGTCCGGTTTCTTACTTTACTTAACCGCGGCAGAGTAATTAGTCTGTAACGAAGTTTTACGGCCGCTTTAATGGGCTTTGATACGAACGAAGAGCGAGGGAAATGGCTTCCCGAGAAGTCTAACGGCGTTTTCGGGAAGGTAAACAGCGGCGATCGAGGCTTTTCAGCGCATCGCGATGCTAAAACTGCCACCGAACTAGATTTAAACGAATCGATAATCGTGCAACCGTATTTATTAGACGTATCGACGAATTGTCGCTATCCTACGGCGTACGTATAACATTTCTTTCTAGTAGCAAGCGTTTCCCTCCGTTCCGAATTGTCGAGCTCGATATTTCAACTCTCCATGGTGCAACGAAGCTCGCGCCGTTGCTCTTATTCATTCGGAAACGTCCGTTTGTCGAACGGTCTCCCATTGAATTCAATTAAACGCGTCTGCCGGCGATTCCTCCCCCCATGAATGATTTTAATGCGAGCGAGACGATCCTTATCTGTCGAGTTTTGAACGGTAACAGACCGCATCGATAAGCGGACCGGTTACAGAGTGGAAACCGGCAATTAAAAGTTACAAGTAGCGTTGGCAAATATTTCTGACGATCGAGAGAGAGAGAGAGAGAGAGAGAGAGAGAGAGAGAGAGAGAGAGAGAAAGAGAGAGACGGACACAGAGTGATAGAGGAAGAGAGAAGCAGAAGGGTCGAGGGTCTGCCCGCATCGTGGCCGATTATATTAAGTCTGCAGGGAAGTTTTGTCGCTTTCCGCGGCCCTTATCCGATTTCTAGCAGTTCGTTAGTCCCTCCTATTCACATTTCGCCCTCGGTTATTCGATCGCGAATATCGTTGCCGTCTTAGACCATACATACTTATAGACCCGACTTCGGATAACACATGCCGTGTTCCGAGATCACTTCGTCTAGCAGATGACGGATGTGGGCAAAGTGGTATAGTCTGTACGGTAAGTCTCCAGTAACAACTCTACTGCTTTAACTAGTTACATTCTAAATAGTTGAAGTATCCCCTGCTCCATGAAGTCTTAAACAGCTGCAGTATATTGACCGTACAAAGGTAGCATAATCATTTGTCTTTTAGTTAAGAGCTGGAATGAAATTAATTTCAAAGTTAAGTAAAAATGCTTACATTTTTTTAAGGTACGATAAGACCCTATAGAATATTATAATTTATATAAAATTAATAAAATTTATAATACATATATATATATATGTATAAATGGATCATATTAATTATTTTATTGGGGTGGTATTTAAATTTAATAAACTTTAAATTTTAGAGTTACTCTCCGGTAAGTAACCAGTAACTAGTAAAGTAACTTTTTAAGACTTTTGAAGAATAACTACTTCGGAGGTTATATGAAGGTCAACATACAATTATACATGGTTGAATTTGTCTTTTCATTAGCTATAATGTTACACTAATCAAAATAAAATATCATAGGATAGGAAAATATTATATCGGAAATATCGGAACGAAACATTTTCTGCTTGAAACATTTCCTAGTATTGCTAACAACAGCGAAGTATATATGGTCTAAGGTTGCCGTATAATAAAAATATAGTTGGCGCATGAGTCGCGAATAGAGAGAAAATGAATATTTCGAAGGCGGCAGAATTTGATCCGATGCCGGCGTGTTATTTGGTCGATGGACGACTGTGAAGGTTCGGAGCGGAGGCAGCTGGAATTGCGGGTGGAATTGTGGGTGGTATAGCGGGTGGAATCGCAGTCGAGGACAGAGGGAGCCTGGAATCTCGGCTAGCGAAAGAGAAACGAATCAAATTTGATCCCCCGGGGGGAGGATCCCGGAGAAGGAACGCGTCCCAGCGATTCTCAACGATTCGCAGCATCCCAAGGATCGTAGGTATGCGCAACCGTGTCGGCTTATTACCGGAGCAATCATATCCTTGCACAAGAGACGAGTCTCTCAGCGCGATCACGACCGTCTTCAATCCCCGTAATTGAATGTCAGTAGCTAAACTACTTTGTCGACTTTGATCGACTGCCGCGCGACGCGCGACGGCTCGCCACCGTACTACACGGCGAAAGCTCTCGCGCGCCTGGTTCTTTCGCAAATCCTTTCACGAACTTTGCCGTTCGAACGGGAATGAGTCTTCAGAAGGTGGAAGCGAGCTATTCGAACATTTAAATGGACTTCGTTGATGCGAATTTGAATTTAAATTCGAAATTCGTCGATTCTGGGATATATTTTCAAGGTTAGCGTTCGATAAGGAACTACGAACAGGCTCGGACGAAGTTGCGCGATCATCCTCTAGCTCTAACCTGTGCTTCGCCTTCTCGAGACATTCAACGAGTACGGGTTTCCCACTTCCACCGTACGAACAAATGTCGAACAAACGACCGAGTCGTTTCCACGAGAAAACTGGTGCTGCCTAAATCACCCAACTTTTTCCTCCCTCTTAGCAACTAGCCGGAACCACCAATTCTGATCGCGATCAACTTGAATGCGACCTGAAATTTCGCGATTTTCGAGGTTAAGGGAACAAAACATCAACAAAAACATCCTGTAAATAGGAGCCAAGTTGTTATGGCCGTAAAAAGTTATGAGATCAAATAAAATACGGCCAAGTTCGTTAGCTTAGAAATACCTCTTACAATACTGAAAAAAGCGTTTGTAAAAATTAGCTTAAAAGAACGCTATTTAATTTTTAAAGAGATGCATGAAGGGCTAAATAATTCAAACTTGGCCGCTACCTAACACCTTTTATGACCATTGGTTTAAAAAGTAACGGCTCTACGTACCTATTTCGTAATGTTTTTTTCAATACAACCCCTTTAATGTGTAAAATTTCAAACTTTGATAATTATACCTTTGAGTGTTTGTTATGGTGGACCTATGTACCAAACTTCAAGCTTGTAGGTCAATGGGAAGTACCCAAAAGGTTTTGATGATCTGTCAGTCAGTCAGTGAGAAATTTAGCGATTTTTGAGATCCTATATCTCGGAACCTACTAAGGTTGGAAGATTAATGTTTTGTCAATATTGAGACATGATAGCATTTAACAGGTGTACGAAATTATATCTATCCATCTGCCTCCGGTGCCGAGTTATAACCCTCTAAGAAACGGCTATGTTGTTTCGTGTAAAAGGAGGTAGTGCGAGAACTAGATTAAAGAATAATAACAAATAAATGAAAAACACGCGGCGCTCGATGGGAACGGTCAAAGAGCGGATGATTATATTCGAAGCGGTTAAGAGAAACAGTGTTGTGCGCGAGGTGTCGGTCAAAGCGCTCCGTTTGACTGGATAAAAGTTTCTATTTCCGAGGAATCGCTCCTCAAAGGAACAAAGAGAGTTTCTTGATTAATTGCAGGTGCCGGTGGAACAATGCCGAGCTGGCTAATGTTGCGGCCCATTGTCTCGACACACGCGGCACACGGAAGAATCTACTTGGGTGGCATTTTTGCGACGCGCAGGATCGCATACCTGCGGTCGGCTCCTAATCTCACGGAAAAGTCGAACAAAACTTTAACTTCGTTCCCTGGATGCCGAGAATACTCGGTTGTACTTTCAAAAGCGGAAGAGCAAACGGTGTATACATACATAGGTACATATATATCGAATGAGCAATGAAGATCGGATGAAAGTTTTCGTTCCGACGCGACGGGACGAGATAATGGCAATCCTATCAAGTTCTCGAAACGACTTGCGGCTACTAAGCGGCGAGGCTAATCGTTCAGGCTTCGATTCTCGATCGGTCTATTGTTGAGCTAACGAGGAGAGCCTAAGGTGGCGTTCCTGCGCTTCGAAATGTTAAACGTTGCTCCGTGGTAGGCGTAAAAGTCGCGATAGCGAAGTGAACCCGATCGAACATGGCGAGGGGGCAAGGGTGGGGGCCGAGGGGATAAAGGGGTGGCGGGGGATAATATTTCAACAATGGAGCATTATTTAAGGCAGCGCGCGCGCGCGCGCGCGTGTACTCAGCGAGCCGAGGCGAGGCAAGCCGAGCCAAGTCGAACCGAGCCGAGTCGAATTAAGCCGAGCCGAGCCGAGCCGAGCACAACAGCCACGCATATGGAAGGAATCACTCCGTGGTCCGAGTCCGAGATAAAAGAGTTCCATGAGTCATGCACGTAGAATCTTGAGTTGATGATCGTAAGTGATCCTTGACGCTTAACGGCTCCACGACCTCGATTTTGGTAAAACAAGCGGAAATTGGTTAAGCGTCCGCGGACACGGGTTTCTAGTGTTGCACGCGTCAGCGAATCCCCGACAATAGGGCCGGTTAACTTCGAATTATCGCTTGCCGAACGAATCCTCCCGCGCTAATTCAGTTCTCCTCGTTTAGATCCCCGCCCCAAAATTACCCCTGCCGAGTATCGCCATACGCCCTTCGCTTTTTCTCCTCGCAATTCGCAATTCGCAACTCGCAACTGGCAACTCGAGAATGCACCGTCGTCTTCCGCTCTTCTGTTCGTTCACTGATTACAATATTCACACGTTCGCTGTTATTCCAATGTCGACCTTACTATCGGCTATAATTTGAATAAATATCGGTCGCGAGCAATAGGAGCCGAATATTTCTCTTTGAAATTTCGCCTAATCATTGTCTTGAAAGCGTAAAATCGATAATCAAAAGTCGAAAATGAAGGAGAATAATATTTGCATAAACATTGCTAATTAGACAGCGGATCTTTATGCAAAATAAGAATTTTCTACCTGCATTGTAATAAAGTGGAGTAAATTAGATATTTATTTTCTATCAAGATATGTTTAATAGGTTGAAAACAGTATTACAGATTTTTCCGATTTTTCTAATGTTTTTACTGTTTTAAAATAATAATTATTTTATTAAGTAATTAAAATCCGCTGTCTATTGATAATCTCGGTAATGGTCGCCGACAACACGGACACGGGCGCACAGTGAAATTGGTCTGTCCCGGAAATGTGAAACCTCCGTAAGCATCGTTACGTGATATTAGCGAAAAACAGAGGAAAAATGCTCGCTGCCAACTAGGTCGGCAATAAATGCCAATACTTTACTTTCTAAACGATTTTGTTGTTTCGACAATTTTTCGTACGATGGAAAAAAGTATTAAAAGTTTGAAACGGAACGGTATCGATGACAGTGTCTACGCTGAATCACGTAGTGTCATGGTGGCCGTTTGAATGTTATTTGTACGTTACGACACGCTGAATAGTCAACGAATAACATGACAATTGTAAACTGAATTGTTTATTGTAAATGAAGGAAGGAATCGTTTCAATAGAAATGTAGAGTACTATTTGCATATCAATATTTTTATCGACAAACTAACTAAAAATGCATGAAACCTACGAATCAATGAAAAAAATAGCAAACTAACGCAATGAATTTTTTCAACATCGATACAATCTCCTCAAATATTCCGTGATTTTGTTCCCAATATGATAATATGCAGGTGCTATAGCGCTATGTTTGAAACATGTTTATAAATAATTCCTTGAATGTCACATTGTACTTACGTTGCAGATTTTCGATATTTCCCAGATAAATAAATGGAATTCCTATTCTTGAACGTTCTCGTGTGAAACACAGAACAACACTACCGCACGGTTAACAATTTGTTTCAAATACTAAAATCTCGCAAAACAGTTCAAAAAGATTGCTGCCGAAATCTGATTACAAAACCACGGGAAACATCGTTAGAAAAGATGCCGGACTGCGAGCGTTATCTAGCGGTGGAATTACAAAATTCTAACTATCCTCCGATAGAATTCCGTCGATAAAGATGGCGGCTGTAAATTTCCGAACCTCAGACGAGATACAAAGTTTTATAATAACGGAGGATAATTAGATTTTATATAAAAATCAAATTTACACTTGATGTATTCAAATCTTTTAGAACACGACCATATCTCAATTTTCGTGTTCATCAGTTCTCATTTTAGACTTTTTTTAAACTATCGCCATCGAAAATAAAATAACTAATTAAAAAATATATATATCCACACTCCAAAAGACACACTCCAAAAGAACTTATAAAATCAATCATCAAATATGCTCAAAAGAACTTTGTCAACAAATGGTATGATATATGCATGCTAATACATTAAGACAACTTATCCTTGTGTACGAAATGACTCACCGAAATATAGATGCCAGAATAATTGCCACTGTTCCGTAACAAATGCGCTTATAGATTATCTGCAAAAAAAACAACGTATTTACATTACAACTTGGCTTTTACGCATATACGTTTGTCTATATGTATTACATTTCGCAATATGTGCAATACTTTCTTCGATTTGTTAGCCGGCTGATTTTTTGATCATGGATACCCGAATAATAATGATTCCCGGTGATTTGCTCCAAAATATTTGACACTGGGAGTCATTGCAGGAATACAGCAAAGAGTAAGAATAACAATGAAATTCGACTGTTTCCCGGTTAACCTCTAGTTATTAGTAATTTCAATGTCTTCACAAATGCGTAATTCCTGTCAAAAAATGTTAACAGAGACAGAGTTAACAGAGAAGAGAAATGTTAAAATAGTTGTATCATTTGGATTGAAACATATTATCATAATGGGTCCTACAAGATCCTATGCGAGCAATTTTGCATAAATTGAGTAACTAAAGGTTAATAGGTTAAGTATCGGACAGCAAACATTTTTCGAACACGCTGAAGCACACAAACTACGACATATTCGATCGATAATTCATCTTCGACAAAGTGGAGTCCTTGTTAAATTATCGAAATGGAGCAAACGTGAAATTGTCATTCGAAACGTATTTATAAACAAAGCAGAGGATTTATTGACGGGTTACAGACGAACAAGCTCGATGCAAGCAAATCTTCTGTTTGTCAATATCCGTTTACAACTATCATTTTATCGATTACAGCATTACAATTACTACAGAAAAGGTTTGAAACCGTAGTCAACAATGGTGAATACTCGGTCATTGTATACTTGCCAAAGTCAAGGTTGTCCAACTTTCCATTGTAAGGTCAAGTAACGTCGTCGTGTTTACAATGTCAAACCGGAGCTGTAATTCGCGCTAGGCTGCAACTGCAACGTACACGCACATGTCCCACGCACTAACATTTCGAATGAACTTACGACATTGTTCGTGGCTAAAAAAAGGCGAAGCATCCCCGCTTGATCGAATAACCTCGTTCCAACAAAAAGAAACGAAAAGAAAGAACAAAAACGTCTGGACGACGCGAAAGTTAGGTTAGGCTGACGTTTAATGAAATAACGAACCGGTAACCGCACAACCGGCTGAACGATAGTATTTCCGATGCTATCGCCGTACTCGTCGCGATACTCGCAGTTTTTCAATCTGTCGTAGCGAATTAGACTGCGAAGAAAGGACAGCCTGTACCGACGCGATTGCCTAGCCCAGCGGATCGGAATAGCAGAACGAATGTTTCGATAGTAAGCATTCGCTCATTCAAGCTTTCCCTAGCGCGTAATTCCTCATATGACCCAACGTACTTGACATCTTACTGTTATTACCGTATCTTATTCACTAGCCGGCGAACGTGTAATAATCACACAGAAAAAATAATTCGCGATGTTGCCGCTTGGGCGCTCTGCTCCGAAACGATACCAATGTTAGGTGACTGCGACCGCAAGCGGCGTACTATAGTGCAGTAGATTGAAAAATATGCACTTATTCACTCAGTTTTCTTTTTAAATAACATGAATGTTAAAAAGCTGAACATTTTCAGCTGAACACTTTTACGATCCACAGTGCAGAATGGGGATAAATGCAAACACGTTTCTACGTGTTTATAAATATTCGCGGTCTTTGTAAACAGTAACGACTTATTCATAGAAGAATAGTACACTTTATTTTATACAAAACATTTTTTCTTAAAACTATTTTTCTTAAAAAGTAACTACCAAGAGTATTTCGAAATATCACGGTTCGTGTTCCTCCAGGAACTGTTTCAACAATTTGTTGCTTAATGGAATCACGAGATGCTCCACGCTATCGATATTCCGTTTCACTTTGACTAACTTGTGATCTATAAACTCGGTTAATTGTGCTCTTAATGCCAAATCCGAGCTGACAAGGAAACCTTCGCGGGCTGCACGATAAAGATCTTTAAATGCCATTCCTAATAACAGAGATAGATTACCATTTCGAAGCGTATAGAATTTCCTTAAGGAGGGTAGACTTGTTTTCAGGATTGCAAGGGTGCGGGATGCGCCTAGATTGATCTTTTATCTAGCGCTTTTGACTGCTGAAAACCCCCATCTTTGTATAATCGAGAAACGAGGAAGCGCATCCAACACCCTTGCAATCCTGAAGACGAGATTACGCATTTAAGATAGATGATTAAATGATATGAAACAAAGAAGTACCTGCAAAAGTGGCAGTACCACTATTACTTAGTTGATACTTGGCAAGCAGTATATAAATAGATTTTGCGTTCGATGTTAACGAGAGGAAGACGTTCTGAAGGGATGATAACGCTAAAGTACCGCTTTGTTGTACCAAAAGAGAACTTTCGTAAGACGTTTCTTCTTGATAAGATAAAAGCGTGCTCGTGTCCCACCAGAAGAAATTAAATCGTGAACGTTTTATATGGTCCCATACTGTAAACATGAGAATATGTAGTAATTATGAAGAGCCTCGGTAAATAGACATCAACGTAAAAGACAACTAATCGTACATAATGGAGCATTGACGTGATCGACCGATGCCAAAACACACACGTTTGGTATACTTGCAAGTCTAGAAAGCAAATCCTGAGCTTTATTTGAACGTAACATTATACCGTCAATGTTATGTATTAATAAGTAGAGCCTGTCTTTTGGATCTATCTTGAAAGCCTTCTCAATAATGTCTATGCACGCGGTTGTGTCGACAGGGCAACTTAACTCTAATAAATCAACGATTATGCCATCCAGTATCTGAAATAGTAGCATCTTAATCTATCGGGTCACAAATGATTTTTATATTTTCATTCTACTTGTATAACTTACATCCTTTACGGTCAGACTGGGAAAGAATCCATTCACCACCAATGAAGGATGATAGCATACACTTTTATGAAAATTATTAATTAAACATCTTTTCGACCCTAAGCCATACAGTAATACATTGTACCCTTGTCTAAAATAAAACAGAATATAAAATAATTTACAAAGGATGAATACTTATTGTTTCATATGTACCTAATACATACTCCATAATAAAATACCACATGGGAATCAAGGTGGTGTAACTCTCGGTTAATGAACAAATATTCTTTTTATGTCGCGTCGATACATAATTCTGGTTTGCTAATAATTCTTCCAGTTTTTCTTTTGTTAAACGAGAATTACGTAAATGTTCCAAAGTTCTATCGGATGTAACAGCTTTTCCTGTTTGACTTTCAAAGTATTCGTCAGTTTTCATGTGCTTTAAAGGTATAAATTATGAAATATTATTACATATAAATTCTTCGACACATAGTCTTCTGTAAAACTAATTCCATACTTACAAAATCCTTGTGGACAATTGCTTGTTTATTCCTGTTACTGGTTTTTCTCGGTGTACTTAATAAATTCGATGGGATTACTATCTTATGCTTAATGGCTTTCAGTTTAATATTGTCCTCCTCCTCCTCATTGTTAGATTCATTATTGCTTTCGCTCGATTCATCCAAAGATTCTTCATCGGATGGCATGTATTCGCTTGGCTCCGATACACTCTCGCTTTCGCTGGATATTAATCCAGATTTGAATCTTGTACGATCTTGCGAAACCGATTGTTTGTACTGAAGGTTAGTAAATATTTTCATATCGCATAGTTAAAAATTAAATTAATACCTTTAGCATTTTTTGTACGTCCTTGGAATAAGTCTGCGCTGTTTATCACTATGTTTTCGAGAACAACTAGCGGTACCAAGTTTTCCTTCGAACTAACAGGTGTGCGGCATAAACTTGCCTTTTGTGTCATAGCGTTCTTCTTGCTCGGTGTTTGAAATTTATATAATGTTTGACCACTGACATCATTGCTGGAGAATAATTCTAAACAGACGCAGATTATCAGTTATCAAAGAAATTATGGGATACAAAAGTCTGGAACACTGTAAAAAAATTACCAACTGGTTTTTGCACTGTCTCTTCTATGTCATTCAATTCCTTTCTCAATGCGACCGATGCTTCCGCGAAAGTATCCTGATCTTCATCCGAATTGTATGTTGTAGTTCCTCGTACTGTAACAATGGAAAGAATAATGTCCAAAAATTACGTGACTTTGGTATTTGAAATAAACTGCAGTTGCGTATTTTTATTTCATATTTTTAGATTTTATGTTTCCTTAATACCTCCGACACGAGCTTGAATTCTGGACGATCGTCGTAAATTCTCCGCAGCGGACATTTCTTACGGAACGTATACAATAATTAAAAGGAAGTGCAATCAGAATCAGAATCAATCAGAATTCTAACTGAAACAACCGCTCTTAGTTGACTGAAATGAACGGTGTCGCGAATCTAGAATAACCGCCCCACGTGCGAATTCAAAAATGTTTTGCTCGATGCGCCACCACGCGGCAAAATTAAATCGAATATTAGAGAGAATAATTTTCATTGTTTCTGAAGGGAAAATGAAAGCCAACTATTTTAATATTCAGAATAAGTTTTGTAACATTTTGTTCTATGATTCCATGCTCGTATAATTTTTGTTCTTTATTAACAAAAAATTGAGTTATATATATGACTTTTTACGACTTGATTTTAAATGAAATTTGGTATAATCCGATGGTACATCCTCTCTGTAATTAGCACACATCTTTTTCTTTTGTGCACTGCATTTTTACCCTTGCGGTAATCAAAAAGATTTTGCATATTTGATGCGATGATAAAAAAATACTTGTCCAAAATGTGAACTGTCAAGAAGATTTTGCGAGCGGGCGCGACCGGGCGCCGGGATAATGTGGAACTTACAGTGATCTGCACTCTCTTACACTCTCTTATCCTCTCTAGTAAAAACAGGTAAAAATAACTGCCCTGTTTTGGATAATTCTTAGGGATATATGTATTTTCGTGTTTACGTAATTCTAGTAACATTACCTGTATTGAAAGAAATTGCAGACACTGTTCGAAGACGCCATTTTTAAAAGTAGCCATTTGTAAACGATGGGAATTGATGGGAATTATAGAAACAATTGTGCGGAGATCTGGAATTATAAATAGACATATTTACTGATATTTACGTACTTCTAGGAAAGATATATAGTTTAAACTGATGTATAGACAAATTGCAGACAAAAAACATATATACATATATGTATTAGCTGCGTTGAATAAACGTCGATCAAAATCAATAAAAATCGACTGCATACATTAGAAATATCAGAATATAAGAATAAAGTAAATTGTCGAATTATTTCGATAAGAGGAAATGTTTCCGGCGTATGCCTATTTGTCTGCTTATGACAGACACAAGAAACTTATAAACGATTACTTGACCTTGCACGGAGGTTCCATATCATCTATAAAACGAGACACGTATGTTAAATTTTCTAATCGATCTAAAATGTTTTTTATGTCACACTCCATGCTTTAGAATACTATATCGTAGAATTTTTTTCATATAAAATATTCTCTGATACTTCATCGAGAAATGGTTTCGAGCTAACCTACGAAAAGTTCGTCCGATAACCTCGTGAATTATTAACCGGGTAATTGCTTACAAGAGAGCCGTTTTGTAAATAATTACTAGACAGCAGATTTTATGCATTTACTGCGAAAATGAGTAGGTGTCAATTGAAATAGTACATAGAAACATTTGAAGAATTTCAAACTACTGTTATATTGTTTTCAATCTGTTCAACATATGTTGAAAGAAAATCAATTTCTAATTCACTCTACTTTGTTACAATGCAGGTAGAAAGTGTTTATTTTGCATAAAGATCCGCTGTCTAATAATTACTATTAATCGTAAACGACGAAGAAAAATGATAACTCTGTGAACCTTAAAACGAGCAGCACTTGACGTTTCGGCCTGTGTTTCGAGGTCCCGAGATAAGAGAGACTATGACGTTATAAAAGAAAACCATAAATTTCTTTGGGATCAGGATAACGATGTACCAGAGACATGGGGTGCACGGTTGGCAAAAAAATATTACGATAAATTGTTTAAAGAATACTGTATAGCCGACTTATCCTACTACAAGGAAAATAAGGTACGACATTGTTGTTTTCCATAAACGAGTAGTGTTATTTCAATGAATCTGAGAGATCGTTATCGAACAGGTCGCCTTAAGATGGAGAACAGAGAAGGAAGTGATAGTTGGAAAAGGTCAATTCGAATGTGGGAACAAAAGATGCAACAAAAAGGAAGATCTTAAGTCTTGGGAAGTGAATTTTGGCTATATAGAGCACAGGGAGAAAAAGAATGCGCTTGTGAAATTAAGTAAGCCAATTGTATTTGTGGTATTTTCATTTGTTTCTACCTGTTCGATCTATGGATTATCACTGCTATTCTTCAATTTAAGGATTATGCCCCGAATGCTCGAGGAAATTGAATTATCGATCGCAAAAACGCGAGGTAAAGAAACACAAAGCGTTGAAGAGATTGGGAAGAAATTCAGAATCGCAGACCGATGTACCGAGCACATCTGCGGTAACTATTAAAATCGAAGAGGACAACACCACAAATAATGCAGCGGAGGAGTCTATCGCACAAACGGAAAAAGACGAATCAACAATTTGGAAAGAGAAACCAGCAGACAGCTCTGAAAAGACTAGGGAAGAGGAGTTCGAAGAATATTTGGCCGATCTGCTAATGTAACAAAATATGTTGGTTTATGTAATGCAATTGGGTAATGTCAAAACATTGTTTATTGATAATGCTGTTAAAGAATATAACAATTTTTACATATAACACTAGTCACGTTTAAATAAATATAACAATTATAATCGTTGTATATTTATTTCAATCGATACATGATTCATATTTTACCATTATACCGCATGGTAAACAAGGCTTAATATTCACATTTGTTTGATGTGTATAGATAGAGTAATTTTCCGTTCATGTACACTCGTGTCATCGAAAGAACTGAAATTTTTTATCGTGTGGAAAGAACTAGCACCAGCCAACAAATATACGTCGATGTATATTTTACAATAAATAAATACAACTATTTACTTATTTTATTGCAGTCCAGAATCTTCAACAACCTCCGTAATATGTATATATACACTTTGAAAAATAAAGGAAACTTTTAGCTTACCTACTCGTGAGATGCGATTATTTTAATTGCATTTTGCTGAACGGTGATCGTGTTTTATGTCGTTTTATCATTTACAAAATAAAGTTATACAAAAATTGTATATTGTCTGATTTTTATAAGATTCGCTAATCGCTGTTTTCATGCAAAATTTCTTGTTACCGCAACAAGATTTCATATTGTTAGCTAGTCGATACGAATTAATCATATAGTTGAATAAGTGCACACGTTTTATGCATTCTTCATGCAATTTATATAACAAAGATAACAATTTGATTGATTCATTTTCTTTAACTTAGCTCTACGGTTCTTTTACTCTCATAATGTCAATAAGCTAAAATTTCATGTAAAAAGACTAGCCTAATACTCAAACTTACTCTATCCTCAATATTTATAACACTTAGTACTCTTATATAATGTGTGTAACAACTTACAATTTTGTCGTATAAGACTAATTATACAAAAACGTACGATACGTAGTTGCAAAAGTCTAGCTCAAAGATTCCTTTTACAATGGAAAAAATATTTCTAAGAGAATCTCAATTGTGCGAGAAACATGTACATCTAAAAATAACATTACAATCAAAGAATGTTTTTTTTTATCTTTAATGAGCAATCAACATATTGCTTCTATTGTCTGTTGTTAGAAAAAAGACACATGTATATTAATAATATTATAGCACTCTATTATAATATTCTCAATATAGACATTTGCAAATAATAAAAATAAGAATTTATTAACATGTACAAGAATCACTAAATTATTTAGTCTGTATACAACTTGTATCATTTTAATTGAATTTCAAATAAATATAAATCTAAATCAACGAAGATTGTAGATTAACATGCACGCTAATATACATTTACGTTTGCAATAATTCATAACTTGCAACTTTAAGAGCCATTTCAAGTGACCGTAAATTCAGCTTTAATATATTAACACGTATATAAATATATATATATATATATATACACATAAATATATAATTATGTGAATATATATTATATAAATATATATTATATATTTATAAGTATATAAATATATATTATATATTTATAAGTATATAAATATATATTATATATTTATAAGTATATAAATATATATATATATTGTATTCGTTTTGGAATAGTTATCGTAACGACAGTATGTATCATGATCATGAAAATAATCCTAGCATCGATGTTTCGCGAATGCAGCAAGGTAAAATACAACAGTGCCGACAAAGCGGCTTCAGTTACAGAAATAAAAGGTCTCTAAATTTTTATAAACATATCGATGTCTCTGATAAAGACTTGAAAATATAGGGGGACACAGTGTAGAAAGACCATGACGAGTAGTTCTAGTCAAGTTACACAATAGTTGAATAGATGCAGGAATGAAGTATAGCATATCATTCAATAAATCCGATCAAGATCTTAGAGTACTCCGTTTACGTAGCAGGGTCGTATAAAATCCTTCAATAATATGATTGAATTATTAAAAAATGTAGGAACGAAACACAACGTAACGGTAATGAAACGAGGATGGAAAAAAAAGAAGATTCATTTACAATTAGCATGAGTTGAGCATGATCTTACATGATTCGCTTGCTTCTGGGAATCACTGTCTTCATCGCTACAATCTTCGTCATGGGTATGGGTTACATTCCGTGGAGTTTCAGGCCTTGCGTGTGGTATCTGATTGTTCGTACACTCCACGTACAATGTTTTCTGATCATTGAAACAGAAAATTTGTCACATCAATTCTCTTAAAATGCTAAACACAAAAGACGTTGGTACTTACGGATGGTTTGGTTGGTTCTTCTTCTTCTTCGTTGAGTTTGAATGTTCGAGACCGACTGATCATCGGTGTTTCCATTACGAATCTTTGCTCGTGAGCCACGGTGCTTTCGTGAGGCATCTATAAAGAAATATCATTTCGAAATAAATAAGAATCAGAATAGAGCGTAGAAAGAACACGAGGTGAGAATTATCTACTTACCAACATAGCAGGTGCTCTGAACATGTACGAAAACGGATAATAGATTAGGTTTAAAAAGGTTGCCGCATAGAGATCGGCATACCTAACTACTTGACTACTAAAGAAGGTTTGTCTACTTCCGCTCCGAAACAGAGAACCCATCATTCCGTAAGACAGATCCATTTTGTGTGTAACATCTCTAATAGATGCTCGGAGCTTGGAAATATCGGGTTTTTCTTTTGTGCTGCTATCTAAATTTCTAAATACAGAGAAGATCGTAGAATACGATGTAGATATGCTGTTTCAATGGTTGAACGATTCTGCGACTTACTTATACATTTCCCCTAACATAACATCTAGGTTCTGTAATTCAGCAAACAATTGACATTTGTCTGTCCAGACGTGAAGTTCTTGAACTAGTTCAGGCACTATTAAAAATGTTCTCCAACCCCTGATCTTTTTACTCTTCAAAATATCACCAAAAATATGATCACCGACGTATAATACATCTTTGCCCTTTGCTCCTATTAGTTCCGTGAAGACGTCGCACGAACCTCCCGAATAAACTTCCCCTGTGTTCGAACAAAAATCATTTTGTTATCACCGCACCGTCGCGAATCGTTTCCGGACAAAGTCTGGACGTATCGACGGGTACGTACCCGTGTGAAGCGGGCCCTTGTGTGTTCCAAGCTTCAAAGCGCCGGTCTTCGTATCTACTTGCCGCAAAATCGTACCCTCGCCAAAGAACAATGGTTTTCTAGCATCGACCACGATAGTATCAAAATAGGTTTTCCAGTTTCGATGCGGTTCGTCCGGCTACGAACAGAGATAGAAACGCGTTAAGTCTGACGAGCTTTCGTTTTACAAATCAACGACAATAACAACAACGACCTATTCGAACACATACTTTCGCTCCATGCGGAAAGTCAAAAAGATAAGTCATGATCTTATCGGTGAAAACGTAATCGCTATTCGTTAACAAGAATATCTTTGCTCCACTCTCTCTGATCCTGTTAAGGAACATCGGTAGCCTCTCGTCCTTTTTCACATACTCGTCCAAGTTCTCGATAGTCTTCGACTTGAGGTCACCGTGTAGATGGATCCAATCGACCGCGTTTCGAACATCCTGGAATATACTCTTGAAACTCATTGTCAGCTCCCCCTCTTTCACCCCTGTCTTCTCCCGTGTGTATTGCGGTGAATTGGTAAAAAAGTCGATCAGGCACGCTAGTAAATACGTTTCGGGAAGATTGAACAGTGTGTTGAGCACGTATACCCTGGACTCGTCCAATTGTAAAAATTTGTTTGGATAAAGCTCGTATACTTGTGAACTGAAACATTGTCAAAAATCAACTAGCTGAAATATACTTGCGCTAAGTCAATGATACTCTTATTGTCAGGCTCTAGAGATGGCGGTTTTGATTTACATACACGTAATCCGGTGCGTGTCATTTTAAGTACACACACGGGTACACATCCTCATTTTAATTCGCATATTTTTTAGAACATTGATATTAATTACCCAGTAAGCAAAGTGCTCGATTTTCGACGGGCATCTGTGCGCGCATAAGTATCGGCTTCTGCTGGCAGAAGCTGCGGCCAGTATGCAGGCAGCTTGGTCCTGGATTCTGCCTGTGTTTACCAATATTAGTGCGACCTGCCCTGTCACTGATATGGTATACGTATAACGGCATTCACCACATTAGTGAGAACGTGCTACTATTTATTTTAATATAAACCGTCTTGATATAATGTTTGAAAATAAAGTATATAAGAGAACGTGACTGAAAACTACGAGATCATGGAGAACAGTCTTGTGTTTCGCTGCCCTCTTAAAAGCAGGCAGAATCCAGGACCGAGCTGCCTGCGTACTGACGGCAGCTTCTGCAGCGCAGACCCTACCAGCAGAATACCAGACATCTGCGCAACAATAAGTATAGGCAGGGTGCGCTGTACAAAATCGAGCAGATTCCTCGCATCCTCGCCAGGCTGTGCTCGATTTCTGCTCGAGGCAGGCCTGGCTGACTGGGTTAATACACGTGTATTTAAATATAAGTGAAATAGTACACGTGTACCCATCTACTTAAAACGACACGTACTGAAGTACGTGTACGTGAAATAGGGATCTCTATCAGACTCCTAACAACTACAAACTCCCGCGCAGTGATGGTACGTAAGGCGCTATCTACGTCCGAAGTTTGTGGGGAACTGTGGCGGCCTTGGCGCCTGGAAAACTTGTCAGTATTTAACCTGTGGTAATTTTGTAAAAATACAATCGTACAGAATTGAATTTAAACTCATTTTGAAGCTTCAATCTTCTTCTCTCCGTGAACACTAAATTTCCATTTCTGGACTTGGCGCTGCCCTACGGCAGATACCAAAAATTAGCGGGGCGGCCAAGGTACCCGATCTTCGTACTTGACTGAAGCCATTTGAGGTAAGAATCGTCGCGCATGCGTGAAAAAAGCGCCTTACTAGCATCACTGCTCCTGCATCCCTAGATTCGAGTCTCGTAGAGTTGAAAATATTATCGACGGGAGCGCGATTTGACTTACTGTTTTAAAAATTCGAAACCGTGGACGCAAACTAAGATGTTTCCGTAGGCGTCCACTTTCAGGAGATTTCCGTAAAGCGTGTCGAACCATAGTCCTCGCACTGGGAAGCTAGGGTCGTATTCGAACGCCTTGATCTCTTGCGGATATCCCAACGACACGAGACGATCCTTCAATAACGTGAAACCGAGTTGCTCGTACTGTGGCGATTTGTATTCTACAACATTTCAAACGATCATTTTCATCTTCTATTGTGCATGTATATCTACCGTGTGAGCTACGCTCTATGGATATATATACCTGCCAACGTATAATCCATATCGAAGCCATAAAACTTGATGTTTTCTAAATGGAGACTACGGTTGACAAAAATTCTGCAACATAACAAACGGCCGAAAATCAACAAACCATAAATACTTCTGGTCGTCTAAAGCAGGGGTCGGCGAACAATGGCCGGCGGGTTAATCTGGTTCTTTACATGAAACGATTCGAATTAAAACAATTAGATAATCGTTAACAATAAATCAAATTACGTAACACAAAGAAAATTATGTATTAGGTTGGAGGGAAAGTTCTGACGTATTTTAATGAAAACGTTTGAATCATTTTATAAAAATATGTGTTTAACATTATTCAATGATATAATTTCAATTTATTTGTAACAACTTGTTGCCATCTTTCGGAGAGACTGTCAATTCCTGTTTTGTGTTTTTGATTCACAAGCAAACAACAGAACTTCCTCTGCAATCTAATAAAAATATCACATCTCAATCAACAAAATTTTTAACCTGTTTTTCTTTTGTTGCTCTACGAGTAAAAATTTAGTCCGCCGAGACTAAGAAGTTTACGATCTGGCCCTTTCCAAGAAAAGTTTGCCGACCCCTGGTCCAAAGAATACATATTCGAGAATTCGTCGAATCAACGATTTCTTCGAACCTGTTTATCGCGATGCATCTAGCCTTCCGAAAAATGTCTGGGCATCCTGTTCCGAACTCTTCAGGCTCGGTCATAGAAAAACGCGGTAATTGCATGATTTCGGAATCGCTAATTCTTCGAAGCGTGGGCATTGTCTCTTGAGAAGACATTCTTCCCTCGTATAAAGGAGAAATTGCCGAAGTAAGGTTACAAGAGGAATTAATATTGAAACGGTACGGTTTCAATTGTTATTAGCGATATAACTTCGTGTCAATTCATCGGCTGCAAATGTGCTCGGATATCAGTTCGCGTATCTTATCCGTAAGTATACCTACTTCGTACTCCGATAAATTCAATTAAGTTCAATTGTTCGTAGAAATGTCCGTTCTTGCGGGTTTCTTTCAAATCATATTAATTTCTGTTCAATAATAACGATGATAAGGAAACGATGAAAACGCTTGTGTTTTTACGAGTTGTGTGGGCAGTCGTCATCCGGTTAATAATTACGTTGTGCGAATACATTGATTCACGTCTGACCCATCGCCTCAACCATCGTCTAACATAATTGAAGTGGATCTCGCTAATTTATTCGCGCTACGATACAGTACAAAACGATGATTAAATCTGCTTCGTGTATGTACAAAGTATTCGTACACCTTTTAATAATGAATAACTTTTTTAAAACTGGACCCAACAGCTTGAGTTTTCTTTTCTGAGACGCTAGAAGAATTAGTTTACTAGCTAATGTGTAAATAATTTTATTTTAGATCGTTATTGGTTGCAAATAAATTTTTAACTGTTTTCGGCGCAACGGTTCGATCGTTTATTACGAATTATAAACCAACTTTGCTAATTGTCAAACAAAATCAGCAACAATTAGCAAAGTTGCTTTATAATTCGTAATAAACGATCGAACCGTGGCGCCTCGAAAACATTTAAAAATTTATTATCAGCAAATACGATCGATAGAAGAAACACATTTGTTATTGGTTGCAATTTTTACATTTTTTATCTGTGCCTGTCATGGAAATGAAGGTAAACTTATGTTGTCAAGGTCATACTTCTAAACAACTTTTTCCTATACGTATAATAGGAGGCCTTTGTGCAGCTCAAAATATGCTCAAATAAGGACAAGAAACGTCAGCCCGCAACTCATGTTTTCAGCCAAAATCTAGTTAGATTCTAGTTCTTTGCTAGTTTTGTCACGTGACTACCCTCCCGCCTTAAGTTTGAGTTAGGTCTGGGGTCTGGAGTTACCGTCTCAAAGGAGCTCAAGCTGTTGGGTCCAATTTTGAAAAAGTTATCCGTTTTTCAAAGGTGTACGAATACTTAGTACACCCACTGTATATCTATCATATTATCTACACTACCATTGATCGATTCATCGACCTTCTTATTGAAAGGATCAACAAAACCTGCCTTCCTCATGGCCAATATGGCCTGTTAGCTTGCAATCGACACCTGCAGATGTCGATACCAATAGGCAAAGTTCAATTGCACAACGATCCGTCAAATAACACTGTTCAATAGCTCTATTTTCTGTTTACCGTCGAAACGTGAAAAATGTGAAACTCAGTTGGACGGTGTAATTATCCGACTTTGATCATACCTCGTAATACGCATGATTGAGAATGACATAATACTCGTTCAAGGAATTGCAAAGCAACTGCAAATAAGAAATTGGTGATCGACCGAGTCTTGACAAATCATTTCGGCTGGAATTGGAAGAGAATGATACGTGTGGGAAAGAGAGAGAGAGAGAGAGAGAGAGAGAGAGAGAGAGAGACAGAGAGAAACTTACTCGTTCTGGACGCAGCATCGCGAGTTCACGAGATTCGCAGCCGGTACGTCGTCGTTTGCATCCTTCAGCCACATTTTTCGTTATTTTCAAATAATCATCGGCACCCTGTGTGATCGATACGAGCACCTATCAGGTCAGTCGGTAACAACGCAGCGTTCGGTAGAGTTGTTTCGATGTTAATCGGCGCACCGAAAAGTGTCGCGCGCGCGGTTCGAGTGAAAGCGATACAGAGTGCCATAACAAATTCATTGGAATTTCTTATGGTGGGCGATGCGGTTGATGCAACGATGTGCATTAGACACAAGCGCTCGGACGCGCTCGATTTACTTCGGTGGCAAGCCGGTTGCCGTGCAAGACTAGGGTAAATGTACCTATTACTGCGGTTTATTTCTTCCCAATCAGATTAAAATACGTAAAAATGAATATTTTGCCCTGAGTCAATTTGTGCAACTCGACGAGAATGTATTCTCGTTGGCGAGGCAAACAAAATTGTCATTCATTCTCATATTTTTGTAATCTCAGAATTTGAGAAAGCATTCTTCGTAAAATGTATTTTCTTCGTAGAAGGTACAATCTTCGTAAATAAAACCATTTTTCTTCTATCTCGATCACCAAAGAACTGTTGTTCACATGATTGTACTTACATTCTTTATATTGCTTTAAATTGCACAGGAGAAAGTTTTGTTATGGGACAAGAGGGAGTATTCTCTTCCGATGTATTAGGTTTTGCGATAGTTTATAATATACGGCTGTTGCAAAGACATATTAAGAAATAGAAGACCTACAAACCTACTTGTATTCAGAACACATCATTCTTCGATAAAAAGCTTGCACATATTAGTTCATGATAGAGTAGGAATAATATTAAAATAAAGCACGATCGAAGCGTGATACCGCATGTAATAGGTACAGATAGTCTATTCAATTTTAGACAATGTCCTCGGGGCAATCGGTGAAACCTAGAAATCTCCCTGCTCGAGATTCGCGGAAGATTTTGCTCGATTCGACGCGACCACGGCAGATTACTGACCTCGCGCGAAACGAAATCGTAATACGAAATCGTGATCAAAGAGATTACGACGAGACGGGAGAGGGAGGGGTTCCGTTAACGACTGAACAGAAGCTACGAAGGTCAATGTCATTCGGTGTTTCGAGGAGCGATATCTATAGTACATATAATACAAAGAAGCTGCTCCACGTGTACTATATAGTCGTACTATCTCGACCAATCTGTCTCACGAACGAGATCAAAAGTTCTATTCAATTCAAATTTTCTAGTGCACGCTCCTCGGCTCCCACGCTTTCGAAAGGTGCTCGCTCCTTCTGCCAGGCTTACAGGTTTTCAAAGAACGTTATTTCTGTTTAACCATTCGGAGACGATTAATTTTACCGTGGGATCTGTTTCATGGTTTCGCGATCGAATTACGCGGGCCTCTAACGGTCGCGGTCGAAACGCGAAGCCAGTAAACACGCAGGAAAATTCGAATCACGGCGAAGTTGATCATTATTTTCTACGCTGCCCTTCTTACAGTATCTCGTGGATTATGATTCTCTCGCGTTATACCAAAGTCTGTCTCGAAAAATGGTGTATTAGTTGGAAACCAACGAAATATCCGCGTGCGCGATGTTCAATCGTACCTGCCTGTCGAAGTCGAGCAAATTGGAATCGTATGTTTTCGTTGAAAGAAAAAAGGCTGGAAGATCGTCGAAGGCCACTGCACTTGCCGCGGAAAGTAGACACAGATGGGAGGGAAGAATTTCACGGTTCTCTCGATCGAAAGACGTCTGTCTACTGGGCACACGTGAAAGTCGCGTGACAGAAAACTACGATGTGATCCGCGCGATGATCAAACGTCAACTGATCCTTGACTTGCCGAGCACCCGGTTAATACGCACCGATAGGAATTAACTCATCGTCTTCCGGACACGGATCTATTCTATCACGGTGTAGCAGACGTTCTTCTCCTCAATCTATTCTCCTCCTCAATCACGGATTCGTCGAATACCTATCGTTGCGGTTTTCGGTTATCAAAAAAAAAAAAAAAATATATATATATATACACATAGTATCTTGGTCCGATAGACATCGTAATTAGCACTCGATGCGATATTTAATACCACACTCGAGGGGTATTGCATACCAAATTAAAACACGATATAGTAAAATATTTCGATCTTTCCTCTATTAACGGCTCGGGTTTGAAAATAAATTGAAAGAGGATAAGAGTGGCATAGTTCGCGCCACCGATGAACTATGAACCGCCATCTATCGCGATTGCGCAATAATAGTTTTACCAGAGGCATTATTGTTTCCGTTTTCGACATAGGGGCGAGACCCGCTGTAATCAGCAGAAATTATTGTAGCAGCTGATTTTTATCAGAATTTCTTTTACACAGCTTGAACTCCAAGCAATAAAAATTTCAAGATTCTTTGAGACTTTCTAAAAAGCTGGTCTAAAATTGATCGAGAAGGACTTTACTAACGAACTTTGTGAATGTGAGCATTTAATTAAGTTGATATGGAATATCGTGCACAGGACTCTGACACAATTTTCTTTATAACGAATACAAACGTACGCGTTTCACGTATGGATTTCTATGCTTATATCGCTATTCAATGAATTATTATGGGTATAATAAGGCTCGGTAAACATTCCCAAAGAAGAATATATGAAAGTTACCGTCGTAGCATCGCGTCGCACGTCGTTGCGATAGATCTAGCGAAGCGATGCGACGCGTTGCGGAGAAAGGATCGCCTGATGTTAACAGTTAGGATGATTGTCACGTAATTATCCACTTATTCGAGTGTCGCTGGGAGGGCTAACCATTTCACGAACAGTCCGTTTGTCTCGTCGAGACGTTGCGTGCAGCGGCTCGGCAACAGACGTGTCGCGTACTTATTACGCCCGGTAACCTTTCGATGACAAACTAACTCTGTGGGTGAACTTGGATGGAAGGTGTTTCGGTCACGAAACAACGTTTTGCATCGGCAATGGGTAAGTTTCGCAATCGATCGATTCGGAGGAAAATCTCGTTCCTCGGCCGATTCGCTCTCGAGGTCGGTGCGTGAAACGGTTATTGGAATTGCGTCAGCTTTTACCGAAAAACCAAACGAGATACTTCTCGTTAGTAGCAACGTGCAACATTCACGCGGTGCGTAATCCGCGAATACGTCACCTTGGTAATCACGATTCGTGTACTGTAGGCGGCTGAAAAGAAGGCAGTGGGGACGTCGCGGTCCCATACTACTTCCTTGTACTCTCCGTGCCTTACAGGAAGTCCCTCGAGGCGACACAGGGGACACTTTAGCCAATAATTCGGTTGGAACCGAAAGTGCCAGTGAAATGACCCAATCGGACTGCTTGTAGCCGCATTCCTTTAGAAATTCCTACCAGAAGACTTCTTGCGTGGCTCTTGAGAATAAAGTAGACTCCCATATAACGCGATGGAAAAACTGTTTAAAATTACTGTGTATCTATATTATATTATATTACGCAAGAAAAGTGATACAAGTCAAGAAATGGCAATTTTGAGGCTATGTCATTGAAAAATATGTATCAAATGCCCCAACATGCACGAAGAGCGTCACATCTCTATCTCACAATTTATCATACTCGCCTGAAATTTAAAAGAAGCTTAAACTATTTCAATATAAGTTTTATAGTATTTTATAGAGTTGTGTCACTTTTGTTGCGAGGGTGAGATATGTATACAGTCTTTCCAAACAAGCTTCTGGACGCGTTACACGGGAGCCTACTGTAGTTCCAACCAATCGGCGAACCCCGAAACCCTTCGGCTTGTTTCGCCCTCGAACAATCGAAAACACGCTCTTTCTGGCTGCCTTCTTTTCAGCCGCGTTCTATACACGGAAGCAACCTTCCCTAACAACCTAAAATTAGAGCCGTCGAATTCGACCTTCCGACGCGATACAACCAGATGTTTTCCAAAGTTTCGATCCGCCGCCGTTACGAAATCGCAGACAATCGGAAAGTTTCGACGATTGGTTCGGCCCGCGAACCAAGATAAAGTACACCGCGCGCGATTCATTATCGCGATTCAGACGCGACGTAACCGGCAGAGCCTTCTCGTTCAACGATATTAATTCCATTTGGTTCTTTTAGATAAAGAAAAAAGGTGTTCCGGTTTTGGTGAACGACGGAAGCGGACTCGGAGACATTTTCCCGCGTTTTCCACCGCTTAGGCACACAGGCGTAGGCGTCGCGCGACGATTCAACAACAATTACGAACGATGTGCTGGATGTGCCGAGTAACTACGTCAGACAATATCCGGTTGCCGTGACTCTATTAATTCAGCGGAGGCCGCGCCGCTGCGCTGTTTTAATCGCCCTAACACGAGCTTCTTTCGCCTCCGGTTCACGATATCGACTTTTGGTTAAGTCGGTCAAGCATCGAGCGAGGATGCACGTCTACACGCGAATCTCTGGCTAAGGCACGCGTCCTCTGCACTTTCACTCCGACTAGTCAAGACAGCGAGAATCTTTCGCGTTTCAGGTTTCAGCGAGAAAATCCTCGTGGACCCGCGGTTTGTAAAGTCCGTCGGTACAAGCGTTCTCTGGGGCCGCCCAGGTAGAGACAATTAGTTGGAGTCACAGTGAAAAATCGCCGTGATTGGGAACGGACGTGATCGAATCACGAACGATCCAAAAGAGGTGTATGTAATCCTTGCGAGGAAAGATATTGTCCGCAGTGGCGCGGCCACAGCCACGCGCTGCCAACATTGCGCAACGAAGACGGACACATTGTCTTCTATTTTGTTGGCATTGTTCGCTGCAGTCTAGCTGTTCGGAACGTTGCAAATTGCTGGCGTCAAGAGTTCTCGTTACGGTTATCGATCGCAGGTGATGCCAGATACAATAATCGGTGATTTTTCTAAAGCGAGTAGCGACCATAATGGATATTTCTTTGAACTGCTTCGCTTCAGGATTAAATGACTCGTAGGATTCGAAAAGTTATGATTCAGAGGACGCGCGAGTTCCAGCATGGAAGACCAGCGATAAGGAATCGCGCGTTCGTCTTCCAGTCTACGATCGACGATCGAGATAAGGAACTGTGAGCAATGAACGAGAACAGTCCTCTAGATTTCAACCGAAATAGGATAATCCGAAGGGCAAGACGCGCAGCAACGGCTCCAACGAGCGACTGCGCGACCACAGGCTCCGATCCGCTAAAATTAACTTCTCGACATAATCGGGAACGCGCTTCCCCATTGCATTTCGCTTTGTTCGATGCACCCGATGACACTGACGAATGACACGTGTCCAGCGTTGCGACAGTACAATTAATACCCATCAGATATATTGCCAGGGTTTCCTGCCAGTGACCAGAATAAGATGCCTTCATCGTTCTTGCGCAACAGTTTCTTTAACCCTCTTCTACCTAATGTTTCTTCGTGTCTAGGAAAGCAAGAAAGTGACATTCGGACTGACAAAGAATCATTCGATTATACATACATACAGTAAGTCCTCGACTTACGCGGTTAATTCGTTCCAGCGTCCGAGGACCACCGCTAAAAGATTATTAATACGATCCGATTTGTACATACAAATAAACCAACTATGTCCATAGAAAATTTATCACTCGTAAATAGCTGAATGCCTACGATGTACACAAGCAAACACTTATCTTCGCAAAGCTCCCGTTCTGGCAATCAAAAAACGGAGATTTCAGTACGGAATTGGTTTTCTGATTCGTTTATAGGAATTCGCGTCGCGTCAAGGACTCGCTGTTGTGTGTGATGGTACTCAAAGTCGTTACACAGGACTAGCCCGTCCACCAGAGAGATCGGGGTTGCTAAGGGCACCCTATACTACATGCACCTTGATCCCGTGGAAACACGAGCCACCCTTAATTGTCCCAGACAATATACTTGGCCAGATGAGCTGGATCAGGGACGTTCGCGAACGAATACAAACATCATTGATCCTATCCGTCGCGTCGACGTGCCCGCGGGAAGATGGATACGAAAATACATACACGGATACATGGAACGGCTCGGAATGCGTCACATCCAGCGGGAACAACAGATCGTGACGCGTTACAGACGTTGACACGTTGCGTCGTCTATGCGTCACGGTTTCCCCTGCATTTCTATCGTTCAGCTTTGTTCCGTCACCCCCCCCCCCCCCCCACCCCCCGTTGCTGTATTTGTTCTCTTGTCGCAGAACGGCTCAAAGGAAACCGAACACCTTTGACTACTTAGCTGCTGGCACGTGAACTTCATACCGAACCGTGACCTGAATGTACAGGGTGTACCGGGGTACCGTACGGATCGACCAGAGTGAATCATATCCGAATCTTCAAGGAAACGATGGCAGTAACGCTTTCTGGAATCCGGCCTTTCGTTCCTGAAAGTGACTACGAGCGGTTCAGCACGTGTTCTAATCACGCTTGCAACTTCTTTTTCAGGTGGCGGGGCCACAGTTCGGAATCCGGAGTACGATCGGACTGGCACGTAACGAAAAAAACTGCTTTCGCGCAAGAAAAACGAAAGTTGGGAGTTTGCGAGATGAATCAAGAAAGTAAGCTTCGATGCAACAAAACGTTCTGGGAAGAGGAACGAATATCGAGGAAAACGCTCGACGAGATTTGCTAGAATGAACACCGTTGTTCCGAGTACATAAACCGGTTAGCGCAAAGAACCCGATTAATTTGCGAGCTCGCTCCTGTTCGCGGAAAATCGACGCAATGGATTTCCAGGGAAGTACCGGTGCGAGAAGCCGATACGAAGATACAATTTTTCGACGAGGAGAACTCCTCTCCTCCCGCATTCGCGATATCGATTCGCGCGGCAGTCTTGCTGCTGGAAGAATCGCTTCCTGAAAATTCCGTCGAGGATCGAGAGCCGCTGCTGCACGGCTGCTGCGCTCTGCACGTCGCGTCGGTCCACGAGTCGCCGAGACAGATTGCTGCAGGGACAGTTGCAACATTCCGTATGTTGCAACGTGTTTAGTGTTTTCGTCCGTATTCAAGGCGATACGGTGCCGTTTATTTCTGGCTACGTTATCGGGGGTCGGTCTCTCGATACTAACAATGAGCCAATAGTAGAGAAGGAATAATTGTCAAGTGGTAAATCGAATGCTACACTTTTATCGCGCGAGATCATCACTCTAGAGCAATTCTACGAGTCGTTCAACAAGTACCAGACCTTATTTTTGGAAACAGTCCGAAGCACATTCGGGTTTGTTTTCTGTTTCGAGGATAGAGACTCGTTGTTAGCGGTAAGTTGTCTACACGCGAGTCGGCTTGTAGAAGGATTCGTTTTATCACCGAGAGACAGCTGCTCTCTCTTTCTCTCTCTCTTTCTCTCTCTCTCTCTCTCTCTCTCTCTCTCTCTCTCTCTCTCTCTCTCTCTCTCTCAGCGAGGATGAAGGTTCATTTTGAAACTGTCTGTAGCTCTGTGCTCGATGGATGCAGATCGTTGCAGATACGCGCGCGCGCGTTATTGTTAGAGAGAGAGAGAGAGAGAGAGAGAGAGAGAGGACAAAGAAATCTCGGAATACTCATTGACGTTTCGAATAACCCGATGGTCCACGAGCATCTTCCGGTAATAGGATCGGGAACGCTGTTACTCCCGAGCAATCCCCTAAGTTCTCGCGGCGCAACGGTTATGGGATAAGTACCCTGTACGCGACGGGACGCTTCATTTCATTTCACCGAGCCACCGATCCCTCCTAACGAGGCCAGCCAATTTTCCATGGGCACCATTTCTTTCACAAACGGAACGAAACACGAAAAACGATAAGAAAAATGAATTACCTGTGCCCTAACTCGCGTTTATCTGTTCGTACACCCTGTCTGCTGCCCTCGTTGTAGCAATCCAGGTCCTGCTCGCTACGATCGTTCCTGGTCAACCTGATCCCCGGGTTCAAATCGAAACCGAGCATCGACGGATGAAACGACTCCCCGGAGAAGATGTTCGGCTCATCCGGAAATTGAACTTTCCACCCTGCTTTCAACATTTCAATGTCTTTTAATCTATATTCTATTGAACGGTATTTCGATCGAATCGATTCCAAATACTGGCTACAAATAGAGAGAAGAATTACCGGTCCTGATCAGCGGTGTGAGCGCATCCATGCTTCGACGGCTCATCGTAAAGCACCTGGAAGAACTCGTATACGATCACTGGTCCCCGACGGTGTTTCACACTTTTCGTCGATATAGAGGAAGAGAAGGAGCGCGCGCGTTTTGTGTGCGGCGCGAACAACGGCGATGTAATGATCGATTGCTAATGAAGATTTTCGGCTGGTTCGCTCGCTCGCGACGCGCAAACACTTGGTCGGAATAGCAACAAAGATAAGAAGGCTGCAGGGGTCATCCGTGTGACGATAATAAGCAGGAAGGAAAAATACACGGAGCGAGTGCACACAACGTCGTACAGTGGTCTGGAGACCTTGTTTTCGTGGCCAAAATTCAATTTTTCAACTTGAATATATTGAAAAAAAATTTTTCCGCTAAGCATCGGACTTGTTTTATATGAAAGCTCGAACATTTACTAAGAAGATCGTGTAAATTTTAACTGCAATCTTCCGCAATCTTGAACTATAAACGGATTTTAACAAATACGGGCCCGCAGTTATTCGACGCCTGGATACGCAGTTCCACTTAAATCTTGCATATCAGCTTGGAATTACAATGTATGTATGTGTATGTTTTCTTTGCGCCAGTCAGAGACCCCGAAAACCTCTCATTATTAGATTTCGTACAATTCCTATGAAGAATTTACTCTTAGCTACTTTTCCGCGATTTCTAGACAATAGTATGCAGTGTGAGAATTGTTAACAAGATTGTTAACGTCACTCCAACATAAATAATTTTCTGTTCAATGAAATAACTGCTTTTTAATGCAAAATGAGTATTTGCTTGTGTGGTCGACACCTTTGTTTACGCTTGAAACACCGTTGTTTATTCTTGCCAACCGAATATATGCGAGTACATAATTAACAGTTAAACAGTCGATTGCTCGGTTTGTTTCCCTATTTCTGGTCGATAAAGTTGAGCTGAAGCGATGCGTCGAATTTGTTTCGACGAGGCGCGATTATAACGTTGATGCGTCATGCTCGACGTATCGTTTTTGCGTTACAAGGAAATACGGAGAAATTTGGAGCGGGATCCCCGCAGCGAATCGATAAACCGTGGGCGTAATCTCTTCTGCGGGGGAACGTTGCGGACCGGAGGCGAGTTTTCAGCCAACACATGTATTCGTGACTGCAGCCGATAATATAATTAACCTTTCGCGGATCACGAGGTTCTCGCAATTCTATCCGCGCGATATGCGCAGATTTCTTTTCACTCGCCGACTGACTTTGTTGGTCCTGTACAATTTTCAACAATAATTATTAGACTGCTGATCTCTTAGACTGATATCTCTATGCAAAATAAACATTGTTCGTATTAATCTGTATACGTACGAACCGAACAGGAATTTGTTAATAATTATAATTAGACTGCGGATCTTTATCCAGTTATAGCAAAATTGATGTAGATGAAATTCAAAATTGATGGAAATATGTATATACAGGGTGAGTCCGAAGAAACAGAACACCTAAATACCTCCGTTACTTTTCGTTGTATGTACGAAAAAACTTCTTAGGACAAAGTTACACTGTATGAAGGGCCACATGTAAGGTCATTTTTTTACAAGATTCCAAGGTCATCGATATTTTTTTTTAATGGAATGAGGTAGTTTTTAATACATCAATCGATGCAGCTGTAAAAGTACTAACCCATGTATGTCGAAAAGTTAGTAGTTCAGGAGATATTTCAATTTAAATAACTTTAAAACACCATTACTATCGTACTAAGACGTTAGCGTTTACTTGCTAGTGTAAATTGAAGAGTTGGAATTGAAATTGAAAAATTGACGTTGAAAATGAAATTGAAGATTTGAAATGAACGAATTGAAATTGACAGATTGAAGTTGAAGGGTTGATATTGAAATTGAAGTTAATATTAACGAAATGAAATTGAAAAATTGAAGTTGAAAATGAAGTTGAAGAGTTGATATTGAAATTGAAGTTCAAATTGAAATTGATGTTAGCGTTTACTTACTTGTGTAACGTCTTAGTACGACAGTAATGGTGTTTTAGAGCTATTTAAATTGAAATATCTCGTCAAATACCAACTTTTCGACATACATAGGTTAGTATATTTCTATAACGAATGTCCACTTGCATCGATTGATATATTAAAAAATACCTCATTCCATTTAAAAAATATCGATGACCTTGAAATCTTATAAAAAAAATGACCTCGAAAATTTTTTCCCCTACACCGTTACATGTGGCCCTTCAAACAGTGTAACTTTGTCCTGAGAAGTTTTTTTGTACAACGAAAAGTAACGGAGATATTTAAGTGTTACTATATTTAAGTATAATTCTCCTACATTGAAATCATTAAGGGAAAAAGTAACATTCAATTTAGTTTCTACTTGTTGCAATCGACGCAGACAATTTTTATTTTGGGTAAAGATCCGCAGTCTAATCATAATACTACGGCGTCGATTTCAGAATTTGACGTTGAATCACGTTTGATATACATAGAGCTTGTTGTAACAAAGTCTAATATCCACTCGACTGCCACACTGTACACACGTAGTTAACACCGCGACCAACAACTCATTTCCAAGTTCTAAAACGCCACGTCTCCTGATACTACGTACTTTAAAGAAAATTCTTCGAAAAAGATTCGAGATATCTGCACCTCGGTCGTCCAACGCGCAACGAGTTTATTAAATCGAGTAACGTTTCAGAGAAAACGTTTTCATTTCGCGATTCGAGCGACTCTGAAGCAAGATTAGTAGAAATTAGTCACTTTGACCGATCCGGTAGTTCTAATGTTAAGTTGAACGAGTTATTTTCGCGCGTATGATCGAGCCGTGGCTGACAGTGCGTAGGATGTTTCGGCTGGCCTTGAACATCTTACGAATAATATCGTAAAATCTAGTAGCTTGCTGCACGATACCGCGCTTTTATCAATAAGCATCCGTATAGATTTCGGAACGCTGTCGATCGTGATTTTGATCGACCAAAAAATCGTTCGCAATATCTTATTTTTTTCTGTTGTAAAATTCTAATCTTCGTCATCTTAAAAACTTAAAACGATCAATTAACGTTTCGACAAGTCTCTACGCAATAAATTTTAACGATTCAATTAGATTGACCACTATCATTTGGTGGTACATTAAGCTTCGAGATCGCGTCTCCATTAAAGATCCTTGTCACGTTCGTCTAATCGCAATTCCCATTTATTTAGTACCATAATTTTCCTCTAATCTGTAAATCTGTCTATCCTAAAATGTTCATAACAGAACGTGGTTTCTAGATCTACTTTTAATTTGAACTGAATAAATCAATTTGTTATTAAAATCGAGGCTGACACTTTACTGTCAAATTCCGTGCATTTTTTCAAACATGAGTCTCTCGCAAACCATTTGATAATCAAAGAACCATCTTTTAATTGGATTTTTACAGGTTATCTTTAGTATTATAAGACCTTCCAACAGCAAAAGAAATGTTTTCGAAATCATTTTTTATGTTCAACATAAATTATATATTTAGTATTAAAATTGTTTAAACATTTACAATCTTTCAATTGAGTATTACAGAAAGTACCAAAAAGTATCTTTTGATACTACGCGGTCGTTACTACGGTGATTTGATATTACGGTCGTCCTTAAGTGCATAAATATACACAAATGTTAAAAATAATATAAATTAATTTAGCGTTGAATAACGTGCGTTCGCCGTCCACGCCTTTAACGCGGTAAACAAAAGGAATTCTTAAATACTCCCAAGTTCTAATTCCTTCTTGTGAAAATGTAGACGAACAGTGTACATAATATAGTACTATTTTTCAATTTTCATTAAAATTGTCAACCACTTTTCACTCGATAAAAAAAAAACAAAAAAATGTCATTTAAAAAGAATTTTTTTATCTACCAATAATTTCATCTTTGCATTTTATTTCAAAAAGTACTAAGTTACTTTACTCAAAACTTACTTAGTTTAAGAGTTATGACTTTTTCCCCAAACGCCCATATATATACTCGACAGATTGTGCTCCGTCGTGAATGGACAAAGGATCGTCCAATTAGCAGTTCACTTGTCGTGTATCAATTGTCTCCGGAGAATAATTTGGAAGAAATGTTGACTTACCTTTGGCTGGCTTGTCGGTAATACTTTCTCGTTCCGCTGGGATCATTTTCGTGTTGAGGCGTGTTGAGTCCGTGTTCATGATCGCCGTGCGAATTGCAATTTTCCAATTCCATGATTGACTATAACAATAACAAGGAGAACGAAAAAGTCGTCAATTTATCCATTAACTGCGGAACAATTATGATAGCAAGTACACGTTTCTGTGAAACGAATTTCCAAGTCCCTTGTTCGTCCGGTTAAACATCAGACTTTGTCTACGTACGTGCAAATTCCTCGTGAAATTCCACAGTTCAATTATCACCGAACATTACAGTCGTGCAGACAGAATCCAGCGAACGCGTTGATGCGATATTAATAAATCATAGATGTCCGCGTTATATCGAAGATGAATCTTCGATAACGCTTATCAATGATCAAATTTCGTACGAACGAACGAAAACACGTCAAAACAGTTCAGCTCCGAGCAACCTCCACAAATTTAAAAAAATTGACTTTCCGAGGAATCGATGATTGCGAGCATGGAACAAAATCTTACTATTTAATCAGCTTGTGACAATGACAACACATTCAACGAGACAATATCGCAACGAGACCGCAAACGCTGGCACTGTTGTTGTAACGAGGAAACACAAAACGAGAGAGAAACGTATTCGAACGCCACTATCCTATGTTTTCGTTACAATTTAATAGACCGGTCGTCATCACGGAAACCGAAGTACATACACCAAGTATTTAATTGAATACGAATATTGTTTGATTGTTATGTTGGAAATAGTATTAGTGGCTAAAAGAAAGCAATGGTGCGCTAAATGTTCTTTCTTCTGTCATCGTACTTACAGCGCTGGGATTTCTTAAAAAAATATACATTCGACGCTTCGCAGAGGTCCGAATACGACTCAGAATATTATTTTGATATAGGTTAAACACCGACACACGGCACGACGACCTGTCATTTGAACACTAATTCCACACTGCCTCGGAACTCGCAATGAAAACTGCACCACGCACTGTGAGGCGTGAGCAGGCGTGAGGTCAGTTCACTGAATCGCGTTGACCTCCGCGCAAGTATACCAATATAGAAAATCGAAGTGTTCCTATTTGGTTCGACACTATCGAAGCTTCGGCGGCGGGAAAATTGATTCGAGTCGAACCCGATGTGTTTCCGTGAACAGGATAAATAGACTGCAGATTCGATGAATTTACAGAACGAACAAATAAATTTTTCCGAAAGTAAACATTCGCGTTTGCATAATAATACGCGGTTTAGCAAATAAATTGTGCTCGGTGGATTTGAAGCGCGAATATTCAAGCACTCGTTGTCTCGAAATAAACAATTGATAGCAATTACTTGTTCCTGCAAGTGTGTACAATTCCAAGGAAACGGTTACATAATACTTGTGCGACAGACTGTACGCTAGGAATGACAAACTGCGCGAAATGAGAAACTTGAAATAAGTAATGTTCGAACACGAAATCGACACTTGCTGTGAAGCTTCGTAACGGAGAATTTCAATGAAATATTTGAACAATCGGAATCAAATGTACATGTAGCATTGTAAAATATAAAATTAGAGAATGCGATAATTAAATGGAAACAATTAATGTGACAGTACAATGAAATCGTCGCGAGGGAATAAATACATTCTGTCTATATATACGCGCGGGTAACTAAACACCTATACATATATCTGTATGTATATCGAAACATTGTCAACTGTTTTAAAATAACTGCGTTTCAAACTATATGCATACGTAAGTATACTTACGTGAAAACGAACAATACACGTTTACGCGTTAGTAAAAATACGGATAACTATGAGCTAATATAGAAACTTTAACCCACTAACACCCGAATTTGTTAGATTCGGTTAATTTTTGTTTTTCTTTTCAAAAAAAGAATTTAAAAAAAGAGAGAAGGTGGATCTAACATGGAAATAAACGAGGATTAGAGCGAAGAGTATGAAACGATTGAAATTGAAAGGACAGTGATGAAAATGGGGCAGCGGGCGTTAATGGGTTAACGAATATAAAAGTGTTGTAAAATACACATGACATACTTAAAAAATTGTTGACTCGGCATTATGGACACGTCCATTATTGGTATCGGCGTGTGGATGATCGGTGATTTCAATGCAAGGAAGGAAGAGGGTAATTATCAGTAAATGATGCACCTGCCGGACAGTTGAGTTGCCAATCGCACGCGTGTCACTTGGACTTGTAAAGGCGGCGGACAAATTCGTTCGTAGCGCCGTGCTTAACCCGTCCGTCCGCTGTCGTCTGAACGCCATAATTCGAGGTAAAATCCCGTGACGAAGGAATTTCGCGATTCTCCACGCGTCCGCGGTGCACATCGTGTGACCGACGACACTCCGAGACGCAGTCCCGAGGCCCCCGTGGCCAAACAATTACGTTGCATCCTCTGTATTGCGTAAAATTAATCCGATTTAGGTGACCTCGACGCGACATAACCTAACAGCCCTGTGGTGTCCGCCGACGTTCATCCGGATGACCACGCAGCGAGCCGTTTGCGTGCTCGCTCGGTTTCGTTGAAAACGCAACAACGCAATTGTTACCAGAACATAAAACGCATCGAATCACGGCTCGGACTACCGTTTGGGAATGTGTCAGGTAGTGCATGATCCTAGATGCACCGCCACTCGAACCTCATCGTAGCCGTAGCCCAACCCATTTTTCACTATCCAACGCTTTGGACCACCCCGTGACACTTATCGCTCAGGAAATCAACGGTGTTTTTCATTAATTTCTCGTATCGATTCGATCGTGATTCTCATCGTGACGGATAGTCGTGCTTTTTACCTTCTTTTTTGCACTCTACTATCGTTATTAAAACGATACAAACACACATAACCTTTACGATCGTTCAGTATCGCCTTCGTTCTAAATACATAAATAATCGTGTCGCACATCTTTTCGATGACTTTTTAATGAAAGACATTTGTGTTGTTACTTCGTGGTACACTACTTTTTGTAAGTAGGCTGTGGATCTTAACCCAAATTCCGATTCATCTCAGTACAGACATGTAGATAAGTACTTGAAATTTCTATACTTTTCTGAATTCGTGTACAAATTCGAATGAAAAATGCATAAAATCCGCAGTCTACTCGTCATTTTTTCGCTGCTTTCGTGTTATTTGATTTAATTTCTACATTGTTTTGAACTGTACAATGTTACATTTGTTCACGATATTATTTGTATTATAAATATTATTATAAATATTTTTAAAGATTTTAAAACTTTGTGTTTTTATTTTGCAACATACATTTTCCATTTTTTATAGCACTCGAGAGTTGATATATCGTGTTCTATAAACTAGTATATCCCAAGTTGTTCAGTGGTATTCGATATTGTTGTACATCTATGTATATATCATCTCTTCGGTGTTATATAATTACATTAAATAATAGCTAACTATTGTTACAAAAATTGATCTAATAATCGCACATAAATTATTAAAAGCAATCTTGTGCTAAAGCATCGAGCTTCCTAAGATTTGTGGCCTAAATATTTTGAAGAATTGGGTAACTCGAGAAGATGAATAATCAGGCATTCAGTTTAGCGGAGAAGCTTATTCCTTCGCTTTACGTACAACAAGGTTTAAATGCGAAAAAAGCACGCGAGAACCTTATTAGACAGTTCATCGAACATGTAAGATTTTATGGGACCTTTCTACTAACAATCATGGAATTTGTCAATGATTATAATCGCTAATCATATATATATTCTTCCGTACCAGCAAAAATGGCCAGAAGAAGGATGGGACGATACAACGATAGAATCATTTCTCTCAGATCTATCCCAAATGGATAGCAATAATTTTCCTTCTAACTGTAGTGTTGGAGAACGCGAGGCCAGAATTATATCAAACATTGTCGCAAAACGGCATTATCGAATGGGACACGGTATAGGCAGATCAAGCGATTTAGAAGAAGTACAACCGAAAGCTGCTGGAAGTAGTTTAATGTATAAATTAACAAATGCTTTGGTACTCGAAGTCATTCGGTACATGGGTAAGAACAATGACTCTCCGGATTTGTGTTATATGTTACACACTACTACATTGCAAAACATTTTTATTATTCTAGGTGTAAAAAGTATAGCAGGCTGTTTTTTATCACCAATGGCTACAGGCATGAGCTTGGTGTTATGTATGCTTACGTTTAAACAGGATAGACCAAGAGCAAAATATGTTCTCTGGTCTAGGATCGATCAGAAATCAAGTTTCAAGTCGATATATACAGCTGGATTAGAACCGATTGTTATCGAAACGAAAATAGTTGGGGATGAAGTGAAGACGGATATGCAAAGACTCGAATCTCAAATGGCAGCTTTAAGCGAAAGCATTGCTTGTGTCCTTACGACAACCAGTTGTTTTGCACCCAGATCATGCGACTCTATCGACAATATCGCAGCGCTTTGTACTCAATACAACATTCCTCATTTAGTAAATAATGCATACGGGTAAATATTATGGTTATTATAGATAAATATAATTTTCTGTTGAAAACACATCTTATATTGTATCTTCTTCTTTGAAGTTTACAAAGTACAAGGTGTATGCATCTCATACAAGAAGCCTCACGAAAAGGCCGTGTCGATGCTTTTGTTCAAAGCACAGATAAGAATTTTTTGGTGCCAGTTGGCGGTGCAATCATCGGTTCATTCGATAAAAAGCTGTTAGATCGCATATCAAAAATGTATCCTGGTCGTGCAAGTGCTAGTTCCATCATGGACGTAATGATAACACTGTTAAGTTTAGGAATGGCTGGTTACAAGCAGTTAATAACGCAACGCAAAGAAATGTATTCGTACTTGAAAGACGAGCTTGGAAAATTGGCAGCCAGGTATGACGAAAGATTGCTCGACACTAAAGGGAATCCCATATCGATGGGAATGACTCTTCAATTCCTAAATCATCACAATGGTTTACAACAAATTCATATGTTACGTTCGATATTGTTTCTTCGAAACGTTAGTGGTACAAGAGTAATAACAGGTACAGAATGTAGGCATGTTGCTTCGCATAAGTTTGAAGGTTTGTATTCCATCCTTTGCCTACGTCTATGTTCTATTAAATACTTCAAAATTGATTCTATTAAATTGTATTCAGGTTGGGGAGCTCATAATAGTAATTATCCGGTACCATATTTGACTGCCGCTGCTGCTTTGGGAATGAAGAGATCGGACGTGGACATATTTATACAACGATTAGATAAAGCTTTAACTAAAGTGAGAAGACGTTCAGCTCCAGTGACGCCAACAGCATCTCTTGCTGGATCCAGTATCAATGGAGATACAGGAGGTGCTGGTGGTCCTGGAGAATCTAGCACAGCTTCAACTAGCCGAGCAAGTAGTAAGGACAGTTTGAGGAAATGAACCGTGGTCAACGCAAGTGGTCAGTCAATCGAGTACATTAACTTGTAAGCGCATCGTTGTTCGAAATTAATACATGTTAAATACCTCTAAAGACTATCTTGCATTTATTCATTTAACGTTTAATCGGTATAACTAATTTGGAATCGTTATTATTGATATACTATTTTTAAACCAGCAGGTTACTAAATTTCTAATGAAAAATATATTCTATAGAGGTATGTAACAATAAAGTGCGCCGATTCAGCTGTCCATTTGCGTTGCAACAACGTCAATTCCCAAAAACCAAAGAAAGGGATTTGCATTCTCGTGCAAACGATATTAATACCTGAACATCAAACACAAATATGAAGAGGAGGAAAAATATTAGGATATTCTGTAGACCCATTTGACCATATTAATTTATAAGCGCTGGCCGCAGAAATATCTAATGTTTGGTTGATCTTCTGATATACAAGCACTTGTGTTTAATGCAATGTATTGTTAAATGTTCAACTTTTATTCCAATTTTGTACCTACTTCTATCGTACTAAAAATTCTGTACTTTTGGCACACCAATATTATCTTGCATTTCTTAAAATCAACTATTTCTTTTCTTTTAAGATGATTATTTCTCAATAACGAAGTAGCATTCTTCTTGCGTGATTTATTTCTGCTATAAATTTAGGAAGATAAAATCGAAAAATATTTGCTTTTACTTAGGGATAGTACAATTGTATCAATGGTCATAGTGAAAAGATACGTTATCACTTGTAAAGAGAGGTTTATAGTAGATACAGTTGCATATTTGCTTAATCACATTGTTATAGAAAGTATTTACGAATATTAGAGGCACTATTCATAACAAACAATATTTTTCAGATCTGTATAAATATTATATTTCTGCAAGACAGGTATTAGTTTATTTTGAGTAATTTACCATTACACCACGAATATTTTCTGTACTAACAATGTGTAAACCTTGTTTGTTATCAAACAATCAACAAAATAGTCTGTTTGATATTTCTTAAAAGGAGAAAAGAAAATGAAATTCACAGAAACGATACCATACAATGTATAAAATGTTATACTGCTGAACACAATCATTTCCAGGTGTATATATAAAATGTTGTGTACACACAATGTACACGCAACTTGCGTGCACATTCATTTTAATTTACACGAAACCTTTTATGGTATGTTCCTTTCTTGATTCTATGTATAATATGTATTCAACTGTTTTTTTACATTGTTATCCATGTAAATTTGATTAACTCGATGTGATGTTTATTGGCATACATTTATATTAGCTCACGAGAAAGCAATATAAAGCGTTCCAATTAAAAAATTACGTGCATCGTTACTTTTAATAGAGAGAATCAAAAAAAGAAGTAACTTCATAATTAATAAGGAACATTTCTGTTGTACACTTGTTTAGTTTAAAGAAATAAATAATGTTTGTTGGTTTGTAACATGTCCCATGTAATTGAAGAAAAAGTGTTATGTTAACACTAATTCCTAAAGTAGCGAATCACTACAGACTTGTCATTCTGGGTGAATCTCATATGCTATCGTAGAATGTATAATTATAATGTTATTTATGAAAGAAGGTAACACACATATAGTGAGTATAAAAAAAACATTGTAGATTTAGTAAGAAATAATGTACCTCATGCCATCAACATTCCTACGAATGTATATATATATTTTTCATTCTTTTGGTATTAATAATTATTTCATATTTTAGTGAATATTAATTTTCTCTGTTAAAAATATTTATTATATATTAATTACGCGACATAATTTTTACATGAAACAACGACATTTATGGTCCTACTTCATTCATGTTCTTTTTGATTTTTTACAGCAAATCATATGTTTTTGTAACAAGGTAATGGATACGATTGTTTGAAAAATAATTTGTGTTATCAAAAGAAGATTTTCTATGGAAGGCAATGTAAAATGTATTGGAAAAAGTTTACTTGTTGTATTCCTCATTTCAATGTAATTAATGTATACCACTGGCTGTGAACATATTTTACTGTTATATATGTTGTAAACTAAGAAATAGTTATTCACAGTCTCACGCTGAGTTCTATTTGTAAGATGAATATTTTGTTGTTTAGTCATAATATTCAAAAAGATGATCTACATACTATATAACAACATTGTATATATGCAGTTGTTTTAACAAAATTTTTAAAAATACATGTATAAGATATTTAAGATACAAGACCTAAGCAAAATAAATTACACATATACACAACACTCGCTAATCTCAGTAAATTCTCTGGATCATAAAATATATATACATTCTATTACCTATTTATATAAGTGACCATTTTACACACAATATGCATGTACTTGTTTGAAATTCAGATGGAAATTAATGTACTACATAAGTAAAAACTAAATAGAAAAAGAACATGTGTACAAAACATTTAATCATGACAATATTATGATTAACTTTGTCGAACGACACCGATACTCGAGTATTTCCATTTGAAAATTTAAACAATGTGCTTGCATAGTAGAATTCTATACAATTACTACTTAATCAAAGATTTACATGCATAAATATGTAAACAATATATGTAATTATAAGTTCTTCCCCCATTATGATTACCGTGTGATAGTAAATGCTTTATTTGTAATATATGCAACTAAATATATAATTGGGTAAATAAAAATTTAAATGTTAAACAAACTTTTATGTGACACACCATTAGTGTAGGCCTTGTATCTAATAAATTAATAATATCGATTGGCCAAAATTTAATTAGTTTATTAAAGTGGTAGTAACAATTAGATCTTTTATTGCTTGTGAATTAAATAAGTATTTAAAAGGTAGCGCTACATACTTCTCACATGTTTTTAAATACGTTTTATTGCTTCACATGGCTTCGCGACAAAATCGGTAAAACAGAATAATGTAGTTTGTATGCATTGTTTATTTTTCGTACTTTATTCAAAAAGCATTACTGCATGTTCTATTTTTCGGTTCTTATCAAGTAAATACGTGGTCTATTTATTATCACCTATAACCTTCAAGGAATGAATTGATCGTGTAAATGTATGTAAAAGAAAGTTCATAATTCGAATTCTACATAAGTGTACACTTTTGTTTCCTGACTTGCGTTATTAAAACTAAAGGTATCTATTCAATATGTAATATTTAAATATTTAAACATTGCAATTTCCTAGGAATTGTTATATATATATATTTTTAAAATGTATAAATCATTTTAATTTTTATAAGGAAATATTTGTTTTATGTATCTAATATTTTATGTACCTAATATTTATCATTTTTTTTAGGATAATTAGTATGGCTAAGAGTAAAGTACAGGATAAGTTCACAAAAATAAAGAACAAAATTCCAAATTCCAACGACATTAGAAAAGAAAGTAAATTTAAAATGTCAATGTTAAATACTACGATTACAGCCGCATGTATAGCCATTGCAGCCTGGTTCAGTTACAAGGGATATCTGGAAACTAGAGTGAATACACCTTATGACGTAGAAAAGGTCTGCTTGGCATGTCGTTATTCCAGAATATTATGATCTCGTAAAATATATTAACAAGATGTCTTTTTCATTGTGTCATTCGAAAACAGTTAGTTACAGCCTCTGGTTTGGATGTTGCGGATAGATACTGGGGTACTTACCGTCCAGGTGTCTATTTTGGTTTTAAAACAAGAGATCCCCATTCTTTGGTAACGGGATTGATGTGGTACTTTCCACATTTATTGCGTCAAGATGGTAGTGGCCTTAGACATTGGTGCGAGCAAGCAGACAAATTGGATAGGTGAACAAAATTTTACATTTGGTAATATACATTATTAGTAGACTGCGGATCTTTATGCATTTATGAAGAGATTGGTTGGGTGAAATATAAAACAATAAAAGATTAAAAAAATTCAAGAATGTTGTAATGTTGCTTTCAACGTAACACAGTCGTTAAGGGATGAAATCAATTTTTATGTTGTTTCTGCTTCCTATAATCAATGCAAAACATTTTTATTTTGCATAAAGATCCGCAGCCTAGTTATTAGGAATGCGTATAACGTGTGCTGCTTAAATCTAATGCAGGTACGCATGGCTAGAACATGACGGAAAAAGTTTTGGCGTTCAAGAAATAATAGATGGTTCAGCTATTTTGAATACTACGTTTGTTAAAAGACCCGGTGGCAAACATGGTGGAGACTGGACAGCGAGGATCGCTGTAACGTCAGAGAAAGAAACACGAGATGGCGAAGAAATTTCTCTACTCTTTTACACTGCCACCGACGAACACACCAAAGGGTGGATTAAAGCCAGTCTTGGCGACGAGAAACGCATAACGGGTGTAGAGGGAAATACTCAAAGTTTAGGCACATTCGCAATAAATATTAATATAGTGCAGGGGAGTATAGAGGAGCACTCGTTTTTAGCAACTGTCGCTCCTGGCTTGAGCCACTTGAAAGAAACCGTTCTGCACAATTTTAGAGTAGCCTCTCATAAAGGATCGTCGAAGAAGCACATAGTTTTAGCAGGTGAACAAGTACCGTTGGCGGTAGACGGAATAAGGAAAGATGCAAACTTTATTGTATCGCAAATAACAGGAAGGATTCCTTTCACGATAGAAGTCAGTTACGAGTCCGGTAGTTTTATAAACAGAGGTGACAAGCTAATCGGTAAAAATTACGAGTACGCTTTGGAAAAACAGAGAAGATTGTTCAACGAAAAGTTTGAAGAGACCTATAAATTGACTTCGAAGGGTTACACGGACGAGGAAGTAAAATTTGCGAAAATGGCGCTATCGAACATGTTAGGCTCCATAGGATATTTTTATGGAACTTCGCAAGTGCAAAGCCAACATACTAAAGGACCTGTGCCTTACTGGAAAGCACCTTTATATACTGCTGTACCTAGTAGAAGCTTTTTTCCACGAGGTTTTCTATGGGACGAGGGTTTTCATGGGTTACTGATATCGACATGGGATTTAGAAATTGAACTAGATATTATAAACCATTGGTTCGACTTGATGAACGTCGAAGGTTGGATACCAAGAGAAATGATTTTAGGTCAAGAAGCTCTGGCGAAAGTTCCCGACGAGTTTGTCACTCAAATCAACACAAATGCTAATCCGCCCATGTTCTTTTTAACGTTGCAATTTATTCTGAAACACAATCAAAAGGAAATATTGGAGGAGCATTTTCAATTCCTCAATAGATTGTATCCGCGTCTTCAGACGTGGTTCAATTGGTTTAACACCACGCAATTAGGAGATTTGCCGAGCACATATCGATGGCGAGGCAGAGATGCTAAAACGAATAAAGAATTGAATCCGAAGACGCTCACATCTGGATTAGACGATTATCCAAGAGCGTCCCATCCAAACATTGACGAACGACACGTTGATCTACGTTGTTGGATCGCAGCTGCTGCCGATATCTTGTATGAAATCAGCAACATTATAAGTAATTCCAACAAAAAGTATCGGGAGACCCATCAATATTTATCGGATAATCATTTATTGAATAAACTACATTGGTCGCCGAATACGCAGTCCTATGCTGATTTTGGTTTGCACACGGATAAAGTATCGTTGCGAAGACAGCCTTCACCTCCGAGGTCCCACATGCAACCAGAAATGATACGTGTTGTTTCAGAAGATCCAACTTTAAAATATGTGGATTCATCTTTCGGTTACGTTTCGTTATTTCCATATATTTTACAGATCATCGATCCTGAATCCTCGCAACTAGGCAAAGTGTTGGAGGATTTAACGAATCCTAATCTTCTGTGGACTAAACATGGTCTACGTTCGCTCGCGAAGACATCGCCGTTGTACATGAAATATAATACCGAACACGATGCTCCTTATTGGAGAGGAGCTATTTGGATGAATTTGAATTACTTGACAGTAAGAGCAACTCATTATTACTCGAACATAGAAGGACCGTATCAAGAGAAAGCGAAAACTATTTACCAGGATTTAAGACAGAATTTGATACAGAATATCATGAAACAATATAAAAAGTCTGGCTATGTGTGGGAAAATTATGGAGACGTTCATGGAGATGGCAAAGGAAGCCATCCGTTTACTGGTTGGACATCTTTAATTGCTCTACTTATGGCAGAAATTTATTAATTTTCTTTTTATACTACACACACACAAACACACGCGCACACACACACACAGATACTTCCGTACATATTCCTTTAGTAATAGTAAAATCAAAAGACTTTTTAATGTCCACAGAGAATGTAATAACATGTGATAGATCCTATACTATAAATGATCAAAATCGCTTGGATGAAGAAGGCTCTTTTTCACAACAGGAAGATTTTGGGAAAATATAGATCTATATGTTTTACAAAACAATGCAATAGAATTGCATTTAGAGTGCACAAGAAGCATGTTCAGACACTCACTCGCGTATTGCGACCATACAAACTTGATTATGTGCGAAGACTATTTTGATGACTTTGATTACGATATATATTTCAATGAATTAATACTAAGTTTTTACTCTAATACGATTAACGTTAAGGTATAACTTTTCCATTGAAGCAGCGCGAGAGAATTTTGATACTTTTTAATTATATTCTCACAGTGTTAGTTTGCCAATTGTTTATATCATGTTGATTCTTAAATAATAATTGAGTCTGTTGTCTGCTCATTTACGTTCGTCTATTTTCAGCGAAATAGTCAAACACATAAGCAACGTTCAAATCTTGGCTGTGATTCGTTAAACAAAAACTATGCTGTAATGTTAAATCATCTTAAAAATAAACGCGTTTAAAATACATTTTTGTATTTTTCTTTGTAAATCAAACTTCTACAAGTAAATATATGTACCTTGTCATATCGCATCGTATATTACATATTTTGAATTTGCCGGGTTCGCTATTGGCAACCCTGTTTGCGACTAGTCGGAAGAAGTGATTTTGTTGCGCCTGGCTGTCAATAACTGCCTTCAAACCTTACCAGAGAATAGGTGTGTGACTGAGGGGTTACAGTTGTGCATTTTCAAAGTTCTTACATAAAACAGCACACTTTTCAAATAATTATGGAGCCTTATGATGTTATAATTAATCAGCCTGTGGTTATCGATAATGTAAGTGACTCGTTAAATTTAAAAATTATTTCATTTTTTCCGTCCTTTGTGTCGGTATGTCAAATTGAATCATACCATAATGTCGGCTCCTAAGTAACTCCAAAATTTCGAACTTTCTCCTCGAAATGATACGCATCGAATAGATTATCCAATTTCGCGAACGAGATTCTTACGATATTTTCGGAATCCATATGATCCTGTACGAACATGTCGAATGTCAAATAAATCCGACAATCTTCCAGAAATTGTTATTATTTCTGTAACTTTAAATCGGTCATTCAACGATTGTGTGATTTTTTATACGTTTTAGGGTTCAGGAGTAATCAAAGCAGGATTTGCAGGTGATCAAATACCAAAATGCAGATTTCCCAACTAGTAAGCAGATTATTCTATATGATCTAATTAATATTCCCGATAGTGTTCGCTTAGCAGTACCAACAATGGGGAAAGAAACTCAAAATTTTCTTTTCGAACAAATGTATTTTTCATTATTTGTATATTAGCAATTTCAAAATGACTACTTACTTTTCTCTTTCATTGTGTTAATACATCAATTATTTGTTATCAAACCAACAACGTTTTGTAGTATCGGAAGACCCAAACACACGCGCGTTATGGCTGGTGCTCTGGATGGAAATTTGTTTATGGGTCCAGTGGCGGAAGAACATCGTGGCCTTTTATCTCTCCATTATCCGATGGAACACGGAGTTGTTACAGATTGGAACGACATGGAGAGAATTTGGTCTTACGTATATGGTAAAGACCAATTAGCTACGTTTTGCGAGGAGCATCCGGTACTACTGACAGAGGCGCCTCTTAATCCAAGAAAGAATCGTGAAAAGGCAGCAGAAATATTTTTTGACGCGTTCAATGTTCCAGCTTTATTTATCTCGATGCAAGCAGTACTTAGTCTGTAGGTATTCAATCTATAAATCTGTTATTTGAAACAATATCATTTGAAGACATTGCTTTATAATAGATATAATTGTTATTCTTTGAATTTAACAGATACGCGACAGGACGAACGACAGGAGTTGTTTTAGATTCTGGAGATGGGGTCACACATGCGGTACCTATCTACGAAGGTTTTGCTATGCCTCATAGTATTATGAGGGTCGATATAGCAGGCCGCGACGTTACGAGACATCTTCGACTACTTCTACGTAAAGAGGGTATTAATTTCAAAACAACAGCAGAATTTGAAATTGTTAGGACAATTAAAGAACGTGCATGCTATCTCGCTAGTAATCCTCAGAAAGAGGAAACGATCGAAACAGAGAAATTTCAATATGTTTTGCCCGATGGAAATTATTTAGAGGTAATTATTTCTTAATTCTAACTACAGGTCGCTAATGGTGTAATTTATTTTCATAAATCAGTTGCATAATCTCGCAATGTATATTGAATCTATTTGAAAATTACTTTGTATCGTGTGATGTATACAGTGAGTATGATGCTTCTTTACAATAGATTGGTCCAGCTCGCTTTAGAGCTCCTGAAGTCCTTTTTAGACCAGATTTGATCGGAGAAGAATGCGAAGGACTTCACGAAGTGTTAACATATTCCATTCAAAAGTCTGATATAGATTTAAGGAAGGTGTTATTCCAGAACATTGTCTTGTCCGGTGGATCAACGCTATTCTGCGTAAGTATGAATTTATTGAGATCCGTATACGAATGAATAACATTTTAATATATATTGTTTGTACATTAGGGATTCGGTGATAGATTGTTATCGGAAATTCGTAAAATGGCACCAAAGGATGTAAAAATTAGGGTACGCATAATATTTTGTTAAAATCTAATTTCTTATTTGAATGATTTCCTTGTTATCATTTTGCTGTAATGTTTAGATATCAGCACCTCAAGAACGATTATACAGCACCTGGATCGGTGGATCCATTCTAGCTTCTTTAGATACGTTTAAGAAGATGTGGGTTAGTAAAAGGGAATACGAAGAAGGCGGTACAAGAGCAATTCATCGTAAAACATTCTGAATGTAACTTAGAACGATCCGAAGATTTCAATGACACATAAATTAAGTACAACACATAAATAATGGCACACTCGGCACAAAGATCGACATGTACCGTGTTGACAGTGCTCTTTCAATGCTTTCAACCCTCCAAGTTTTGCAGCTAAGAATTCTATGCCGGAGTCATTTTTGCATCACATTAATGCTCGCTAATACAGTGACAAAAGAATATGTTACCTACATTAACTTGAATTTTTGTTGTACATTTACGAAAGAATAACTTTGTGAATCGTAAAAAGAAAGATATTTAATTCTACGATTTTGCGTAAAGCGAATGTTACAACATTTCTCACAGAATGATCGCATACGCGCACGCACATGTATGTCTTTCTTTGTCGAAGGTTCTAAGAAATTAAATTGTATCTGTACTTTGTTTTGACGTGGTGCGAAGATCGAAAATAATGACTCTGGTACAGGAATACGGAGGGTTAATGTCGCAATTTCTTTTAAAATGCGTTTTCTTTCTCTTTCGAACGAGAATAATGCCTCCAAGGAATCATGAAACGTGCATGCAATATGATTTATTTTATACCTGAATAGTTGTAAAAAAATTTGAATATTTATTTCCAGTCGCAATTTTAAAATAAAATGTTTATTCTGTTTTTACGAAACCTCTATTATTTATTACGGTTCCTTGGAAATGTATATAGAAAAATTTCCAAATTTCGATGTATTCAGCGAAATCGAATCCCTATTTATTTATAAATTTGCAATTCTTTATTTTTAAAATATCACATTCACAATTTATATATATATTTGTATTTATGTTTTTTTATACTATTTATAACTTTATTATATTTAAATATAACATAGCGATCAGTTTTTAACACGAACGGAAAAGAAAAAGTTAAGTGCTTTAATCGATCGATTTAATGTTATAAGGAAAGAATAATGTAATTTCTACCTGCAGTAACAATTTTGCAAAGTATTTGTAAATAATGTATGCTTTGGTAAAATAAATCTGTAAACATTTACACGTATAAATGATTACGTCGTGTTTTAATAATCGTTTTCATTAGTTATGCGATGTTCAGCGATGTTCTTCGCGATCAAGAAAATGTAATTCTATTTGTTAGATATGTTTTATAATATTATTTGATAGCATTGTAATTTCCAATTAAAGAATTCCTGATTTGCATCATGCAAAACATGATGTAAAAAAAAATCATTCCTGATAAACATCATGTGCATCGTACATTCTGGTAAATAACAAACTTTTGTGTTATACACCGGCGTAAGTATACATATTCGAATATGGCGACGTCCATAGTGACGCATCATTTAACATCAAATTCGCAAAAATACTTTCAGTCAATTCTGCAAGATAATCTGATATAAATAACGTGTAATCGTGTTTTTCTGGTTTTTCATTATTATAGTCTGCAAATCTGGATGAAACTAGGGAGAAGATGATTGCCGCTTCAGAACCGGTGGTAGGTCACCTATATGTTTTTAGGTTAACAAAAATACAATCGACACGAATAATTGTTTCAATTACTCAATGTTAGAAAGTTATGTTATTGTAATGACTTCCGAGCAATTTTCTCTTTAAAGGAGTATACTCCTGGTGGAAGACAAACAATTCTAAGGCATCCTGAACCAGTAGTTACCAGTCAACAAACAGTGAATAACCAGTCAACCGCTGGAGAGAGTATTTTATTACAAAAATTTAGTCAAGTAAATATTTCAGATAGATCGCTGGTAAGTCGACGACTTTTTGTATAGTCAATCATGGTTGATTTAGCCATCTCTGGTATTGGAGTCTTTAACAAATAAAACTGTTAAAACGTATAGAAAGACTTCTGGATCGTACGCGAGAATGATTTGTGCGGCGAAGAAGAATTATATTGCTCTGGCAAAGTTGCAATTCATTCGAAGGGTAGTCAAAATACCCAGGTGCTGCAAACAACTTACACTTGTGAAACGGACATTAAACACGCCTTATGGTGTAAATTTCATACCAGTATACCAAATCGTCTGTTGAAAGGGAAAGAATTGGAGGATGAAGAGTGTAACGACAAGCTAGTAGAATGTATATGTTTAATCGATTCTTATACTCTGAAAGTTTTCACAGAAACCGGCGAGGATTATGTATCCAGTTTGCAGTTTCAGGTAAATGTTAAATATAACAACGTAACAAATGAAATCTTTCTATTAGACTTAAATTTAGAACTGCGTTGTGATATAGGTGTCTGCAGTTTGGCCTACGAAATATGGAATTTTATTAGAGAAGTTGCAAGTTCCTATGACCGAGATAAGGTTTGATTCTGTTCTTTAAACGTTTCCTATTATAAATATTGAGAAATAATATCTCTAGTCTTGTTTATTTGCTTACAGGTATACATCGTTAGATGGAAATAGATTACAGTTGCATAACGATACGAATTTACCAGTGGCTTTTTCTCTAATGCATCCTTTAGATGAAATTTGTCCCGTACTTATTAAACACGGTACTGTTACTGTGTTTTGTGCATTCTCTTATAATATTGAGATTAATCGAAGTATTTTTTATATATAAATATGATAATACTTGCAGGAAGCATATCATACATGTATGATTCGAATCAAAGAATTGTATTTACTAGTTCTGAACCATCTTTGGCTGTGATATACGATACAAAGACTGGATTGCATTCTGTATATAAAATTCGTAAAGCACTAACGGAGGAATGTCTACTCGTTTGCGGAAATAACGACAGTACTCCTAGCATATTTAATCAGTCGGCAAGCGCGTCATCGCTGAATTATGGAAGTAACCTTTCGTACAACAAAAGTTGTACGAACAAAGGATACTTAAGTATATTTGGTAAATCGTTGTTCCTTCTATTATCAAGATTCAAATGATTTTACATAACTTTTATTCATATCTGTTTCGAATAATTGCAATCCAGGAGTACCGAATCCGCAGTTAAGTATGGGAATAGGTATAACGAACAGTCCATTTGGGTCTCGAACATCTTATACTACCACATGCTCGGGAGGACCGTCTCCTTCGCAACAACAGCAACAACACTCTCGATCTCAGAGTCCAATGGCAACTATTTCACGTTGTCAATCTCCTACTCACTCTGCATTTTCACCATTGCTTGGAGCACCGCCTACTTCGGTCATTCATCACAGTAAATTACACCACGCGATTATGGCCTCTGCGATGAGCCACGCACAAAATAGTCCTGTCGGAAGTTGTAGTAGCAATATACAATTACAAGATATCGTTGCATCCAGTAAACCGTTGTATCCGGAAATTTGTCTCGATCATGTGTGGACTGAAAACGTTGGAATTCCCAAGTGAGTATTCTGCTCACCTATATTGTAGGTCCTTTGCAATCCCATCTTTACATACCCTATTACAGATTTCCTTCGTATTTCCAATTCCTTTGGACTTTAATTACAAAGTAAGTTAGACAATGTTTAATCGAAGAACTATAACATCAGTAGCATTAATCGTTTCATCTTTTTAAGGGAAGTTGCGTCCGGTCGGGCTTCGAAAGTTTTCTTATCATCGGATCTTGTCGGGCAGAGTTACTTGTGCTATTTGGTGCCACAGCGATCTCAACTTTTTCTAGTAAGACTCGAGAAAACTAATAAGCAACAACAAATTATTTTTGGCATGGTGACGAGCATTGTGGCGAAGGATGCCGTCAATATACCAGTCAGTATATTTATTGTCACCTATTACTACGAATCCGTGTATAATAATTAGACTGCGGATTTTATGCATTTATAACAAAAATTGGTACAATTTAAAGCAGTGGACGTGTTAAAAATATTTAAGGGCATCAATGTGTTAATTTTACTTATTGTTAGTAGGATAATTAAAAGAAGAATACAATTTTTATTTGGCTCCTGTGTCCTGCAATCAATGCGAACATTTTTTATTTTGCATACAGATCTACAGTCTAATAATAATTGTTATAAAAGTAAAGTACCTTACCTACTTCTTTTTACAGAATTTGCATATGATAGCTATAATGGATTTGTCGAATGGAGTAGTGTTGTATTCCGGTGTGATTTGCGTAGGAAAATTACATGTCACCGGAATTCTTCCGAATTTAACCGGATGCAATTACTTCTTGTCCAGTATTAATGCGAAACTAGGCTCTCCGTTCCCTCGACGTAGTTCATTGATCTCACAAAACTGCAGCACCGCACACGATATTAAATTCGAAGAAGGATTGCACTTGTTAAGTCCGGTGGGAGGGAACTGTGCGAGGCCTCCAATTTTATTAGAAAATTCTTTAGTCGATTCGAATTGTCTCGTGTTAAAAGAAGCAGTAGGGAATAAGGTTACTCTGGAGTATGGCAACAAGAATTATTTTCGAATAACTTTACCTACTTCCAGTACCTCTCCTTTAGGTAACAGAAAATGCATATTATAGCGTAACTAATCGTTGAAATGTTTAGTCAAATATTACTAAAAGACATATTTAATATTTCTTCGCAGTTACAAAATGTTTGCAAACGCTGAGAAGCGTTCTACAGAAAGACTTGGCGATGCAGCTACTAGTCAAATGGTACGGAGCTCGAAACGCTCCTGGGCCCCAAGATTTTTCACCGGAGCAAGAGTGGTATCATTTCCTGGTAGTTCTATTTACGTTATTAGGTTACGAGGTTGAAAAGTTACAATTAATTCAAAGAAACGAGAACGATCAACTTGCCGAACGCAACAGTCCGATGGTGGTACCGAAGAAACAGAAAACAAACAATTCGGGGTCCACTGACGATTGGATGTACATGTTGCATTCTGTTAAAAATGGAAATCCGCAAAATTTTCTTTCGAATATACTCAGTGTTCAGAAAACGTCGAGCGCTTGTCAATCATCAGTACCAAATGCTACAGAATCGAACGCCACAGGAAGAATCAATATACAATCGATTTTATTTCCATATTTCCCACTAGTTCTGTTCTCGTTGCATCTCTTATATGAAGAGTTAAAGTTAAATTGTGTAATGTCCGAAAGTTTACCATTGCTCGCGCAGCTGTTGTATCAGTTGAGCGCTGATTTGAAATTCGAAATGTACTCGCATCACTATTTTCTAGATTTTCCGTCTCTTTGCCACGTACGAGACGCTACATCTCAAATCGGCGAGACAGACTTGCCAAAGATCGCTGTACCGAATTACATTCAGCTGAAACCGCCGAATATATTTGAAACTTTAGACAATTTATTAAACAAAAGGGAAACGGCGCCGTTCCCTTATCTAAGCCAAGTGAATCCGAGAACGAAAAATATCGTTTACTTGACGGCGCTAATAGCACACGAAAACGAAACAAATCTTCCAGAAACTGATGAGTTTGTGAAGCATGTAATACCAGTCGGTAGCCGGATCGATTTCCAAGAGAATGGAAGCAAACACGAGAAAGAAATATTTCGAAAAATCGACTACTCCACAATAGATAGAATAGTGTTGATATATCATGAAATGGGTAAGTCTACTAACGTTCTAAATATTAGGTTGGACGGAAAGTTTCGTCGTATTTGAAATAACCAGGTAATTTTGCTTGTACATCAAAAACACATTACAAATAATGGAAATTATATCATTGCGAATAATATTAAACATATATTTTTATAAATTAATTTGTATCTTCTCTAAAATACGACAGAACTTTCCCTCGAACTTAATACATACGTTCTATTCGAAACTCGAATTTTAGTGATCTGAAATATTTGTGGTTTCAGGTATGACTAAAAAGGATCTTGAGATTTTTCCGCCCGGTATATCGTTGTTGTTGAAGGATGTGATGTATAGGTGTAGAGAACGGCCCCCATCGAACTGGCCGATGCAAGCATACGAATTGATCGATCGTCAAGACTTGGCAGCGTTAGACAAGCATTTAAAATCATCTACATCGAATCAGCACTCTGAGAACGAAGGAAAGAATTATTCCATCAAAGATCCTGAACAAGACGACGGCATGGAATTCGATGATGTTGTGTTAAAATTAAGGTTCAACAAGGACCATAGAGTAACAGAAGTACGAAAACTCCTTAATTCTTCGAAGCCAGTGAGAATAGCAATTGTACAACGACCAGATGTAAGCGATCACGAGTTCATAGAGGAACAAGAGAAGCATTTGCATGCGTTGTGTACGAGGACGATGGCACTTCCTGTGGCTAGAGGCATGTTTACGTTAAGAACGTCCACGCCTATTATTACAGAACAATTGCCAATTCCACGCCTGTGTTTAACTGGTACGAGACAAAACATACTGAAACAAGTAGGAAAAACTTTTAAGAACGAATATATATATAACCTTTTTAAAATTCGACCCAAAGCTTGAGCTATTTTGTGATGTTTGAAGGATTAGTTTACTGCAATGTGTAAATAATTCTTTTTTTAAATCGTTATTGGTCGCAATTGCGAAGGAAAAAGTTATTTGTGCCTGTAATGGACATTTAAAACATGTATTTTGTAAATCTAATGTACAAAGGAAAATAGCAAAAATTGTAAGAATCTGCGATAAAATTGTCGGGTCCAATTTCGAAAAAGTTATTCGTTTTTAAGAGGTGTGCGAACACTTTATACACCCGCTGTATATATTTAGACTAGATGAAAATATGATTTTTCTCGTAGGAAAAGCACCTCCTCGTGGGACCACTGTAGAACTGGCTCACATCGACGTTCCTCCAAATATGAATTTGTGGCCGTTGTTTCACAATGGTGTTGCCGCAGGGCTTCGTATTCATCCAAACTCGTCGAACATCGATTCGACGTGGATCGTGTACAATAAGCAGCAGCAAGGAGAATTCGGGATCGAACATTCAGGCTTTCTGATGGCTCTCGGTTTGAACGGACATCTTAAGAATTTAGCACCGTTTAATATGTACGAATATTTAGTAGAATGTCACGAAGCTACTAGCGTCGGCCTTTTACTGGGATTATCGGCGACGCATCGTGGCACGATGAACGTTTCGATGACTAAATTGCTGTCGCTTCACGTTGAAACGTTATTGCCACCGACGAGCATCGAACTAAGTGTTCAACATAATGTTCAGGTTGCTGCCTTAATGGGAGTCGGTTTGGTATACCAAGGCACTGCTCACAGGCACATTTCACACGCTTTGCTATCAGAAATGGGTAAGCACTATTTAACGTATATGCATATACACTACCGCTCAATTTATAGCATTTATCATACAGCATTTAATTATGATTTGATGAATTCAGGTAGACCGCCAGGACCGGAAATAAAGAACTGCGTGGACAGAGAGTCTTACTCGTTGGCAGCGGGATTAGCATTAGGTTTAGTTGTTCTGGGAAGTGGCGGTGGGCCAGATCTGACTAGCATTCCGGACACTTTACATTATTATATGGTGGGTGGACATGTTAGACCTTTCACTGGTTCGCAGAAGGACAAATATAAATCGCCTAGGTACTGTTTTACAAATTTAAATGGTATTCTTATACAGCGACTTTTAGTTTATACGTATCTATTTAATGATTTCAGTTATCAAATCAGAGAAGGAGATTCTATAAATATTGATGTGACGAGTCCCGGAGCAACGATAGCTTTAGGTCTTATGTACTTTAATACCGGAAATCGAGCAGTCGCAGAATGGATGCAGGCCCCCGACACTCAATATTTACTTGATTTTATACGACCTGATTTCTTGTTACTGCGAATACTAGCAAAATCGCTTATCCTTTGGAACGAGATCGAGCCGACAAAATCTTGGGTGTCCAGTCACGTGCCCAATATTGTTTATAAATACAGATTACAAAAACCGACATCCGAAATAGCGCAAAATGTAGATTTGGAGACCATGAAGTTAGTATATCGAACCTATATGATTTCTGTTCTTTCCGTTTTGTTTTCATCCTCTGACTAATATTCATTCAAACACAGCCAAGCTTATTGTAATATTATCGCGGGAGCCTGCATGGCCTTAGGTTTGAAGTACGCAGGCACTGCTAACAGAAATGCCTTTAAAACTCTGTACAACTATGCTCAGATGTTCACGGCGTTGTCGCATAAAACTATCGCGGAGTTGGCAGGGAAATCGACTATTGAAACTTGCTTAAATGTTACTTTACTAGCTGCTGCTGTTGTAATGGCGGGATCGGGTGATTTAGAGGTAGGATATTTGATATTTTTCATTTTCATGTGACAACTGGACCGCGGATCTTTATGCATTTACACAGGGTGAACCACAAATCATGACCAGTAGAAATTACTCTGTTATTAGCAGTCCGATCGATAATGTCTCTATCAGGTGTAGCATGGTTTCAAGAGGGCTTTCACGTGATTATAGCAAATTTTACGTCAAGTTCTCTTTTCATTTCAAGGCGAATTCGGTAAGTATCATAACATTAAAAAACTTGCAAAAAAGTGCTTTTTAATTTTTTTTACAAAAAATTTGCTATAATCACGTGAAAGCTCTCTTGAAAACATGCTATACCTGATGAAAACATTTTCGTTCGGACTGCTAATAACAGCAATCTGTACTGGTCACGATTCGTGGTTCACCCTGTGGATAATGAAGATGAAATTCAGAATTGTTGAAAAATTTGTAAAATTGAAGATGTATGATATGAAGTATATGACTTCTCCTCTATTCAAATGATTAAGGGTAGAAATAACATTCGATTTAGTTTATATTTCTTGCAACCGATGCAGACAAGTTTTATGTTGCATAAAGATCCGCAGTCTAGTGATAACATTGTTCAGACAGTTTGTAATTTTGCTAATTCTACAGATCATGAGGATATGCCGACACGTGAGAACTCGCGTGGGTCCAGCAAGCAGTGTCGTTACATACGGTTCCCATTTAGCGACGCATATGGCCCTTGGTCTTCTGTTTCTTGGAGGAGGAATGTACACTCTCTCGAATAGTCCTAGCGCGGTAGCTGCACTTATAATCTCTCTTTTCCCGAAATTTCCAACCCACAGTAATGATAACAGGTTTATATGTTACTGCGATTTAGTCGCAAAAATTTTTTATTTTCGCCGTATTACTAATACAGTAACTATGACGATGTTTCACTGATTGATTTTATGCTTTGTAGGTATCATTTACAAGCTTTGAGACACCTGTACGTGTTGGCTGCAGAACCACGTGTTATTTTACCTAGGGACATCGATAGTCGTCAGTATTGTTATAGCAAAGTACATTTAACATTCGAATCGGAGAAGCAAGCTGAAGGACAAGATTTGGTACTTCAATCGCCATGTTTGCTACCACAGTTATCCAGTCTTAAAAAGATTGAATTGAAAGACGAACGGTATTGGGAAATTATATTCGAAAAAGGTCACAATTGGCAGCATCTTGAAAACATGCTTAAGAAAAGTGAACCGTTGGATGTTAAACAGAGAGCTGGTTGCTTACCGTACATAGAAGATCCTCACGTAAATGATATTATTTATCCAGTCTAAAATAATCTAATTAATCTAGACTAAACTCTAAAATATATTTGCTGTTAAATGTTTGCAGGGATTTAGGAGTTTAATTGCACAAACGTTAACAACAGAAAATGTGATCGCGTGGACTGCTCGCTCCGAATCTGTCACCTCGTTTACAAACAACAAAACCGTATTGAATATAGTCAAGTACTTTTTACAGTGGCCTAAAAAGGATAAAACTAATATCGAGAGCAACTTGAACGCACAGTCGCACAGTAGTCTAGCTAAAAGTAGTTCCGGATATCTGACTCAAAGCTTGAGCGACGTGTCCGAAAGAATAAGCGGCAGCTGGAACGAACGATCGGACTCGTCCACCGAAAAAATGGAAATTGCAGAGCTCTCGACTGGTTTAAGAAATGCTAGTTACTCGTACAAGTTAGAGGGACAACATTTCGATATGACAGACTTCGAGAAACATTTCCTCCATACCTTCGCCATAATCGTTTACGAATGCGTGATAAAAGATAAAGTCACGCTTCTTCCTCTGTGGGTGAATTTATTGAAGAGCATAGAAATAATTGAGAGAGAACCGAACAGTTTCTCCGTCTGGCAAATCAAACTTGTTTCGTCGCAAGTGTTGAGACGGTCTTACACCGAAAATAGAAATCCACTGCTGAACGCAGAAAGCGTGAAAGCAATCGAACAAAAAATTTCGTATATTATAGATAGTTGGGAACATGGTAATTTATTGACTTTCTTTCGTTGCGATTCTTCTACCTTTGGTCCGGGACTCTTCTCGATTTTGATTTTCCAGATCTGAAATCGTACATCAAGTCGTACTTAACTACAGGAGAGATACAGGGTGATTTAACGTCGTTGCGGAGAATGTGTTCATACTTCATATTTTACGACATACCTCACAGAATGGACGATAGAACAGTTTGTAAGTTTTTTTTTGTTTTTTTATTCGCTTGTTCAGCGAAGAATATTTCTCTGATATATTTACCCCTGTCGTTACATCTTTTTCAGTGGCTTCGATTCTGAATCCAGAACTGAGATCTACAATACCGAATGTTAAATTGTATAACTTGTATGAGATTTTTAAATTCTGTTAATCGCGTTACACGTTCAATTTTCGAACGATTGCAGTTATTCCTTGAATGAAATTATGGAAGATCGATGAGTTGAATTATATTTTCGCTTCACAATCGAGAAACGTATAGAGAGTGCAGAGTCATTTTCATAAATCAGTTTTATTATGTATAAATTACGAAATGTAGATAATCTGTAATGTATTATGTAACGCAGAAGAATATAAGATGAATCAAATGTAAATAAGGTAACGGTCGTATTGATAGAAAATTAATTTATTGTTTTATACAATATAACAAATGCGTAAAGAATATATAAATCGCCATTTCTTATATACACACATCTATATATATATACAAACATCCCTAAAAATCATTCAACACCTTCAGAATAATTTACATAATTAAGGCTTCAGCAAAATCATAAATATTTCAATTTGTTCGAAGATGGATTAATGTATAATGAATTACTAAATAAGAGCTACAAGGTACTCGAGCATTGTCACGAAAATAAAATTAGCAACTTGTAAATGTACTGTACATTCGTGAAAATATATTTTAATTTATAGTTTGATAGTCAAATTTATTTGAAATAATTGTCAAACTGAAATATTAGAAGTTTTCTTGCTCTAAACATTACGAGAAGAATAAATTTCGTTTTCTGTAGAATTGTTCTTTGTATATAACTGTAGTACTGGTCAAATTATATATTAATTATATATTATATACTATTAAACAATTCAACACCTTTAGAATAATTTACATACTCAAGGCTTCAGCACAATCATAAATAAAAGGTACAAGGTACTCGAGTATTGTCATGAAAATAACATTAGCAACTTTGTAAATGTACTGTACAATCGTGAAAATATATTCTAATTTATAATTTGATAATCGAATTTGTTTGAAACAATTGTCAAACTCGCCGATATGAATATTTTCAAATCTATTACAATATTATGAAAGCCTCAAATTTTAGAAGTTTTCTCACTATAAACATTACCAAAAGAATGAATTTCGTTTTCTGTAGAATTGTTCTTCGTGTATGATAGGAGTACCAGTCAAATTATATATTATGTTATCTATTCTTTCTCCAACGAATGTATAACAATACAAACAACCAACCAAAATTCCGCCAAGATGTCCAATAAATGAAGACTGTGGCACCAAAAGATGAATTAAGACCAACTCGACCCAAACAGCAGTCTTACTGGGAACTGTAAATCCACCAATATTGTGACTTCTATCTTGTTCCTCGCAGACTACGATTACTTTTAATGCGAACAAAACTGCAGAGAACCCGATAGCGCACTGAGTGTAGTATGCGTAGTCTCCAGTCAATTGCATTAAGGTGTAGCCTAAACTAGCATACATAGCGCTACATCCGACTGTGAGAGTGCTTAATAACAAAATAAAATTCATCGTTCCATACATTGGCTCCAAGTAGGAGCCTTTTAAGATCATCGATACCATGTTGTAATATAAGTGCATGTCCGAACCATGTTCAAAACTTGACATTATAAAAGACTTCCAGTTTTTATGCTTGAACACTTTTAACGCAGATATGCATACCTCCTCTGCGTTCCAAGGAACTTTGATTACACCTATGTACAGTAGAACCTGGCAAAATAGAAATTTATATATCTTTTTGATATTTTATATGAAAAAGGTGGAAATATCAACATATTTTGTGAAAAGACGGAGAAAAAGGTAAAATGTAATCCAAGATTGGCATTTCATAAGTACGTAAAATTAGAGAAAATACTTGCTTGACCGAGAATCGTAACCAAAGTAGCCGGCGGAATTTTATCAATGCCGAAATTAAAAGCTTGCAAACACAGCAAATAAATGCCGTATTGAAGGCCCTGTTGTCTTCTTTGAGCGGGCCTCATGATCGTTTTACTTTGATTAAAATTTCATCGATATTCTTCGCTATGGAGCACTCAAAGTCCAATTGAGTTTATGTACGCTGCGTTCAACGATGACACGTGAATAAATTTATATGAAATTAATATTATTTGAGAGCATTTACTGGGAGAGAAGGGGGACGTGTCAATGTATAGTAAAATATAACAAGCACATTGTTGTGAACTGTATTTAGCTTACACGAACACGTTGGCCGTCTTCAATTGTTAATCATCGACTTCTGACACAATTGATCATTTTCGTGAAATAGATTTATTGCAATAGAGAACCGTCATTTCATTTCGTAAATGTAAATAGTCAGAACTGCTGCATACATTCGACCAATCCTGTGAAACCACGTGCTCTTATATATGTATACGCACGTATGTCTACTTACGTAAAATATAACCGTGTGAGTCAGGAATTTAAATACCTGTCTCACGTTTCTTCTGACGAAATCCTGTGCAAGTATGTTCGAAAAAATGTGTGAGAAAGCCTGATAAAGTTTTAATCAGACTTTTCAACAATCGTATATGTTATAAATCCATAAAATCTGCATTCTGATTATTAGACTGCAGATCTTTATGCATTTATAGTAAAATTAGGTAGATGAAATTCAAAATTGTTGAAAAATTAAAAAAATTGAAGATGTCAGTGTATGATTTCTCCTCTACTAAAATCATTAAGGGAAGAAACAACATTCAATTCAGTTTCTATTTCTTGCAATCGATGCAGACAAATTTTATTTTGCATAAAGATCTGCAGTCTACTAATTACTTTTTAAAGAAGACCCGTTATGTAATTCCAATTGAATAGAGTCTGAACATTTTTATTCATAAAATAAATATACAAATTACATAAAACTTGAAAGATCGCTTTCGAGTATTAAATTATAAAATTAATAAATAGCAGAGGGTAATATTTCGAAACGAATGTGAATATATATATAGACATATACAATACACTCTCGCATGACTTGTGGTATATAATAAAATATATGTATATATATCTTCACGATCGTCGAAGAATTGCTTTTTACAAATTAGTATCTAGACGAGAGATGAAACGAGAGCTGTTAATAAATAGATAGTAAATTGTGGTGTAAATTAGAGATCACGGTTTTGAACGTGTACCAAAATACACGAGTACACGTGGTATGTGTAGTACGAATTTAAGGATCTGTGTCCGTGGATCCTTAAGGGGGTAGACTTGTTTTTCTAGGATTGCAAGGTTGCGGGATGCGCCTTCTCATTTCTCGATAATGCAAAGATGGGATTTTTCAGTAGTCAGAAGCGCTAGATAAAAGATCTAGGCCACAGTCGCCCCCAAATTTCCCATTTGTACATTTACGAGGCGTAATTTGCATGATTCGGAAGCATAAAGCTGCGACAGCTACATGCTGCCGAATAATACAAATTACACCTCGTAAACGTAAAAATAGGGCTTTTGAGGGCGACTGCGGCCTAGATTGATCTTTTAGCTAGCGCTTTTGACTACTGAAAAAGCCCAAATTTGCATTATCGAGAAAGTAGAATGCGCATCCCGCACCCTTGCAATCCTGAAAGCGAGTCTACCCCCTTAAAGTGTAACTACACGGTTCACGTACCACGTGTATCTATATACACGTGAAATAGGGATCTCTAGTGTAAATAGAGGACGGTTTAAAAGGCTCAGCTGGAGAAACCAGGATTAGTATGCTCTATGATGCATCTACGGCAATAACGTTTCACCGCCCGGTATCCGACCCACGTAACTCTAGGACATTCGCCGATATTCAGCTGTCTCAATCCTCGTACATAGTAGGCTAACGCTTCCAAGCCAGCGTCCGAGACTCGCTCGCAGCCGCATAGAGACAATTTCTTCAAATTTGGACATCCGGTCGAGAGAGCCTCGAGGGTCGCGTCACCGATATCGCATTTTCCTATATCGAGAGCTCTCAACCGGGGACATCCACGGGCCAAAGCCAACGTGGCGCTGTCGCTGAGTGCTTCACAGCCACGAGCATTCAAGTATCTTAATTTGTAACAGTGCCTGGCCACAACCAACAGACCAGCATCGGACACGCGATCGCATTTGCCTACCGAGAAATAACGCAAGGACGGACCAAGGCGCGCTGCCAATTCACGTACCCCGAAATCCGTGATTCTCACACAATCGGAGACGGATAACTGTCTTAGACTGGCGCAATAGGAGGAGATCGCGACGAGACTGGCATCGGTTATACGTCCGCATCGTCGCAGATACAAGCAACCTAGATGTGGCATGCGCGACAGCGTCACCACCAAACCAGAATCTTCGACTCCGTGACAATCGCTGAGATCCAACGACTGCAGCTTCAGCATTGTTATTCGGCTGCATGCTCTGGTCACGCTGACGCATCCTGTCAGGTCCAGTTCTTTCAGATTTATACAATTGTCTAATACAGAGCTGACATTCGTGTCTGTAACACGTCTGGAATGTCGCAGTACCAAGGAAGTTAAACTTAAAAACGGCAGCTGAGTGAAAATACTAGCCAGGCCAACAGCACCTTCCAGCACAAGACGACGAATACATGCATGACATCCTCGTCTGGATAATGCGTTCAACGCAACCGTCGCGTTTTGAGGATAGCGTATTTCTACTTCTTTCCACAGGGATGGATCCCACGCTATTTCCCAAAGGCGTCTGCATGTTTGGGCAATGGAGCAGAGGTCTCTGGTACCCAACCAACTGAATATTTTTAACAACAAGGTGTCGTCCAGCAGACACAGATCAGCCGTGTAGACACATTTCTGCTGCAACAATGTTTGCTGTCTGATGGGTACAGATATAGCGGTCGACAACAATGTAGATCGGCAAGCATTGTTGTCCAGAGTATGGTACCCTAAGTCAATTGCATCCGAGGGTGGTCTATACAGACCCACTTTTTGCGATGTGTATATAGCTTCCCTCTCAGAGCTGCCTTTTTCCCCAAAGGATGGAAGGAGTAATGGACAAGATCCATCCATTCCATGCTCTGTTCTAAATTAAACAATTTCATATTATTTCCATTTCCGTTTGCTTCGTATTATCAAGTACATGAAAAATCAGAGTAATTTAAAAAAAGGCAAATTCTAGAAACAGGACTCAAATTTCGCGGGCATATCGGCAGTTAATTGATCGATATTCGTAACAAGTTGAGAAAATAATGTCGTTCTCTGTGTAAAATAAATATTCGTGAATGTTTACTTACTATTGTGCGACAAACGGGAGAATTATCAACAATACGTGACATTGCAGGTCAATATCGATCTATCTGCCACTGCCACCATTTTGATCTTACATTCCAGTTCTTGCAAAAATTTTCAGCTGTTTCTCCTCTTCGTATTAAAACATATTGCTTTCAGATACATCGGTTAAATACACATCTGCAACTTTCACTCGATTATGTACACAGAACGATAGATTGAAATGAAAGTATCAAATTTGATAGATAACGTAAGGCCCCAATACATTCGATAAATCCCCACTGCTAAGATAGTCACGTGACTTTTCAGATTTTTGGTTATTTGTCAGTGTGACCAACCTCTATGCAAACAAAGAGTTTGGTCGCACTGAGAAACACGCAACTGCCTGATGAACACGAGATGGAGTTGCTTGCTATTTCCATATTCTATTCTTGGGGGAAGTGCAGTCACGTGACTTTTAAATTTTTGTGTATACAATGGGGAAACTCTGCTATGTGAAGGCAATCACGGGGTTTCGTTTTTATCCTTATACGAGCATATTTTGAGCTGCACAACGGTTCATTTGATAGAGGAAGGTTCATCGCAGCCCGCTCTGGTCATCATATCAGTCAGAGAGTATATGAGAGTGCTCACGCCCGGGTTTTGGCCGTGCCCATTATGTATTTTTTCGGCCATCTTTGCTGAGACCACATAGCCTCTTTTTCTTGTCATTTCCTGTATTACCAACTCGGTTTTGAAGCCCCAGGCAGGATCTCGTCGGGGCTGCTGACAGCTAAAATAGGCTGACAGCACAAATGGGATATAGGAATAGGATTAATACAAACACGGGTTTTTTCAGTAGTCAAAAACGCCAGATAAAAGATCCATCTAGGGAGCAATCGCCCTCAAAGGTCTTATTTATTAACTTATTATACAGTAGAATTATTGCACAGTAGACGACATCTGCCACATTGATGCGACCTGATGCGACCCGCCCTGTGTCGTGCATGCGCGAGAAAAGTTGGGCTCAATCGAAGCACTGATTGGCTACATCAGTGTGGCCGTGCTGCCCTCTCAAAAACAGGCTGAATCCCGGCCCGGCCGGCAGGCCCTGGGCTCGAGCCCCCTGCAGGTGATATTCGCGCCATTTGTGCACAGGGGCCCGGCTGAATCGGCCTGTCTGGGTCTCGACTGGTCTCGACGCAGCTCCAAGCGTTGTGTTTGCCCGTAACCTGTAGGTGCCTGTAGGTCAGGGGCTCTGCTGGCTGGGTTCGGTGGTAGGCTCTGTCAGACTGGTTATCTGGGTTGTTGCGCGTCAGCCAATGATCGCGTGGTCGGCGAAGTACGAGTAGGGGGATTAGCCAATGAACGAGTTCCATTAGAGTCATATGCGCAGTAGATTCGTCGGCTAGTAAGTATTTCATTATAATCGACAAAATGAGTTAGTAAAAAACTCAAATAAATGAATGAGTAACAAAATAAAATTGTATGTTACAGTTACAATTTCCATAAATATTTATACAGAATGATTCCCCTTTCCCCTCTAGGACCTCTAGATACACTTTGTCCACATCCGTCATCTGGTAGATGAAGTAATCTTGGAACACGGCATGTTCTCTGAAGCCTATATTTGACGCCAGATAAGAATAAGTAAATCTGGCAAATCTAAAGCCTTATTTTCAATGAAAAGAAAGAAGAGGGCACTAGAGTTGCGAATCTACAATATTGGTAACCAAGTTATCTAGATATCGTATCTTTTCAGGGACACACACACACACACGTTCTCTCGTATGTATACACGTCCACGTTGACACTACCTGTATGTTTTGTGCTTGTGTGTGTATATATATCACACCTAATGCTCTCCCGAACAAATTATGGCATTGTCTCTTATCAGGAGTAAGGGTCTTCAATACGGAAATTCGCAGTTACGTTTCTTATCCTGCATCGCGACCATGAAGGTATTTAATTAGAAAACTATTATTCGTTCATGTGTTAGAAAATGATTTTTCGGATGTTTTTCGTCGAAAGATCGTTTATACTTTTGCTTTATACGACGAATTAACGAGGCGGAGAATTTTTCTGTTAGACTGTCGCGATAATTTTCCGCATAATGAAAAAGAGAAGTATTTAACCATGAATTGCAAATTTTTAATAATTTTTCGCGAGAAATATATTATATTTAAAAATGACTTGCACATTTTTGATAATTTTTCGCGACGAATACATTGTAAATCTCTTGTATTTGAGCTTTTTCACATGAAACTCGTTTTCGCGAGGCTACGGTTTGAGTGCATTCTAAATAACATACTTGACGAAAGATTGTCTAAATATACGTTTGATTTTTATCCGAAATATTTCAATTCCCAACAGAAAGGTTTGGTACTTGGTGTATACGAATCAGAGGATGAAAGCAAGATTTCGTTGACTCCCACGGCGGCTAAATACGATGAACTAGTTAATGGAAAACTACAAAAGAATATTCTATTGTAAGTGCCAGTAATATGTCTTGTAACCTATAACATACATATGTATTTTGTAATTGAATCGTGTCATTTGTAATACCAGTTCATGTAGCAGTCTATATTTATTTCATTGAATTGATTATTTTTTTCTTGTACGATATGCGATACCACAGTACACATACGTGTCCTCATTTAGATATGCAAATACCGGGTACCGAACATTGAACTGTATTTTTCCTGTATCATGCAAGATAGCTGAGTAATCTGCAGATATACAAATTATATACATATAACAAAACACACGTCACAGAATTGTGTGATAAGCTTAAACTTAAACACAGAGTATTTTTACTATATAGTTTCGTACGTGTTACTTTTGCACTTTTCCTTTGAGATTATGTGAATTAACATTGAACGATGTTTGAAAATGTTTTATCGATAGTTCCAGCCTGAAACAATTGTCATAATGCTGCCTGAGCTTTACATACAATATTCAGAATTGCTTTTCCTTTGTTGTTTTTTATAAAACTTCTTCATAAATTATTTTTTCTGTTAATAAAACTCTTTCGAATTTGAATGAAAAATTATCTTTCATGTGAGCTCACTGGCATTATTTTCATTATTTCAGGAGTGACTAGACTGAGAGATGGTATTGTACGCATGATATGAAGCAAAAACTCGCTGCACAGAAGGAGTTGCCAGATCGCATATTTTGTTATATAAAAAAACATTTGAGAGCAAATATTATTTAGGAGATAATAATTTCTTTTGAAACTGATTTTCAGTTAGAAATAAATTATTATTTTTTTTACAACCGAAAGAAGCTTCGAGTAGCATGAAATTTCAGATAGTTCTCTAAAATTTAGGCATACGTAATAAGAGATATTATTTAGATAAAGAGAATGTCGGCTATCGGTGATAATAGTCTGGGAAATGATAACACTGCTGGAAGCAGTGGGGCGGTAGGTGAATGTAGCAGTAGACTAAGCAAACACCATTACTCCACGAATGTTCTTCATAGGATTAGTGGTACGCTCGAAGATAAAAATAATGATTATCTGTGTCCTATTTGTTTTGAGGTAATCGATGAAGCTCATATCACACGTTGCGGTCATACATTTTGTTATCGTTGTATAGTCAAATCTCTAGAAGCTAATGGGCGTTGTCCGAAATGCAGCTACACGTTAACGCAACAAGATATTTTCCCGAACTTTGTGTTACACGAATTAATATCGAAATATAAGACTAGAATTAAGGGTCTTAGCGAGCTAGGATCTTCTTACACGACCGATGGTAGACACAGAGGTATGGGTACAGACTTATGTTTACCACCGTACGACGGATTAAAAGATATTGTAGCTGCTGAAAGCGCTAATCTAACGTTACCCGATATAAACGTAATGTTAGAAGTATTAACACAAAAGAAACATGTGCTCGAAGCGGAAACTTGCGCGGCGCAAAACAAATTGCTGCACGAGTTTTTAATGCATTTACTGCAACAGAAGGAAGAACAAAAGAATCAGTTACAAAAAGAGATAGCATTGATCAAGAGAGACACGGAAGAAGTTGAAAATATATTGAGGGATGTTCAGAGTAAATGTCCGAAAATGGAAGACTTGAAGAAATCAAGCGAAAACGACACTGCACAGGTCTCTGCTATTAAAAAAGAGATGATTGGACTTATAGACATAATAGATTCAAATATGGTGAAGCCACTCGATAAAACAGGATCGTCTGGGAACGATACGTTTGTTAATCCCCCAGGAAATCAGAAGCAAAACGAATATACGCCTGGTTCCACTCTGGCTCTACGTAGAAAGAGAATGCACGCTCATTTCGATGATTTCGTGCAATGTTACTTTGACTCGCGTGCCAATGTGCTGCACCTCGGATATAAACTTGTAGGACAGAACGACGCGTGGCACGGCTCGAGTTCAGGATTGGATGTTTTCAGAGAGAATCTTGTGAAATTGTTGAAATACAATTCATTGCGTCCGTTGGCAACTTTGAATTACTCGTCGGACATTTTTAATAATTCTACCATCGTATCGAGTATAGAATTCGATAAAGATAATGAATTCTTTGCCATAGCTGGGGTCACGAAACGTATTAAAGTATTCGATTATAGCGCCGTGATTAGGGATACGGTAGACATACACTATCCTTGCGTAGAAATGACTTCTAGCTCGAAAATATCGTGCGTTTCGTGGAACTCTTTTCACAAGGGAATGTTAGCGTCGTCCGATTACGAAGGAACTGTAACGGTCTGGGACGCTGCAACTGGTCAAAGAACAAAAGCATTTCAAGAACACGAAAAGAGATGCTGGTCCGTTGACTTTAATGATGTAGACACTAGATTGATAGCATCAGGCTCGGACGATACCAAAGTTAAATTATGGTCCTTGAATAACGATCATTCTGTTGCTTCCTTAGAAGCGAAAGCTAACGTATGCTGTGTTAAGTTTAATCCACGTAGCTCGTGTCATTTAGCATTCGGATCTGCGGATCATTGTGTCCATTACTATGATCTGCGTAACATGAATGGGGCACTGTGCATATTTAAAGGGCATCGCAAAGCTGTTTCGTATGTAAAATTCATTAACAAGGAAGAAATTGTATCGGCGAGTACCGATTCACAATTGAAAATGTGGAACATCAATAATCCACATTGTTTGCGATCGTTTGTTGGACACGTTAACGAGAAGAATTTCGTAGGTCTTGCTACCGATGGTCATTACGTAGCATGCGGATCTGAGAACAATGCATTATATGTATATTACAAAGGACTTACCAAGCAGTTATTCTCTTATAAATTCGATGCTGGTCGAAGTATATTAGGAATGCAAGAAAGAAGAGAAGAGGACCTAAATGAATTTGTATCCGCAGTTTGTTGGAGACAAATGTCTAATGTTGTGGTGGCTGCAAATTCTCAAGGAATTATTAAAATATTGGAACTTGTTTGAAGATAATCTTAAATTAATTGCATATACCGATACATATACTTATCGCGTTTATATGTTTGTATATGTATTCTGAAATTTATTCGATTCACTGCTCAGACATAAAACAACAACGAGAAGTAAATATTCATTATAAATGTTATAGTAATTTATTGTGAGGCAAATTGTAAAAAGAAAAAGGAACAAAAGTATCTATACACCTGAAAATCTAAATGATTAGAGACTGACTTATTTCTGAGAATACTCTGAGCATTAAACAGCACAAATATTATCTTGCAATTGTAACTGTACGAAAATGGGTACTGTTGCTGTACCGTTATGTCAGTTTATTACGAGTACTGTTTGTTAATTCTACTTTCGGTTAACTATTTCTCAATTTAGATATACTTTAATAATAGACTGAATTTAAACTATATATAAATAGTTGATATGTGTCTGTACTAACGGCACACGTCTGTCTCTGATAGTTTATAACATGAAACATTGTATTTTATAGTTTTTAAAGATGTAGTATATTAAAGTATTCATGTTTTTTATTCTTATCATACACTTTAAGTGGATTAAGTTTTTTTTGGTCGTTCTACGTTAATTGTGTTCGTTCAGAAAACAAATCAAACGGAACAGAGAAATTTGAATTCAGTATGTATATACATATATATTTATCTTGTAAATTACAAATATAGTATAAAGTATACGCTACTAAAACTATTCAGCGTTGTAAAAGATATTTTTCTGGCTGTAACGATACAGACAACACTTGATAATGCGAAATCGCATACTCGTTCTAAATTTTCATTTGCAAATGCAACTTGAACTGTACAATCCGATCTGTATAGTAAATGTCTTGCCAAAGTAGCCTAATTAATTTGAATTAGGAGAGTAGATATATTCGTATCGATATAATAAACGAATTAATGTGTATTCAATTGATTTTGTGCCAAGAATATTGTCAGCTAAGAATAGTAAATGTGCTTGGATCGCATTAAGTTCCTACTGTCAGCATTAAGATCATTGTATGCTGGTATCAATCTGTGAGTTTGCTATTATCCTAGTATAATCGTAAACAGACAGCTGGCAGTGTGTTTAGAATTGGAAATTTTATCAGTTGTTCGAAGTTGTAGCAACACTAGTGTTAATAAATTCTGGTACGCCTACATTTATGGCAGTAATAATACCGATAAGTGCAGTCTATTATTTTTTGTTCGACGATTGTACAATATATTGCTAATTTGAGACAGCTGAAGGCTGGAATACTAGCATGACAGCTAAAAAAGATTAGAATTTCTGATTAGAAGTAATAGATTGTAAATATTTTCGTTTCAGAAATATAATGTTCTTATATACATATATAATATTATATGTGTATAAGAATTTGCATGTACTACTGTCTATTTAAATGTTATTTTACCTATATAGCTCTGATAAGTATACTTTAAGCAAACAATTTTCACGACTAATTGTCTGAAAATCTCAATGTGTCAATTTTAAATAATTTCTTTAGTATTTCTATGATAATATTTAAGCAGACAATGTTACAAATACGATAAAAAACCCCATGACAAATTTATATACTTAAATCTGTGTATACATACGAAGGAAGGAATCGAATTTTTGGTATATATATAATTCAAATATAGTTTTACATTGTACTATATTATCATTCACGAAATCATTCTTTATTATTACAAACTTCGATTAATTAATAAGTATACTGAAAATAATTGTGGCGCCTATCTTCGATGTACTCCTAGTACAAATTAATTGTCTTCATTATATAAAGTCGGAGAGAACACAAATGGAATATTGTGAATGTTTAGCTTATTATGTAGCTCGAATTTGTGAAAGAAACTAATTGTAATTGTAATTAATAATTTAATACTTAGAATAATCGTTATCATAGAAATAATTCGACTAATTTTAAAGAAGTTTATTCTAAGATGTATGTAAAGAATAGTATATTTTTAGATTGTATTTTAAAATTGCAAACGCTACAGCATATGTTACGAACGATGCCTAGAATTATTGTAACGAATAAATTTGTGGATCTGTGTCTCAGTACATTTTTTCACATATTTTTTAATCAGAGAACGAACTCTCACCCTTACCTCAGTTAATGCATACATCAATGAAAAATCAACATTTTCAATAACTCTTCAATACTTGTACCACTACAGAGCAGGCCCGAAAATTCCCAAAGGCTCTGTTAGAGTATTTTGGGGTTTGGATGAGAAGGAATATGTGGGAGTTGCGGTAGTTGGTCTTGGGAAAAAGAACCTCGGCGTTAACCAACTTGAAGAACTACACGAAGGGAAAGAAAGCATACGCACAGCTGCCGCAGGTAGATACTTGCTTTTCTTCTTTTTTTTCCTGAATACGTATACATCATTTTCCGTGCGTACTCTTACGGTATACAAATATTGTAATATTCACAGTCAATCAACATTGAATGTTTCATTTATAGCGGGTTGTCATGCACTAGATGTGGTTGACATTAAAGACATCAAATTAGAAACATTAGGCGACGCGGAAGCTGCAGCCGAAGGTGCTACTCTATCAACATGGTTCTACCAAGGTATGAAGAACAAAGAAAAGCAGGCAGCATTCCCAAAAGTTTCACTGTACGGCCAAGAGGGAGAGTAAGTATTATGCACAGTTTTTCGTACGTACATTATATTTAAAAGATATTTACATGATTACAATGACCCTGTTACAGAGAGCAATGGCGGATTGGAAACATCAAAGCCCAAGCACAGAACTGGGCGCGTCAACTATCGGACACTCCAGCCAATTTAATGACACCCACGATATTTTCCGAGGAAGTCTGTTCGACTCTTTCGAAATTAGGAATCACCGTTACAGTACGCGATAGATCATGGGCTGAGCAGAAGAAAATGGGCTCTTTCCTTAGCGTCTCAAACGGTAGCTGTGAGCCACCGAAGTTCGTTGAAATTCATTACAAAGGTGCTAACAATGATTCTCAACCGATCGTGTTCGTTGGGAAGGGTGTTACTTTCGACGCTGGCGGTATCAGTCTCAAGGTACAAAATGGTTGTCTAGTAAAGTTCTTTTAGGTTGTTCTTATTAGATTCTTAATGAATTTATTTTTGAGTAGCCATCGTTAGATATGGACGAAATGCGTGCAGATATGACTGGCGCGGCATGCGTAGCAGCTTCTATTCGTGCTGCCGCAGAGCTCAAGCTGAAGGTGAATATGGTCGGTTTGATTCCACTTACCGAAAACTTACCTTCTGGAACTGCGACCAAACCAGGAGACCTTGTGATCGCGATGAATGGAAAGAGTATCATTGTAGATAACACGGACGCAGAAGGCAGACTGATTCTTGCCGATGCGCTCAGTTACGCTCACGAATTCAATCCAAGGTAATTCGTGTCCGAGTGATTTGAAAACAATTCCAATGTTTGCGTATCTACGAAACAGTTCGACATGCCTGTATAAATATAATTATAGATTTATCTTGGACCTCGCGACGCTGACCGGTGCAATGAAAATCAGTCTGGGAGCAGCAGCGACTGGAGTTTTCTCCAACGATGCTGCACTTTTCGAGAAATTGAGAGAAGCCGGTACTGTGACTGGTGATCGAGTATGGAGAATGCCACTGTGGAAACATTTTACAGATGAAATGACAAGTAACATCGGACAATTAAACTGCTTACTTTTTATTTTAGACTTGTTAACACTTTCGAGACTGGTGGTTATGTAGTCGTGCGACATCTGAAGCTCTTTGTTCTAAGCCCGACAACCGTTGGTTACGAATGTGTTAACATTTTTTCGAAAATGAACGACCAACGAGATTATTTGATTGTATGATTTCGCTTACAGAGAAAGTGAAGTCGGCAGACATAAACAACCTTGCAAAAACGAAAGGTGGCGGTGCGTGTACCGCTGCAGCTTTCTTGCGAGAGTTTGTTGAATGCAACACCCCATGGATGCATCTGGATATCGCTGGAGTAATGTGCTCTGGGCCCGATGATCAACCATATTTACCATCCGGAATGGCAGGTCGTCCAACCCGTACGCTTATTCAGTTCTTACAGGCATTCTGTTAAAGTGTACAACTGATTTCAGTTGTTTGGTGCAAATTGTATGGTCTATTTCTATATATGTATATATATGTATATATATATCCGTATGCATATGTATGCAGCCACATGTATATATGCATATATATTACATTATTTGTTTCTTTATATACATATGTATAAAAAACTTATGCATTTTATGTAATACGCTGCCCGCCTCCCTTCTTATTATATTCCGATATCACAATTGCATTTCTGTAAATGGGTTTACCATATATTAAGTATACGAATTCCAGCGAATCAATCAAATTGAAACGGAATGTATAAGCGAGAATTTGAAATCGAATGTTCGTCAGTTTACAAAATTTGTAATCATTAAATTTCTGTACAGAATTATATTACTTTACAGTGCGACAGTATTTTTAGTACAACTGTGATGAATCCATAACCTTCTTTGTACAGTTACTTTTTGTTCATATTCTGTAAAAAGTGAAATTTGGTGAACAATAATCGGTGACCAACCATCGCCGAACATTGATAACCAAATTATACAACAACAAAAAATGGGATAGCGAAGAGGCATACGATAGCAACAGGAATACTTTTGTACAAAACGGTGCAGAGAATACGCTATATCTTTGTATTCGACAAAAAAATTCTTTTCAACACACCAGTTACGGGAGGGATATCGTTATTTGGGCAATTTACATTTTATTCGAGTGTCGTATCTGAAATACATCCGACAGTTTTGATCAACATTCTGTAAACGTTACACACGACTTTGTAAAAGTACTAACGATTATCCGAACTTAATGTAATAAAATACAAGATTTATTGTATGGAAACTCGTGCTTCTAATTCTATGTACAATGTGAATCACTATGTTATTCTTCGTCCGTCACAGTCACAACACACACTCAATCTTGTTATGTACAGTTTTTACTTCTTATACCCTCTTAAAAAGAATCTTTCATCGTTCTGTGCACGGGAGCGCATCATATCTTACATAAATAGTCTTATCAGTTACTGTTACTACATTCAAGTAGAGTAACGCAAGATATACTTAAATCAATAATTGCAGAAGTCGCAAACCGAAAAGAAACATTTACAACAGAGACTGAATAATACTTTACATTCGTTATTTATATCGAAACAATACAATAAACTGGCACTGTGCAACGAATATGTCCCCAATGATATTTCTAATTTCTCGGTGTATCTAACACGGTATATCATTTTCTTTTGCCACGTATACCTTTGCATGTCTCAAAATTCTCTGTTCAAAAAATTATTGCAACACAATCTTAAAACTAAGCTAACGAAGCACTTTAATGTTTCTTATACTAGATAGTACTATCACTGGCATCTCCAAGTTGTTTAACAAATTCCGGGCTGAAAGAAACTTCTTGGCAAGCTTTTCATTAACCCTTGTGTAGCCAACCAAAATGTGTAGATTATTTAAAACCTTTTGTATTTATCATATTTGCACACATTCTTATTTTAATACAATAAATTAATATATTAGGACATTCAGAGAAATGTTGTGATATTTTTAAAAGAACATTAACAAATTGTTGAAAGAAATGCAGTAAATGGGTACCCGGATACCTGGTTGACTACACAAGGGTTAATGATCACAAGTCACTCTCGTTAACGTGATCTAATAAGTCCTTTTAAGGTTCCTATTGAAAAAAATATCTTTAAGCCTGTTAAAGATTTATGCCAATACAGATGTGTACTTCGAAGGAGGAAAATAATAAGATGCACAATAACCGAGAGATGCTTGGCCAGTGGTTCCCAGAATAATTGAAATGAAATCCATCGTTTTTGAGAAGTCTATGGTCAGAAGGATTTCAGACGTAAGAATAGTAGTACATAAAGAAATCACTGTAATTATGTTCATGTACAAGACGGTGGTGGCTGCTGCTGCTGAGGAGAGGGAAGGGGCGCTGCCGCAGCAGCTGCGACTGCGGCAGCAGCAGCATACGACGACGGGTCTGAAGTATCGAGGAGCGGAGGTGGCGGAGGTAGATTTCCTCCTGCGCTTCGTCCTTTTCCTCGGCCTCTTCCTCGACCCCGACCCCGGCCCCTCCCCCTTCCGCGTCAACTCCGCCTTTCTGGCATTCCTATATTGCTCGTTGTCTTCTCCAGGAAGGCTAACGGACCTTGAAGAGCACTGCTCCCTACACCTCCGACAGGAAATCCAGCTCTTGCACCAGCTACACCAACACCTCCCTGCGTCATGAACATCCCCTGCTGCCCAACCGAGACTCCAACTCCCTGAAGACCAGCTGTGGGAGGAGCACCCGAGCCTTGCTGCACCTGCAACGTTAGGTCACAACGTTCTATACAATTGATACAATTGGTCGGATGCTTTGCGAACACAAGTGGACATCAATGTTGAATGAAATAGAAGGATTCTTAAGGACCTGAATCTATGTCAAGCTAAGATTATTTAGTCGCGGAGAGTTCCAAAGTACTTTCAGATATACAGATTTCAGAATAGAAATAATAGTATATAGTGTCTTGATTGTTGTAAGCCAATAGGGTGGCAGGAATAGTAATTAGATAGGCGAGGGAAATGAAAGAAAGCACAATGTTGTTTTACCATGAACAGAGATTTATTCTGCGAACATCTAGTTGCATGTAAAGACAACACAAGCGAAATGATATACGTTTGTTCTCTTGCGGTCATACCCATTTTAATGAATGGCTGCAATATGTAGTTTTGTTCGTATGTATGATCTCTAAACATTTATACGAGAGAAACTATAATATTCTTATATGAAGTACAGAAGAACAGTCACGATTTTGTTCAATATGATTTTTCTGAATATAAAGGTATTTTGTTTTGTAAGGGCTTTCATACCGATACAATACGCATGCATACATGTTCGCATGCAAAAGATATTTATCGTATTATAGTCAAGGAAGCTTATAAATACCGAGAAATATCTTGTCTCTTTAACAATTTATAATATGCGATATAAAGAAATCTATGATATGAAAAAATATGAAAAGAAAATGAATTATATACATATGTCTATGTATACATATATATGTATAAGAAGTCACTTTAGGTTTCAAATATTAGTTCCTGCTTCTATATTATAATTTATATTCATTAAGGATCGTTAGGTTTATTATTAATATTAAGCAAACTGATATATGCTTATCTGTTTTTCTTATTATTGCCGTTATCAGATTTATCATAGCAGCTTTTGGCTAAACATTTGTACGCATTCTAGTATCAATAGTTTTGGCACCATTTTATAACATATTTATACAAGTATATATTGTATACTCGATACTTTCTTTTCTCCATAAATGAAAGTCATGCTTTTATATCTCTATATATCGCAGATGCTAATAGAAGCACTTTAACTTTTTCCTTTTCTCATATGTTACGCTTCTGTGGATAGGAATTATGTAAGGCACTGATTATACGCAACACTATAATGGTATACATTACTTTTTTGTGCAATAGGACCGAATAATTTCATGTCTTGAATAGCTACTATTATAAGAAAAAAGAGCAAAAATAGTCTCTATGATTCCGATGAATGTTTCCAATCGTAACAGATCTTAATAATTTAAACTATTTATATACACCTTATACCTTATACACTCGCACTCCCATGCATACACGCAGGCAGACGTATAAAATCATTCAACAGTGGTATTCATTTTCAAATGGAACAAAGAATAGAAAAAACCTAATAACAATAAATATACTAGAATCAGAATGAGAGTATTATAGCAAGTATAAATAATCTTTTGACACAAGTAACCGTACAGAGCAACAATTCTTTGTAAAGAGAAGATTTTCAATAATTTACATTAAGGATAAGTCTTAATTTACAATTAAAGCAAGATAAAAAACGTTCAAAAATAATAACTCAAGGTATTTACTTTGTTAGTTATAACCGCCACGCTAAAACAAAATGTCTGAGAATACACAATTCTTTTCTTCCCTGTGGTTAAAAAATTTTGTTTATGCCGTATCGAAAGAAAAGTCTCTCCAATGGTAATTTCAAACAGCTGCCCATGTACAAAGGTTTTCAGCGTTTCTTGTAATGGTATTATTTAAATACCTGTTGCTGATGAAGCTGTTGTTGCTGCATTTGATGTTGCATTTGATGTTGCAACTGTTGTTGCTGCTGGAGCTGTTGTTGATGTTGCAATATCTGTTGCTGTTGTTGAATCGTTGCGTTCCCTCCCCCATTAGCGGCTTGTTGATTTTGCCCACTTTGAGTACCATTCGGTAAGCCTATAACATTTTTAATTTATCGAGCATTCTTCTATTTACTGATTTTCTTAGACTCTTACCGTTAGGTGCCGGGCCTTGAGCCGGGGACTTGGCCCAGCCCTGCAAATCCGCTAACAAATTTTGCCACACTGCAATCTTATCGTAGTGTCTTTTTATGAGATCTTCTTTCCGAGCTAACTCTACTCTAAGATCGTTAATATCCTCTTTGACTACTAGCTCTGGCTTCAATGCAGATAATAAGAATCTCTTCTGTAGAAAGAAGGCCTCCATTTGTTTCGCTAAATCTATGAACCTTAACGTCACTTGTTCAACTTCGCTACGAGCTTCGTCCTCATCCACAGTCAAACCACCAGACATTCCTATCCCATTGTTTCCTAATCCCTCGTCCTTTGCCGTTAGTATACTCAAACATTGCTGTAAATTCGATTCTACGTTAATGAAAATCGTTACGCAAGCAAATAATAGACAATATTATATCAAATATGTCATCAAATTATTATCCCGTCCAGAAATCATTAGTGTTATGTAAAACGTAAAGTGTTATTAAATATAGAGCTTTACAGACGTTAACCCTTTGCACTTTGAGCTATGTTAACTTGAAAATTAAACATTTCATCAACATGAAATTGATATAGTACCTCATACAATACCTAAATGTTTAATAATTAATTAGATACCAGCATATCTAATAATGTAAACAATATTTCAAATAATGGTGCAGCAATTTTTAGTGGTGACTCTGAGTCGGCACTCGAGTGCTAAGGGTTAAATAAATGAATAAAGAAATTGCAGCGCCTGTTATATCATACCTGGAATGCTTCCTCGAATTCATCTATAAGGTTACCATTACCATTAGTGGGTGTCGCCATTATACTAGTAATGTTTATGTACAAAAAGAGATTTCTTTACATTACAATTACATTGAACTAGGGTGCGCAGGCGCGAAACTGATACCACCACCATCGGCGTAGAGATGAACTAAATACGAATGAAGATATATGATATATATATAGTTGTATATAGTAGGCATGGGCAGAATTTCTGCCGGGTAACCCGTCGAACGACCCAACCCAGACAGTGTGCCCAGATAACACGCTTTTTCGCGCATGCGCGTCAATAAACAGTGACGTGGCTATGATGCGGCCGATGCGATGATGTAGCAGAGCCCTGAGGCCTGAGGCAGCTACAGTCAGCGGCGATAATAAGTGGACACGCTTAAAAATCGCATAACTTTTTAGAAATTGGTCCAAAGGACTAATAAAATATTTTGTTGTTTATTATTTATCGTGCTTAATTATTTTAGCACTCCTTCCCTTCCCCATCCTCTAAATACAATAGAATAAGTCGGAATTATATTATTATCTGAATATATATATATATATATATATATATATATTATATTTCAATATTTCATATGTATATACGAATATATATACAAATACAATTGTCATTCATTCGTTTTTCATAATCAGTTCATATCAACTTCTTAACATTCGGCATGGCGCTCAAGGTGCCACATTTCCTCGCGAAGCGTACTTTACTGAGGCTGAAAAACGCCGCGCATGCGCGAAATCATTTTGGTATCATTTTCATTAGAAAAATGCCATGAATATATGTTGGTCAAAGTCTCATAAAAGAAAATAATGAAAAATAAAGATATTTTGTAAGTGAATTAATAGTAGTTTACACTTTACACCGATATACCCGATCCAGACTTATATAAATACATCGGGAAGCTCCGTCGCGCTTATTTAGTTTGCGAGATTACTGTAGCTCGAAATGTTGAAATATGTTTTGTATATTATTTAGCCGTTTTCGTTTATATCTTGGAATAAATTATTGATCGTCGACCCCGTTTAAAAACAAATCGATTGAACGTTCGAATTGACGACAAACAAAAATGTAAGTAATAAAGAGTGAAAACTATTTGCAAATTGCATTATGTTTGTTTATTAGCAATATTTACATGAATCTCTTTTTGTTAACTTTAAAATTGTCATTGACCAAATGTAATTATGAATAAATAGTCACCCATCAAGTAGAAACTTTTTTTTAATGAAACTGTACTTAACCATGTAACACTGATTCAAATTATTAAGGTTCAGATTTCGTTCAAAAATCGATTAAATCAAATTCCATCAGGTCAGGCATAGGAGGTTGTGGCATCGGTTGATACCATGGATCGTCCAACTCCCATAAATCAGGATGCAGTGACCCCTTGTCCGGTGGAAGTTGGCATACCGGACAAGGAGGATAATTTTCAAGATCAAAGAATCTTTCCAACTCCTCTGGATCAAACGATTTGTGTTTATAAGCTTGTTGCTGCTGTGGGATAGGAGATGCATAAGCTTTAACTCTGGATTGAACAGGCATGGCTGTGCCTAGCACTTCGTCTTCTTCCCAAGATATATCTTTATCTACATAAAATTCCTCTTCATAAGGAACGCCTAAGTGTAAGTCATCTGAGACTTCTTCCGCTATCCTTTCAAACTCTTCTTCCAACCGTCTGTCCGCTATTCTTGCTGCCATACTTTCTTTAGCTTTTCGCAAAAATTCACGAGCAGCTACAACATCCGGATGATCTCTTCCGTGTTCAACTTGGTACGCCTCGGTCTCCACATCAGGAACTCTGTGTATTGTTAAGAAATGCCATTATATTTGGGCATTGATTTCATTCGCACTATATACTCTAAGCGAATTTACCTATATAGTTGTCTACGAGGAGCGACGGGTGACGTTCTCAAGAAAGCAGTAAAGTCGGTATCCGCATCAGGATCTCTGTGTATCGTTAAGAAGTGCAATTGCCATTATACTCGGGCAAGAAGTGGTGTTTTCGAAATGATTTCATTTACACCATGTAGCCTAAGCGAATTTACCTAAGAGGTTGTCTACGAGCTGCGGGGAGTTGCATGAAACTAGTTGCGTCGGGTGGACTTTCATCAGCAATGTTAACAGCGTTACCACCAACGTTCGCTACCGCCATGACAAAGTCTCGTCTGGCTTGCTGTAAATCTTCTAATTTATTTTGCACTGCTGCAACTTCTGCAGCTTCTTGCTCGTCGAGAGTCTCACTGTTATGATTCAAAAGATTCTGTATCAGAATTGTAGGTAAATCAATGGTACAACAGATTCACCTGATCACTTGAATAGAGCGATTCGCAATTGACGATGCTGCTTTTGATTCATCTGCGGCTGCGGCTGCGGCTTGCGGCACGCTGATAATAGTAGTGCGAGCGTCGTCTACTGTTCCAGGAGGTATTACAATGTTGCTGATCGGTCCTTCGCCAACAGGCTCGGCCCTAATTACATCGGCGTTCATCATTTTGGCCAATTCGTTGGTTTGTCTAGGGATTTGGGGTAGTCTCGATTTCGGTCTTGGGATTGCACCCGTCGATGGACCTGCAGCCACAGGCGGAGGTCTTTGTACAGGCCTCGGCGCTTTCTCTTTACCGAGCCTAATTAAAAATTCATTTTAGGATAGTAATGGTAAATCTTGTGTTACAAACAGACTGATTAAAGCAGACTTGACTACTGTCGCGACCTGGCATCACCTCCTATCGGACGTGCTGTTCTTTTTGGCACTCGATCACCAGCAGTTGCTTCCTGCCGTTTCCGCTCATATTCCTGCTTCATTTTCTCCGCTTGTTGCATTCTAGCGATCATCGCTTTAGTCATCCCCGGCTTATGAAAGTCCACTTTCTTTGGCTCATACATTGGTTTCCTTCGAGACTTGAATGCATCTTGCTGAGGCCTCGCTGTCTCCTCCTTTTTTTGCAATTCTCTTACCATTGCAGTCGTCTTCGCCTCGCGAAGCTGCTGCGTCTTCGTTAAGCCGGGACGTGCGTATCGACTCATTTTGATTCTGTAAAATTTCTCATTGGATTCAGGATAAAGAAAAGCTGTGTTACAATTTTATCGAAGAATTTATTATATATTTTAATATTCATTATAAATGTATAAATATCGCCGATCTAACAATCGCGTGGAGAGATATTGTTTCCTGACGAGGACGATTAGTAAATAGATTAGAATAAATGATTAATAACCTAATCGATTGTTACTTTTCGTTGATAAATGCTTATATCGCTAATGTTTCACTGGTAATTTGTTAAGTCTTCATGCTGCAAGTGTTCTTTGAAGTCAATGATTCATAATTTTCAGTATAGAGATTACATATCCAATATTGTTGAATTTTTTTTAGTGTATTAGTTACGAGAATTTGATGTTGTACATAATATATACCTAAACCGTATGCGATTTGGCAGGTAGGATAAGTATTTGCAGTAGAAATTGCTTTTGTTTTTGACAGTATGTTAAATGTGTTTGCAGAAAAGTAAAAATCTCGAAGTTTCATTTTATAATTCTTTCCATGTGTAGTTTGTAAGGATGTTAAAAGATATATATATTTTTTTTTGAATAGTAATTAACGATGGGGAATGTAAATATAGTATAGCAATTGAAAAGTGAAATTCCATAATTTGCGACGATTATTTGAAAATTTAAGTTTAATCGATTGTTGCAGAACTTTCGATACTCGAAGCAGTGTTTCGATATGGGGCAAGATTTCACGCGCATGCGCGCCCAAAACAGTAACGTATCTATATATTAGGATGATGAGGTAGCAGAGCCCTGAGGCAGTTGTATTAGCGTGTATTACATGCCTTTCCAACGCGCCCGCGCGCTACACTCACCAGCGTAAATTGTTATTCAAGGGCTAAAAAAATTGGTGGGTGTATACTGGAGAATCCTCTGTGTCTGTATTGTACAATAAAGATAATTTATTCGTGCAAAATGAAAAATATTGGATATTCATTACAGCAGCAAATGATTCGTGCCGCTTTTCCCATAAGACGCAATGTTAATTCCGGCACGAATTATTTGCGCTTAGTATACGTACTTACAGCGCCATCTAGCGACAAAACGCTCAAACTATTAGCCAAATGTTACCGGCAGAGCACGTCAGGCCGGGAACAGCGCCATCTAACGGTGGACGGGGAACTAACGGTTTGATTTAGTTACAAACGTACCGCTAGATGGCGCTGTTACCGGCCTGACTTGCTCTGTCGGTAACATTTGGCTAAGAGTTTGAGCGTTTTGCCGCTAGATGGCGCTGTAAGTACGTATACGAAGCGCAAATAATTTGTGCCGGAATTAACATTGCGTCTTATGAGAAAAGCGGCGCGAATCATTTGCTGCTGTAATGAATATCCAATATTTTTCATTTTGCATGAATAAATTATCTTTATTGTACAATACAGACACAGAGGATTCTCCAGTATACACCCACCTATTTTTGTAGCCCTTGAATAACAATTTCATTGAATATTTAACCCGTACGCTGGTGGAACGTGGGGGTCTGGTAGGGGCAATCAAAGAAGATTAGATCTAATCCTCTTTGGGGGCAATAGTAGGCTATGGTGCGGGTATGGTCAGGGTATGGTTTAGTACCACAGTACATACCACTGTCTGGCATCACTGATTAGCGGGAGTCAGCGGGAGTGTACCGAAACAATCTGTTCCGGGCAAAAAGACTCCAGGACGTGTCCTACGCGTTACAGAATATACACAAATACACATGTTATACATTCATTTTTCTAAACATTAATTTTTTAAAATTCTGCGGTGTGCTCAAGGTACCCCATTTTATCAAGAATCTTACTTTACTGAGGAAATCACCGCGCATGCGCGTGAAATGTTGCACCATATCGGAACGACTCGAGGTCGAAACGAATCGATACTTGGTCGATATGTTGCAAACGTAAGTCTGTATATTTATTTAATATCAGGTGAATTCTTCACTTAAGTTAATATACATTTCTAATAATGCCGACTAGGGCAGAACGCCCTAACTTAATGCCCTTTCAGGATACTCAGTACAGTTGGACAGATGATTTACCAGTTTGCAAACAATCTGGTACGTAACTATCCTCTCTCCTCGTATACATAACCTCAAAGATTGATTACTCCAATATTTACATAGAGATAAACCAACGGTTTTATGGTCAACCTAGGTGCCAAAATTTTTTAATAAATAAAACTTGACAGTTTCTAAACCGTATCTATATTATTATATCTATTAAAAAAGTAAAAAGTAGGGAGAAACACACTGAGATAAACTAATATTTGTATACATTGCTAGATCTCTTCTGACAGGCCACGAAGTATAACATATAATTAACTTTTCGAAAAAATACGTTTCTCAAGTTGTCATCGTATTTCAGGTGTAGGATTCTCAACTAATCAAATTTATCGGGAGGATGGATACAGACAAGAGGAGCACCCTTTCGAGGACCGTAGTTTTCATTGCCGCTACGATGATTCGACATTCCTTTACGGAGTGTTTGACGGGCACGAAGGGACTAAGGCTGCAAACTTCGCTATGCAGAGAATGGCTGCAGAGATTTTACTGGGTCAGTTGAATGGAAAATCAACCGATGAAGAGATCAAAGAAGTTCTTCGGTAATAATATATATTTTCATACTATTTTTAGTAGAAGTAACAATGAATAATGTATTCGTGGTTTATTATTATTTACAGGCAAGCATTTATTGCCGTAGAACGAGGCTATCTAGATTCCATTGGCGATCTTCTGGCTGAACGTGCTAGCTTGCAGTTCGATATACCCGATGGTTTAAACTCGTATGAAACTTATCAAAAATTCCCTCACCTGGTTAGTCCAATTTATTGATTGCATTTCCAAGAAAACGGCATAGAATTCATATCTTAAGAGGAGCTAATCAATGAGAGATTTTTCTGAAATTTTCCCAAATATTTCTTTGTTCATCGGTGAAATTATAAAGGAACCAAATATTTATACAGGTCGATAAATTAAATTCATTAAATTGCGAGCTATCAGCAGGAACTAGCGCAGTTGTAGCTCTTGTGTACGGTGGAAGATTATACGTAGCGAATGTTGGCGATAGCAGAGCTTTATTATGTAAAACAGATAGCAATCAAGTGTTAAGAGTTGTACAATTAAGCGTCGATCACGATCTACGGAACGAGGATGAGTTATTACGATTATCTCACTTAGGATTAGATACCGATTCGATAAGACAAGGTGAGTTAATAATATTAAACCAATTTTTTCTCGTCATATATTATCGCTGGTAGGATACTGAAAACCATCAATTTTTACTTTGAAGGATCTCATCTTGGAAATCAAGAGAATACACGATGTCTTGGAAATTATCTTGTTAAAGGAGGATACAGAGAATTCGAAGAATTGGCAACTGCCACAGCAGAACCCATTATAGCTGCACCTGAAATTCATGGCGGAATAGAACTTGACGAGTCGTGCAGGTTTTTATTGCTCATGTCCCACGGTCTTTATAAATCGTTAGAGGAAGCTACTGGTACCGATCAAGTTAACAAAGAATTGGCGCTTATAGCAGTTGAACAGGTACAATACAATTATATATAGATATATATAATTCTGTAACAATGAGTTTTACGGATTAACTTTCAGTTTCGTGTACAGTCTACGTTGACTGGAGTTGCTCAGGCTGTAGTAGATAAAATTGTAAGGATTCATCATGATGTTAATATGAGCACTTCGCAAAGTACAGTAACTACTGGCAAACGAGACGATATCACTCTTCTCGTACGAAATTTTAATTTTCCGCTTCCCCACGCATTGAAAAGTCCAACCAATCAATCGGTTAGATTTAATCCAATCGTTGAAACTGCTCCGGTAAGAACGATACCGGAAACAGAGGATTATTCGAGCACTGGAGTTACAGACGAAGTATCGACAAGCGACACGTCAACGTCGGATATGTATTCTCCAGGAGCAAAGCCGGCTGACAGGAACGCTAGGATTAAACCTTACGTGAATTTTTCGGAATATTATGAAAACGTGGAAAGGAGACGACAAGAAGGAACTTTACCCGAAGGGATAAATTTTTAGTTCTAGACTCTGAGGATACCAAGTATTTATCAAACTCCGTATTATGCTTGTACATATTTATTTTGTATACAGGTCTTTCAAATAAAATATCGAAAATCTATGTATAATCTGTGCTTGCATAAACTGGATATAACAAAATTGACATTATATAATATATAACAACTATAAAAATTAGTCTTATTTTCGCTCTCTCTACAGAGCGATGACACGAATAGTTTCAATTTATACGAGAATTTGTACCATGTGCACGTTTTCAACTTTCAGACGTTCTAGAATCAAATTTCGGTAATTAACAAATACCTGCAATATGAAACTCACACGTTTGCGCGTATAGATTATAGATATTTTGTTGGATTTGTTTTAAGTCTTTCAAATGCAGCCTTCTCGAGGCATTCTCTATGATCCGGATGAGCGATTTGAATCAATGCGTTTGCTCTTTGACGTAACGTTTTACCAAAAAGATGTGCTATCCCGTGCTCCGTTACAATGTAATGCGCGTGTGCCCTTGTTACTACAACACCGCCACCTGTTTAACAGTTTACAATTGTTATACAGTAGAAAGATTACATCACATAATTGCTCCACATAATTGAACAAGTACAGTGTTTTCTCGATTAATGTCTCAAATGCCGAATGTCCAAAACACATGTTATACATTCATTTTTCAGAATCAAATCATACAAATCTTTTAAATTATGGGGTGCTCAAGGTACCCCATTTCATCAAGAATCTTACTTCACTGAGGCTGAAAGCGTCACCATCGCGCGAGAAATCTTGGACCATGTCGAAACACTGGGCTGGACGCTGGACCCATGTTTTGGACAATTATTGAGAAAACACTACTGTATTATTTCTTTCTCGTATCGTACCAACTTTGATCACAGGTTGAATTTTACTTTCACCCTTGCTAGTTACCGAAGGGAAAGCGATCACGGCTTTCCCCCTGCCGTCCTGACCCATCGCAGCACCGCGAATAAAGTCGAGTTGCCCACCGAAACCAGAGTACATTTTGCAACCTAAACTATCCGAACATATTTGTCCAGTAATGTCCATTTCTATGCAGGAGTTGATCGCTGTCATTTTCGGTTGTTGAGATATCACTCGAGGATCGTTTACGTAGTTGATCGTAAGCATCTCTAAACGAGAACACAAGTATTCAAAGTTACATATACAGTTTCAGAGACACGTTAACAAAATTGTTACAAGAACAAGCAGAACGACATACGCACCTACGAACGGATTATTATGTATGAAGTCGTACACTCTTTTAGTACCGATTACCAAAGAACTAACCATGCGTCCTCTGTGTTTAGGTTTCATTTTATTCGTAATATTTCCACGTTCAGCGAGGTCCACCATTGTGTCACCCATGATCTCGGTGTGAACGCCAAGATCTTTGTGGTTGCCGAGCGAACAGAGTACAGCGTCAGGTATATTGCCAATACCGAGTTGTAAAGTTGCCCCGTCGTCTACCAGCCTCTGTGCTATAATCTTGCCGATTTCTGCTTCGATTTCATTCGGTGGTGTACTAGCCACGCACGGCAAAGGACAATCGTACTTTACAGCCCAATCGATGTGGCTGCAATGAATGACGGTATCTCCGAATGATCTTGGCATGTGTTCATTGACTTGAGCTGCGAGACCAATCAGAAAACTAATTCTTATTTCAAGGCATTCTCGTAAATACAGCGTTTTATCCATAATTGTCCAAAACACGGGTCCAGCCACGGATACTACTCTTTCACTTTTGCCGAACGTAATGTAAACGAAACTTCTTTATTTTTCATTATTTTTGTGTGGGAGTTTCACCAACATATTCGTGGAATTTTTCCAATGAAAATGATACCAAATATGATACAATTCCGTTGATATTTACTTGTGTAACGAACGATGAAAGTTTTGGACGGAAAGGAGGACAGCGGATAGTTCAAAGGCTTTTCCTTACGACGCCAGGGAGTTCCAACTTATTCCCGTCCGAGAGTCGCAAGGTCCCCACCACTCGAACCTCTTCCCACTACATATGTATTACGTATAGCCGTAGAGTTAGCGAGTGGGGCGGTGTGGAAGGGAACAGGGACGAAGTTCGACGGTTACTATACATATGTATAACGATGAGTTATAATTAATTAAGAGTAATTAAGAGTAATTAATCTTCCCCTATTTAAGAGTAGGGGAAGAACCTAAGCGGGGAAGGTGCCACGTATGACTCGCGAGCTAAAAGTTGGAACTCCCTGCCTTATGCTGTTCTTCTTTGCGTCCGAAACTTTCATCGTTCATTATACAAGCAAATATCATCGGAATTGTATCGTATTTTATATCGTTTCCATTAGAAAAATGCCATGAATATGTTGGTCAAAGTCCCATAAAAAAATAATGAAAAATAAAGAAGCTTTGTTATTGGATTAGTAGTGGACTCCTGGCCTCACACCGATATACCCGATCCGTGTTATGTTACACTTCTCTAGTACTTCTGGGACAATTATACAGGCTAGACACTTGGGACATTTATCGATAAAACACTGCATTTCCGTAAATAGCGATCTCATTAATCCCACTGACCAATGATCACTTTGGCCGAACTGAGAGCTGCACGCGTAGTGTCCACGCTCACACCTAACGAACAAAAGCCACGTGCATCCGGCACGCTGACGTGAATCAGCGCAACGTCCGGGATAATTCGCTTTTCGTAAAACAGCTTCGGTGCCTCGTGGAGGAATATTGGAATATAATCGGCGCGACCTTCGTTCACAGCTTCTCGAACGTTCGCTCCGATGTAAAAGCTCACGGACCTGAAGTGTTCTGAATAAAGTGAATTAGAACGAATACTAGAAACTACAATTACAATTACAATTACAGGATATCATACTCTCGAATTCGGGGCTCGCGAACGGCGCGTCTCCTTCGAGACCCATATGGATTAATCGTACCCCGCGTAAATTATTGCAAACACCGTGCTCCGTCATAGCACGTATCAATTCGTTTGGCGTCGCTGCGCCACCCTGTATAAAAACTAAATGCTCTGGAACAAGAACAATTTTCAAAGATCAATAAGCTAGTTTATTCGAGTACCGAGCGAAAACAACCACTGTAAATACCTGAATTGATAATTTTCACTGCATCTTCTACGCATACCCATCGTGGACATCGTTTCAATGGTTGCAGAGGTTCTCGTATATATTTCAAACCGCACATGTTGAAGTTACTCTTCGGCATGAATTTGTTGAACGTTGTGTTCAGCGAGTCCAAGTTTCGACGTAAATTAAGACCAAACATTTTGACGTGGAGTATAGAACGAAAGTATAAAATGTTAGAGAAACCGTGCCGGTGGCCGAGATACGTGCTAACTTCGTTGAATCGACGGAATATATACCGGAATTACATGAAAATTTGGAAAGCACATAATCTAAACGATTTCATTGGTTTCAGATGTCACTTCACGTCGGATCTGGATTGGATCTGTTGCCATCTCCACGATAACTATTTGAACGTCGGATTTGACGGTTTTCGATTTTTCGACTCTATCTCTCTCGACATGTTTGTCACGTTTAGATTTTTCGAACCTCCCGTAGCATGATACATAAAAGGTGACCAAAAAGAAGGAAAATAAAGACAGTATCGCCGACGAAATAATTACGCTTCAACTACATTCCATCTTGAATTTATTCCTTCAAATGCGATGTATCTGCTAGTTTGTTTACAGTGATTGCATTATACAAAGGAACTTCTTTAAAATTCCATATAAAAAGTATTCATCATCATTGTACAACGGCTTTCCTGTTCGACTATCGTGAAATACTCATTTAAAATAAAAGGTTTTCCTTGTTTCGTTAGGGATCGATGTTCCCTTGCCTATGACCACAAATAAGAGGCCTTCTTGTATTTACTGAGAATGTAGTTAACTATATGTATATGTGTAGAAATTGAAGATTATTTTCTGATATTTTGTTTGTCCGTACGGTTTTATTATTATTCTTATATATCCCAGGCAAGAAGGCGCGTTGATTACACGGAAGTCAAGAATGTACGAGGTCTTCGGCACGAATAGTTATGCGTGCGGAAAACGGTAAATATCACGAAATGCTATTAGAATAGAGTTTTTTGACGTTGGTGTGTTTGTCGTCGAGACGCTTATGGAGCCGGCATCACTTTCAACCGTTCGAACGCTGCTTTCTCGAGAGCCTCTCTATGATTAGGATGAGAGACTTGAATTAATTCATATGCTCGCTGTTGAAGATTTTTGCCGAACAGGCTGGCAATTCCGTGTTCTGTGACGACGTACCGAGCGACTGCTCTGTTCGTGACAACACCAGCACCTGGAAACCACGAAACAAACATTTTACGATTCCAATTTTTTCGAAACAATTCACTTACACGACTCATTGTAATAGAGATACAGAAAACCCTCCTATGTTCTGTGACGAAAGTGGTCTAATTGTAAGTCATATATCTCTTGTTTCGAGATATTTAAAGGAAAAGGATATCAACACTAAATGAATTCCATATAATGTTAAAACAATAACGGTTAATTTTCGACAATATCGTAAAAATTACATTGAATTATTTGGTTGGCAAGAAAGTAATTTCGGTGTTTCTATTTCTTGCCGATCCAATAATTTAGTTTAAAATATAATGTGATGTGAAATAACTGATCAACTGATTCTTTTTTTTAGATTTTGACTTAGACCACTTTCATAATTATGCGCGCATATAACACGGTACGAATTGATCGCGTTACAGAAGGACTGTGTATCTCCGTGCATCGGGTACGGAAAAGGCACAGAAAAATTCTGGGAATTCGAATACCATGTTTTAGACAAGGTGCAATTTTACTCTCGCCCTTGCTAGTAGTAGATTGCAACGCGATAATGGGCTTTCCAAGTCGATCTTCGCTGATCGCTGCCCCCGTGATGAAATCTAGTTGTCCTCCGAATCCAGAATACATTTTTGGCCCGATACTGTCGGAGCAAATCTGTCCCGTGAGATCGACTTCGATACAGGAATTGATGGCTGTCATATTCGGCTGCTTAGCCACCACTTTCGGATCGTTTACGTAGTCCACCACCAACATCTCTGCAACAGCCATAGCCTATATTGTACACTCTGACCTGGATAAAATTTGTATCAAGGCCTTACTAAAAACAGACTCACCGATGAAAGGATTATTGTCCATAAAATCGTACAGTTTCTGGGAACCGACGCAAAACGATCCGACGATTCGGCCTTTGTGCATCGTTTTCATATTATTCGTGACGCAACCTTTATTTACAAGATCGACTACACCGTCGCTGAACATCTCGCTATGAATTCCGAGGTCCTTGTGGTTGGTCAGCTGTGACAGTACCGCGTCCGGTATGCTGCCAATCCCCATCTGCAAGGTAGCTCCGTCCACTACCAAATTCTCAGCGATATACTTGCCGATCTGAAGTTCCTCTTTGCACGGCGTTTTCACAGGATGCACCGGAAGTTTCTGGTGGTGTTCCACGGCGAAGTCCAAATGGCTGACATGAATGATAGCGTCGCCGAACGTCCTCGGCATGTGTTTGTTTACTAACGCTGCGAACCAGCGGTAACAAACAATTTACCGATGATTAATATTCGCATCAAGTCGCAGAGAGAATATGAATGAAAAAGATTCGAAAATTTACCTACGATATATTTGCTGTGGCACACAGCAGACCTGACGCAGTCCACGCTGGTGCCGAACGAGCAGTACCCTTGGTCGTCCGGAGGACTAACGTGAATGAGTGCGATGTCCGGCTTGACGTATCCTTCTTTGAATAATCGAGGAATCTCGTGTAAAAAGATGGGAATGCAATCAGCGGTTCCCGCTTGAACGGCCGGTCTCACGTTGCCTCCAATAAACAAGCTTATCGACCTGAAATGCTCTGTATACAAAGCGTCATAATATAGTACATAAGAAAATCGGCATATAATTAACAGGCCTAACAATGAACGAACTGCACGCCTCGATTTACATACACAGTGCATCAGAAAAAGCTTTATTATATAGTTTAGTTCTGATGCCTAAACATTGTGAACCGTGCGAACAGTAGATTCGTCGACAGGACTATTTAAGCCTATCGTGTCGAAAGACGAGCGGGAAACTATGATAACGACGTACTTGCATTTTCTGGCTTGGCAAACAGCGCCGGACCTTCGAGATGCATATGATATAGCCGCACGTTTCTCACGTCGCATCGTACGCCATAGTCAGTCATCGCCCTTAAAAGTTCAGAGGGTGTTGCTGCTGCTCCCTGAATGTATACCGATTGATCTGCAATGAAAAATGAATTCGTTGAAAAATGGTACATCGATCAGATTCTAATTCGATCAGTCTCGATTCGCGCTACAACTCTTACATCGAATTGTTTAAAAAATATATGTACAGGGTGACCACTCTGATATTAGCCGTCCGATCGAAAATGCTTTTATCGGATACAGCATATTTTCAAGAGAGCTGTCACGTGACTGCAGCAAAGCTTTTGTAAAAAAAATTAGAAAACCAATTTTTTTATGTTATGATACTTACCGAATTCTTGTCTTGAAAAATCATGAAAGAAAAGAGTTGACAAAAAATTTGCTATGATCATATTATATCACGAATAACACGATATAATTTAAACAGAATTTAGTGATTTAATTGACGATGAAAGTTTCGGGCGCAAGGAAGGACAGCGTATAGAAAAGAAAGAGACGCGGAGAGTCGCAGTCGCCGGCACAGTTCAAAGGCCCGCGCGTGGTCTCGCTTTACACGCACTGTCCTTCTCTACGTTCGGCTTGGTCTTCGAAGCATTGAAGCTCGAAAAAAGTAGGACCACGATCGAAAGATGCGAAGAAATCCCCCCGATGCGTTCGCATCTATAGAGAATTTACTGTACTCTGGTCATCAGAGAGGGAGTACTTGTATTCCCCCCCGATTCCTTTTCGATTACCCCTGTCTGGTAACACTGGCTACCCGTCCACGCACGCCGCAACCGAATCCCCCCGAAGCTTTTGCGCCGTGAGAGACATTACATAACAGAGTAATATCTCTACAGATTACGATTTATGGTTCATCCTGTATGTATAGTGTCTCGAGGAATGTTTACGCACATAGAACGCGCGATAATGGATTGAATACTTTGAACCCCATCTGCTATACTATTTGCACGGCTAAATAGATAACATCGAATTTGCTTAAGGAAAGCACGAATTATTATCTATACACGTATAACAATAATAATTAATTATCCCTTATCTGTCGTGTTTTCGAGCCGTTCGATATTAAAATAAATCCTCGTTCCGTATTCGACTGCTGGCATTTGAACCTTGGCCTCAAAACACTGTACGCCTTGGCAAGAGAGCGAGAAGATCGAGCGTTCTTGATCTATTTAACCAGTGAGACGTGTGAATTGAGAACAATTCATTTTTCCCGTCCGAAAGTACAGGAAAGTACGAGAAATCAAAATTACGCAAAGGAAAAGTTTCGATCAATTTTAGCGGAAAATATTATCTCTGTTTGCAAAATAAAACTATTCGTTGCAGAAAATGGTCGAGAAGCATAACCCGTGAACAGTTTATATTTAATCGCAGACCCGGAAACCAATAAATATTCGCTCGTCCAGATTTATCCGCTATAGCAGCTGCATGTTCGCATGTTGAAAATATGTTTTGAGGTCGACGATATTGCCTGTAACACGCGATGCTGCTGTTATGGTTGGCCTTAAATAAATGAAATCAATCGAAGAGGAAAGGGTTAGCGTTCATTGTACCTGATATAGCTGAACATTCATTGTCTCATTTCTTATTAATTCGTGAATAACGATTTATTTCATACGAATAATTTCAGACAATGGACAATTGTAATTCGATCATTATTTAACGAAGTACCATGGTGTAAGATGATACACATAATCGTTCTTGGCGGGCATGTGACTCACTATCGTAGTGTACAAACAATTATGTACAATTCCTTGGTTGCTTGGAAGAGATTTTATTGGTAAAATTGGTAGATCTATGTTTAAAATATTGTAATCTGCCTTCAGGTTTGTAGATGTCGACAAAATTTATGTTAAATATAGTCGACAGACGGAGGCTTCCGTACGTGATTGAAATGTAAATTTTCTATACATATGTATATGCATTACCTACGAACACGGCGAAGAATATATCTTTCAATCGAAAAATAATTTCTGGTTGCAAAGTTCTACAGTTAATAATAATAACCGGCTCAAAACAATTTTATCGTCTGTAAACTGTAAACAGTCTATAATGGCCGATTACGTCACTCTTCGTACTCGTGTTCATGAAACGGAACTCAATATAACTACGCCCGCCTTTCATTAAGTCAACAGTCGACAATCGGTATTAATTAATTGTATACATTGAGCGGAAAATGGATTACTGTATAATTATTATTATATGTATAATGTCGTTGCCAAATGTTTATTATTGCGTTTCCTATAATTGTTAAGTAATACATTGGTATTTTGTAAAACTTTATTCACAAACGTAAAAAAAATTGTCTGCACTTTTAGTACTTTTAGACTATTTAGATAAATATTACAATTTACGAATTTATTTTTTTCTGTTTTAAATACTGAAATAAGATACGGAAAAGAAAATATTTTTTATTTTTATCATTCAATGAAGTAAATTAGGTTATATGCAGATATTTTTATGCAAGCTATCTAATTGATGTATTTAAAAAAAGAACTAATTCAATCGAGACGAGAAAGGAGGATGACAGTGATCAGATTTACTTTAGATTAAAAAATCATGCGAGATCATTGTGATAAATCATGGTTAATCATTTTGCACACTGTCACTATTTACAGTAGAATTCCGTAGGCCTGGGAGTTTTAATTTCTTCTCCTCCGAAAACCGCAAGGACCCCACATTCGAACCTTTTCCCGCTACTACGTACAGCCGTAGAATTAGAGAGTGTACCGACAGTGTATACGTGTTCTACTATACATATATATATATATATATATATGTATAACAATGAAGTCTAAGAGTGGGGGAAAAACCTACGCGGGAGAAGTACCGCGTATAACTCGCGAGTGACAAGTTGGAACCCCCTACTCCGTGCCGTAGGCAATGATGAGGTATTTCGCGCTTTCCACGCGCATGTGTGAAAATTTTAGTAACGTACAAAGTTGGACTAAACTGAGGTACCTTGGTCACCCTGCCTAATTTCGCAAAATACGTTATCATTTGATTTTGAAATATGAATGTATAACATGCGTGTGTTATATTCAAATTTAATATGTGTGTATGTACACATATAATATTATACATTGTATTATATGTATATAGCATATGTTAAATATATGATAAATTATAAATTACGCTTTACATGTACAGTAAATATGGCCCAAATTGTATCAGATGATTGCATAAGTTCGTACCCGATTTTCACAGATGTCGCAAAACTGTACTGCACAGCGCAGCGGAGTGTAAAAAGAAAATAATTATATATTTAGTCACCGTTCTTTCCTAATTGTAGAAAAGAATGGTGACTATATAATTGATTAACAAAGCTGTATTCCTTAAGATTTAACCATTGAATTTTATTTCATCTAATCATCTAATATCTTGTTCGATATCATTTTAATTTATATTGATAAAATTTCATTAAAAATAAGTATAAAATAAAGAAGTTTCATTATTGCACTAGTATTGTCTCACCGATACGCTTTTTTTGTTGCGCCTTCGGCCGCTCGGTCCGTGTTTACAATAGTTTACAGTTTACATGCTGTCCTTTTTTACGTTCGGCGCGGTCGACGCGGTTACAAAAAAATATCCTTACTGTATACATACATATTAAATTCTAATACAACACTCACATGTTATACATTCATATTTCAAAATCAAATGATAACAAATTTTGCGAAATTAGTTAATTTATTTTGCTAAAATTTCGCCGCATGCGCGTAGAGAACACAATATCTTATCACTGACAATGAGCGTGCAGCGAAGTGGGAGAAGCAGGCATTTGAGGGGCCCCTATATCGTACTGCGCCCAGGTCTATCGTAAGCCAAGATAACAAGTGTTACTGGGACATACTAAGTATCGCGAACTGTGACAGCGAACACGAGCGTTAAACATAACTCAAAATGTAACATCCCAGGATAAACAATCCTCTTTATCTCGCATAAATAATGTCATCAGCGTTCTAATTTCGACACAATTTTCGACATCGTGATCCGAGGGCAAGATTTTGCTCTTCTAATTTTGGAATTGTTTGCCCGTAAAAAATCGAATTTTCAAGATAAATACAGTTCGCTCCGGAACTCGAGACTCGAGACTATTCTGTCAAGAATACTTGGACCACTGATATCTGGATTTATCCCTACTTAATTCTTTCCCGATGTGTCATGAATCGATATAGATTTGATGAACGAACAGCCAAATTTCAAATGACGTGTTGGCAAAACGTGTTCGCGGTGTGTCGCAGAAAAATTAATTAATTACATACTTGAATCTAGTTCTGCTTGTTCGATAGCCTCATCGGCGGTCTTGAGCCAGCAAGGTTCGTGGCCTGGTATTGGCATTGAAGGTTCGTTCGCGTAAGTAAAATAACTTTTCTTCGATGCTGTAAAACTAGAAGTTCGGGAGCTGGCCGTCAACATATTCAATGTTTTCGTGAGGGTGGTTATTCGCTTCAGGGTCGCCATGGTTCAGCAGATACACCGTGATCTTCTGTCACTGTAGCACGAGGACACAGTTAGACACAGTGTCGAGTGGAACGACGATAAAACTGTTAGGCGATTCAAAGGTCCAAAATACAGAAAAAGCCACGGCCGAATGAACCAACAAGAGTACAGAATTTCGAAAAGAACTCGGCGGAAATTCGATTTTATCGAACGATATTGTATATCCTCGAACCAACCGCCACCGTGTCACGTCAGTCTCACAGTGCAGTTGCGCCTCGTCGGCGCGAAATTATCGGGAACAGCGAACAGCGAACAACTCTGTATCTGAAAGTAGTACTACTCAGTACTACTGCACCAATTCAATTACGAATGACAGATTTTGTCGCTAGATGGCTACAGGCGATATCTAAATAATTCTCGCGTGATTAGGATAGAATTAATCGCTTCCTGTAAAGATAAAGGAGTTCTAAATAATCATTCGAGCTGTGAATAAATAATATGGAAAGGGGTTAACATGAATTTAGTAGTATCTCTGGAGGAAAGGAAGGTGTTTGATTGTAAAGTTAATTCTCAGAGTTCATACTAGATGGCACTCACGAATTTTTAAGATTATGCTTGATCGTTCTGTTCAAATCAGAGAGGATTAGAGAGAATATGAGTATGTGAGAGTGCTCAGCACAGTGATGGGATTGTTGGCGCTTTTCGCGCGCAGGCGTGAGTTTCATCAGGGCCGTATCTACATCTGCGTCCGAAAGTGGGGAACTATTGGGGGGAAAGTAGTGGGAGACTATATGGCGGGAAATTAGTGGGGCGACCAAGGTACCCGACAAAGAGGATTAGATCGAATCCTCTTAGGTACCCGATCTTCGTACTTGACTGAGGTCGTCTGAGGCTAGAATCGTCGCGCATGCGCGTGAAAAGCGCCAACAATCCCATCACTGGCTCAGCACAGTGTCGCCAGTTGAGCTCCAAACGGAGCTTACACATTCCCCTCTTTTTCTCCTTCCATTATCCAATTCCAGCACCATGCGCACACTCCACCAACGTCCCCCACTAAGACCGTACGTTGCGCACGCGCAACGTGTCACATATTACGACTCTGGCCATCAGAGAGGGGGTACCTAATTCCCCTCGATTTCCTCAGTCTGGTGACACTGGCTCAGCAGTGATGCCATACGAGGGGAATCACGGTGAGATGATGTACCATGTACCCTCTCTCTGTTGACCAGACCAGTCTACGGCACGGTCACCGTGATCTACGCACTGATATGTATATATATATATATATATATATATATATATATCAGTGGATCTACGGCCATAGTGGGGGACATTGGAGTTGGAGTGTGCGCATCAGGTGGAATAGGATAGCGGAAGGGGAAAAGGAGGAGAGTACATGGCTCCCGTTTCGGTGCCATATGTCACACTGTCACTGGTACTCAGTGGCTCACGTCCGGGGTCTCTCTTTTCTGCCACCACTTTTATTAGTGTAGACAGAGAGAAAGCATATTCAGGCTTAGCACGGAACAGAACCTATATCCTAATTTTTGAATTCGAAGCAATTTCCAAAATCATGACATTTCTTTCGACCCAGATCATTTTTATTCTTTGACCTGTTTTCTCATACAACAGTTGTACTTTTTACAATTTATAGAATACGGACAATTGTAATAATATTAAAACTGTTGTGAATATGGTATGTCAATTTTTACTGGTGCCTCACCATGTCATCATTCGAGTGCAAAGGGTTAAAAGTGGGTATAGGTTCTGTTCCATGCTAAACCTAGTATTCGCGCTGAATAAACTCTGACAAATCTGAAATTGAGTAAACATTTCCGTACTGTGTTCCGTTAATTTTGAGGGTTGACAAGTTCCTGCCTAATTTGGCACAATCTCAATTGAGCGTTGCGCGCGTAACGATTCAACTACGATGGTAACAAGCAGAATTTTTATGACTTTGATCAATAAATATCCTGTGATAAAATACATATTCTCTTCTCGTAGAATTCTTAAAATTATCAATAATATTTTTCTATGGCGACAGAGGGCTCCGCGAAGCGGATTTTATTTATAATAAACGTGCAATGAATTAATAGTTGAAGCCACGTGATCGCACGTGCCCCTGTATCTGTCTTTGTCAGACACCTATTCTCCGCTTTATCTGCAAGGTTGGGCAAATTAAGTGTATAGAAAATTGGTATGTTGTACCACGCACTGACCATATAATTATCAAAGAGTCTCGGATTTTTCACTGTTAACATTTCCCTTGAATTCTATTGATTTAGTCGATTGCATAACATATTATTTCTTCGATTTTAGTCGAATATTCGAAGTTACCCCCACCCTTGACGTTTCGGTCTGTCTTCTTTCATCGAAGCTCTAGTGGCAGTACCTTCTGCTGTTTGGCCGACGTAACAGTTCAGGGAAATCGCTCGGCAAAATGTATTCGAAAACCATCGGAGATCGCCAAGCCAATCAGGAACATGTTTTGGCTGTTTCGAGGGACTTTGTCGCACAACCACGACTCAGTAAGCCACTGTATTGTTTTCTCAAAAACTGCGAGCGTAAATTCACAAAGTAGAAACACTCGACGTAAACTGGGCGTAGCAGCGGATCGATTTGCAACTAGTCAGCTGATCCAAAACTGTTCGCTCTATTATCGTTTATGAAAAATTCGAAAACATGCTGCTGCTAACATGCATAAACGTTCCAAACAATCGATTAGTTTTAGCTTTGAAAAACAATTTGCGAATAGATTATAGTTTCCTCAGAGAAGTGCTCGTTCGATTATCATGTGACTAGAGGCATAGACACTGACATAATGAATTTTAGGCGTGCTTGAAACTAAATGATTAAATTGATGATTCAAATCGATTTCTATTCTTTCAGCGTACAAAACTGTGTCGGGTGTGAACGGACCCCTGGTTATATTGGACGAAGTTAAGTTTCCAAAATTCGCGGAAATCGTCCAATTGAAGCTTGCTGATGGATCTATGAGATCCGGTCAGGTTTTAGAAGTATCTGGTTCGAAGGCAGTGGTTCAGGTGTTCGAAGGTACCTCTGGTATCGATGCAAAAAACACTCATTGCGAATTCACCGGCGACATTCTTCGGACACCGGTGTCTGAGGATATGTTGGGCCGTGTTTTCAATGGATCTGGAAAACCGATCGACAAAGGACCCCCGATTCTCGCGGAGGACTTCTTAGACATTGAGGGTCAACCGATCAATCCCTGGTCGCGTATTTATCCTGAAGAAATGATTCAGACGGGTATCTCTGCTATCGATGTTATGAATTCTATTGCTCGTGGTCAGAAGATACCTATTTTCTCGGCAGCTGGTTTGCCCCACAATGAGGTAATTTACTTTACGATGGTATAAGGCAGGGGTTAATAATTGTATAAATTTGATGATGTTACATTGTATGATTTTGTTTAGATTGCTGCACAAATTTGTCGACAAGCTGGCCTTGTCAAGGTCCCTGGAAAATCAGTCTTGGATTCTCACGAGGACAACTTTGCCATTGTATTCGCGGCCATGGGTGTAAATATGGAAACCGCTCGTTTCTTCAAACAAGATTTCGAAGAGAATGGTTCTATGGAGAACGTGTGCTTGTTCTTGAATTTGGCCAACGATCCTACCATCGAAAGAATTATCACTCCGCGTCTTGCTTTGACCGCAGCCGAATTCTTAGCTTACCAATGCGAGAAACACGTTTTAGTTATACTTACCGATATGTCCTCTTACGCCGAGGCTCTTCGTGAAGTATCAGCCGCCCGAGAAGAAGTACCGGGCCGACGTGGTTTCCCTGGTTATATGTACACCGATTTAGCTACGATATACGAACGAGCTGGCCGAGTAGAAGGCCGTAACGGTTCCATCACTCAAATCCCAATTTTAACTATGCCGAACGACGATATCACTCACCCTATTCCCGATTTAACTGGATACATTACCGAGGGACAAATCTACGTTGATCGTCAGCTTCACAACAGACAAATTTATCCACCTGTTAACGTACTTCCATCTTTATCTCGTTTAATGAAGTCTGCCATCGGTGAGGGCATGACCAGGAAAGATCATTCCGATGTATCCAATCAATTGGTATGTATCACTGCTACGAGCGATTATTCTTCAAGTTCTGAGATATTCTAAATTTGTGAATTATTTTGTTTTAGTACGCCTGCTACGCTATCGGAAAAGATGTACAAGCTATGAAAGCTGTTGTTGGTGAAGAAGCTTTGACACCCGATGATCTATTGTACCTGGAATTCCTCTCGAAATTCGAAAAGAACTTCATTTCTCAGGGCAGCTACGAGAATCGTACCGTCTTCGAATCACTAGACATCGGTTGGCAATTGCTGCGTATCTTCCCCAAAGAGATGCTCAAGCGAATCCCAGCCAGCACCCTCGCAGAATTTTATCCAAGAGATTCCCGCCATTAATTTTCTTTTTTTATCTTATCATTTAATTTTCATCTTTCTGAAAATTCCACGAAGAATGGAAAATAAAAAGATTATAAACCAGGCCTGGCCCAATAGCAGAAAAGAAGAGAACGGAACTTCGCGTAAACAGGATTTTCAAGGGATTTTCTTGAAACAAATTGGAAGTTAAAATTGAAAACGTTGAATCAATTTATTTTCGAAAGATCGTAAATTATGAGATTAGACAATAATAATAAGCGTGTGCCGGTAAAAAATAATGTTTGCACAAAACATGTACGTAAAGGTCAGAGCCATGTTATACTGTTGAACGTTAATTCTGTAGCGTTATTGTAATTTTAATTATAATGTTTTCTGTCGTATTCAAATGTTCGCTTACAGAAAGTGATTGTGTAAAGTGTAATATATTACTCAGTATTAACATAGAAGAAAAAAAAAGAGATTGCGAGATCATATCACTTTTTTGTCCTACATTCCAATAGATTTTCGTTTGCGCTTTCGCGAAACTAAAAAACTAAGAACAATGTTCGTTCGGTGTTGTCGCAAATGTCTAAACTTGTATGGATAAACAACTTTTTAAACCATATTCTGCAAGCACTCTTGTTGCTTCGATGTTATACATATGGAATAGTATTCTTGTTTCAGAATAAATATATAAAATATAGTTTAAATATACATGAATTTGTTGACGATACTACTTAGTGTAATTAACAGCCCAAAATGCAGATGCATGTGCACGACGTGAAAACTTACACCCATGGAAACGAAAGAAAGTTGCACACGGAAAACCATATACTGTTTGTATATGTTCTGTTTGCTTTTTATTGTTTTACAAGAGTAGGGACGTAGTCTGGATCGAGAAAACATATGGTTATAGATAACAACTTATAAACTATATATGTTCATTCTGTGCAAAACATTAGTGTAATTAACTCTTCTGTAAATTTGATATATTATTTTTGATCGATTAGCTGTCAAGTTTTGGCTGTTAATTGTTGTACTGCTAATTGGACACGGAGTTCGATGCAAGCATCCTTTTCTTCAATGATACTGCGGATTAAAGTGGTCATTTTTTTCTGAAATCGAACAAAACGAAGGTATAGATAATATCGATTAAAGATATTAAAGATATTAGGTCGGAAATACCTCCAGTAACTGATTTTCTTTATCTAATTGAACCATAGCTGTCCATTCAGCTTCATTCGGCGAATGTACTCTTCCTGGTTTTTCTGGCTTCTTCTTCTCTGGACCTCTTTCTGACAACATTTCCGTTAATTGCTTGATTTCATTTCTCTCTTGATTTATTCTTGACTTTAGTAACGCCTGCATGTTTAATAATTCTTCATAAATTAAGCTTTCCCTTAACTTATCTATAACATTCTCTGGTTCTGGTTCTACTGTTGAAGCTGAAATAATATTTTTGATTACGTTGAGATGTTACGTTAATTATACAGTAGAGAAAATATTCCATAGGTTTATCCTTACTACTCTCATTTGTCTTGGACGCTGCAGTACTGTTTTGTTCACTGGATTGCGACACAAGCGTAGACGGCTCAGCAGAATCAACGATATCTTTATCGTTGGTTTGACTACTTCTTTCACTTTGATTACTATTCGTACTTATTGGTTCCTTGCCGTCTTCCGAGGTGTGAACTTTGTTAATCTTCTTTAACGTCGAGACAGACGTTGTCTGAGTTTCAGATTTCAGGTGTGCCGAATCTTCTTCGTCGACTTTAACTTTCTGCACCGATGATTCTACTATATTTTCATCGGTCGATTTGACTTCCTCGTCTAAGCTTTTCTGCGCGGCACCTTCCATTTTCTGAACTGTTTTATATTTTCTCTGAACAGGCAAAAGAATATCATTGACACAGAATATTTGCATGTGTTTGTTAGTTCAATTTGTTATAAAGTCGGACCTTCAGTTGCGTTATCATACGTTGCACTTCCCACAATTGTTCCTCGCGGGACTTGGTAACAAAGCCTGCATTCATTTGCATATGTATTTGTGACAGTAACGATTCTTGCTTGGACAGTTCAGCAGCGATCGTTTCCACGGTGTCTGGCAGATTGACACTGCCAGACGAGAGCGGTGGGACATACTTTGTTAACAGTACATTTGGAAAGAGAGCTTTGCAATGAAATAACAGAGCTAGTAACAATCTATGACTCATTTGTAAGACAGGACTCAATGTCATCGAGATGGTTTGGGCATTCATTTTTGTCGTTTTCTCCTGGAATCAAGTTTCCTGTTACATATTTATCGATATACAGTGTTATCTCAGGTTTCAATCACCAAACGTGATCACTTTCTAATGAAATTTTCAAATTCGTTTGACGTACTCGCGCTGTGACATGATCCAAGTGCAATATGACCCATGCAAGAAGAACCTTGTTGCATTCTGGAAGCTGTTGAGTGAGCTGTATCAATTGTGCTTCTCTTTGCGCAACATCTTTAGTGGATGCTGCTTGCTCGAACCTAGAAATCGTCTCGCTGTTCTCCAATACAGGTTCTGGTAACTCCCTGGAATACAAACATTCTAACGACAGTTCTTTTTATACAATATCAAATCGTCTAAAAATCGTATAAGTCGAACCTCAGAAATAATATCAACAGGCTTGTAGCTACTGTTGGTTCAAACTCGGACATATTCACATGTTCCCTGTTGTTGTACAACTTTTTCAAATATTGAACTTTCGACTTCACCCCTGGAACTTTGTACAAACTCTCCACATTCATGCCATTTTCTTCCACAAAGTCGATACAGTCTCTTACAACTAAGGGCAGTTCAACGCCGTCATGACAACGACTTCGTTCTACTGCTAAATGCAAGCTCACCCCAAATATTGGTTGCTCTTCTAAACAAACAATTTGACAAACATTAAACAAAAATTTTAGAACAACAGGAGCAAGGAGATTTTGTAGTCAACACTGCGTTACCTCCAATGTCTAGACACTCTTCTCCGGTATGCTTCCCTTTCTTACGGTCTTTTAGTTTCTGTTTAGCCTTGTCCTTCTCCTTCTCCTTGCGTTTCTCTTTATCTACATCCTTTTCATCCTTGTCTTTCTTCTTTTTGTCTTTCTCTTTCTCCGCATCTTTCTCTTTACCCTCTTTCTCTCTAGACTTCTCTCGTTTCTCCTTCTTTGAAGGAAATTTGAAAGCTTTGGTCTTTTTCGACTTTGACGGACTTCTACAAGTTGAATCTCTTATTCATTCGATCGGTACATCGACAAAAACAAAGATGTTACAATGATAAATCTTCTTCCCATCTGTGATCTATTCATTCTCTCTTTGTAAATATATTACAACGACTTTTATGATAAAATACACATTCACTACTGTAATGAGAACCAAAACGATTAACAATATCAAATCATAAATATTTGCTATAAGTTTGTTCTCCATTTGAAGATAAATGGGCTTTGTATTATCGACTCTAACTGTGTATATACAAATCAATACACCTAATTTTAGATCAATATGAAGCTTAATTAACACAACAGTGCCAACAATATGTGAAAATTAAAATTACTTTGTAGAAGAACTATAACACCATGAGAGGTGACATTGACAAGCACTTTCGTGTTATCAATTATTCAGAACGAACGAAATCTTTGATAGAATAGAATTTAATGAATTAAAACGTAGTCGTAAATATGAACCACTTCGAATAGGAATGGTGAGGGTTGATCAATGAAATACTCTAATATTGAATAATTCAATGAAATAAGATTACTTTGTTTCTTGCTCCTCGTCGGGGGAACTTTCACCCTCTAATGTGGCATATCCACGATCTTTTCGATCTTTTTTCTCTTTGCGTTTACCGCCTAGGAGTTCTTTCTTCGAATGTTTCTCGTGTCCACCTTCGTCGCTAACTAAAAATGTATTTACATAGACACACACGTTACACAGAACGATTAATAAAAATTAATATAAATTGTTGACACGTTGTTATAACATGTCATTAAAGCGAAGCAGAGATATTCATAACATTCGATATACATATAGTTGTACACGGATGACAAGTGTATAACCTCTTATCGAAATTGCTAACGTAAATTCGAGAGAGTAATTAATTTGACGAGCAACAATACGTACAATCACTTTCGTTACTTTTCTTGGCGGATTCCGACGCGTACAGTCCCGGAAATTCTTTTTCTACGTCAGGGCTTTCGAAATCCATTCTCCGTCACTCAAGATCTGTTTTAGCCGACTTAAAAATTCTGGTGACAAACTATCGATTATTACGCTCGAGTTTCCCGTTTCGACTCTTCGTAATCGTGCGTGTTCTATCATAAAATCGATTGCTTCGAGCCCGCGAAATTTTCATAATTTAAACCTTCCTTTTTTTCAACTGAGAGTCTCGGAGTCGAAATCTTATTTAAGTTGCTGTTTTCCGTACTTCGGAACGATTCCATGGCTTAAAAACAAAGCCATCCGCTTCTTTGCTTGCCATGTATGTAAAATATGCTTTTTTGAACGATACGTCTGGAAATTTTCCATAATCCATTGTGTTCCACATCGATCGCGCATATAAAACGCGATTTTTGCGAACCTGGCTGTGGAATATCGCCTTTTTCTCCGCGATCTGTAAAAGAGTATAATGATCTCTGCAAACACAAAATTCCGTAGCAGAAACAAACTTGTTCTTTTATTTTGTCGGCGTCGTCGAAAGTCAATTTTCTTAGTTGAACTTTGGTCATGCCTATCGATGGGGGATCGGACAACGAGGAGCCTCTGAAACTTATGGAGTTCCACTTCTCGATGCTCTTTCGCACTGATTCGTCTTAAATAATGTAATCAAATTAGTACAACGTATACTAGTTGTACGCAATGAGTAGACTGCGGATCTTTATGCATTTATGAAGAAATTGGTTGGGTGAAATATGAAAAGTTTCAATGTAACAAAGTCGTTAAGGGATGAAACCAGTTTTTCTATTATTCCTGCTTGCCACAATCAATGCAAAACATTTTTATTTTGTGTAAAGATTCGTGGTCTAGCAACGAGAAATAAAAAGAAAACTATATCTACATTTATCCGTACTGCTAATAGCAATTCCTTCCCTATACATCAGCCAGTATCTCAATTGCGGTAATAGAAAGCACCTTGGTAATTTTGCGAATAGAAATCCTTCTGTTGCCATTTTGTTTAATTCATCCTAAACATTAAATTCTCTATGCGTTAATGTATTCATTAATTAAACTCCGGCTAAGAAAAGAATTATTTTACCTTTACGAAAATCATAAAAGAAGTTTCCTCAGACATTTCTATGTCTTCCTCGGCAACAGCTTCCTCTGCAAGTTCTTCTTTCGAGTCGATAGTCGTATCTCGTAAAGGAGAATTGCTTTTACCTCCTCTAGATCGACTTCTTGAGGGGCTTTGTAATCTTCTTGGTACATCTCCTTCTACAAATCTTAACGCCTCTGTCTTCTCTCTGTTTCGGATTTCTTTTTGTTCAGATTTTTTACGAGTATTTGCAACATTTTGTACGTTCTCTTCGTTTTTAATGCCGTCTTTAGACTTCTGCCGAGGACTCATTCTACTACCTTGAGAATATCTCTGCAGTTTTGATCTCCTGGTACCATTATCCTTACTGCTCCTATTCAGACTACTTGATCTACTCCGGAGTTTGGACCTTTTAGAAACCACTGTTGTACCGTCGTTCTCCTCTAGATCTTCATCTTCTGAACCAGTATTTGAGTGACAAGGTTTGTTACAACTATGGGTACCGTGGGTGTCGTATACTTTATCGGGCACATGAATTTGCCTGTATGCCTCCTCGACGGCCTTTCTCCTTCTACATTCCTCAGCACGTTGCAGTTCCTCTGGTTTCGGTAATGGACCAGGAGGAACGTGTATGGGTGACCAATGTCGATGTAGACAAACGCATGGTATCTCTTCTACGCTTGGCTCGGGTGTTTGAATAGGTGTAGCCATATGGACACCAGCTACTATCGGTTTGGGTGGTTCTTCAGTGTAATTTTCAACAACACCGTTTATACAATATGTAACATCGTCTATATATTCGTCTTCTCTTGGAATTCTTTTTACTCCTGATATCATCAACTTATTGTCGACAACTACCGGTTTCGAGATATTTTCTACATTTACGAACGGCTGTTTTTTCATGGATTTCAATCTTTGCTGGCGTTCTTTCCGCTTGATCTTTTCTTCTTTATTCTCGAGTATTTTCCTTTCATACTGACATTCGCAGACCGGTCTTTTCACAACGAGTCTCGTTTGGGGTAGTCTACAACCGATTTTATTGAATTTACTGCACTTCAACCAACAAGGCATCGAATCTCTGCATCGTGTATAATAGTCGATCAATCCTACATCATTCAGCGCTAATTTCCATCGTTCTTTCGGCGGTTTCGCTTCTACTAAGCTCTGTCTGGTTTTCTCAAGCTCTTCCATCACTTTCTCTGCTTCGGCATCTTGACCCTGTGCTTGAATATCATACGTGTCCACAAACTCGTTGCACCCGCAAGGTTCGGTTCGCTTTGATGACACAGAGCTTTTCGGTACGCTATAGCGTTCCAGGAATTTTAAATTTTTATCTACGCGTTTATTGAGGCACATGTCGTACGGAGATTTGTTGAGATCGTATTCGGGTACATATTCGTCGCTCCTACGGGGACTCGGAGGCGGAGTGTGATAAATAATACCTTCTATCACCTGCAGCTCCTTGTCTTCTTCGTTTTTCTTCTTCCTAAATAATTTCGTATTAATATGCTCTGCGTCATCTTTCTTTCCTACTAAACCTCCAATGTTGTACATCAGTACTTTCTTCTTTTCTCGGTTTTCGCGACAAACGCATGGTTTCCCTCCAGATCGTACATCTACCGTTTCCGGAGGATAATCTGGTTCGCCCAGATAAACTAAAGTCTTTTTCGTTGGCAATTGTTGCTCCGATTTTGTCCTCCAGCCACACGGTCCCTTACTTGGTAATGTTATATCAGTTTCTTCCACTTTCTCCGTGGAATAATCTTCAACATGTATATGTCCATATTCGTGTGCACACTTTGTCGGAGGCTCTTCCGGCAGACTAACTGCTTTAACATTGGGAGGATAGTTCTCGGGAGACATTAGCATGTTCTTCAAGTTCAAAATCTGCTTTCTCGGATCGTCACCTTCATCTTCACTGGTTAGCGTGTCTTTTCTTCTCTGCCTCTTCTTGTTTAAACTAGACGATCTCGATTCCTTTTTCTTTCCTACAGGCGGATTTCCGCTCGCTTTTAATGTCCTCGTAGGTGTACCACTTCTACTTCTGTTATCGGGTTTTTTATTCTTTTTACTAATATTACTTTCACTATCTCTTGCCGTTTTAGATACCGGGCTTTTGCTTGATTTCGATTTGGCTTCTGTCTTCTTGCTTGAACCTCCGCCACCTTTCATGTCTAAATTCGCGGTTCCAGGAACTGTGCTTTTTCCAATTTCCTTCGTCTGAGGATTATCAGCTTTTTTTTGTTTCGATGACGTATAGTCGCTTGTTCTATCGCTTTTCGTGTTTTTCCTGGAGATCGTTTCTGCAGATTTTGCTCGAGATTCTAATGATTTTCTTTCTGACTTCTCCTGTCGTTTATCTGTTTTCTCGTCTATCTTCGGCTTTGCGGAGGATTCTGCTTTCGAAGCTGTTCTCGGTTTTGTAGAGGATTCTGATTTCGAAGCTGTTCTCGGTTTTGCGGAGGAATCTGACTTCGAAGTTGTTTTCGGTTTTGCGGAGGATTCTGATTTCGAAGTTGTTTTCGGTTTAGCGGAGGATTCTGATTTCGAAGTTGTTTTGGATGGGCCCTTTTTCGGAGAAGCAGCTGTTTTCTGTTTATCTTTCTTCAATTTTAAAGTATCGTCTTGGAACGAAGGCTGAGCTTTTTCATGATCATGTATTTGCGATTTCGATTCCGCAGGAGTCGCAGGTGGATTAGGAGAACTAAGTTTCAGTAAGGCTTTGAAATCTGTTTCTGATTCTTTCTCCGACGGTGCTGTACGACGTATGTTCCATACATCATCGTAACCAGGATAAAGGGGATCTGGCACAAATTTTTTCTTTGCCTTCTCCTCCTTGATCTTCTGCTTACTAGCTAAACTATCTGGGCTCATTTGGCATTTGTGATCTCTGCTCTTCTTCTTATCTTTCTTTACTTCTACCGTCTTCGTTTCTACCTCTTCCCCTTCCTCATCTTCCTCCTCTTCTTCATCGAATTCTCCAGGTATTTCTGACAAATCTATTATCTTTTTTTTCATTGGTATGCGTTCACCGAAAGGTCCTTTACAGACGGCTCGACCAGGTTTTATTCCACACGGAGGACCCTGCGTGACGCAACAATGCGATTACGAATTCAACAAATTTTACTATAGTACATTTAAAAATATCGGGGTATGCGCACAGAGAAATATTGAGTGAGAGGGAGAAAAAGAAAAAAAAGAGTAGAGAGAAAGATAGGAAAAAGACAGCTGAAAGTGTATGGGTAGGTATGAGGATGTGTGGAAGGATGTGTGAGAGACCGAGTCTCTTTTTATGGTCGGAAGGTTGAAAATAAAGCATTTCTATTCTATTAAAAAATATCTACCCTTAGTATTTGTTTCCTCAATTTCTCTTGTTCTTCTAACTCTTGAGGAGTCAGAGTATGCAAAGTACCCCATGGTGCTCCGCAAATGCCCATACTATGTTCGTCCCCGCACGGTTTGAAATCTGCGATGCTGTACATTCTCTTCTCTACAAAAGGATCTAGGGATTTCTCCTTCGCTCTCTTCACTCGCCTCTTCGCGTCTACTATTTCATGGTAAAATGGATTTCTCCTGCATGATTTATCGCCAGGATATTTTTTGCAAGTCATTGCAGGAGCTTCGTGGGGTCTAAATTTTTTTCCGAAGCACAAACCCTCTTCTTTTGTCCATGGTATGTGATCGTGGCTTACTTCCGGTGTTAAACCTTTAGCCGATATTTGTTGAATGGCACACTCGCACGGCGGAACGTTTTTCGGTGGTGGAGGAGGTGGACGTTCAATGATTCTGGATGGTTGATGTATGATCTCGTCTGTGACCCCGGAAATAAAATATTGTGTTTCGCCCTTAGAATCGGTTATTCCGTTTATCATCAGCTTGGAGTCGAGAACGTCTTCCGAAGGTATCACTTCCACTAAATTAGTCGTTGATTCCGGTGGTGTAGCTGCAGGTGAATGCATCGCCATTGATCCTATAATACATCTGTTGTAAAAAGGAGTAAGGAGTTTATATTTTCAAATGAAATATTATCCGACTTTATTACTTTTACTAGCATAATTCCCGTTAAAAAGTCAACGGATAGCTTATTTCTGGAGGTATGCCACTAATTTATTTTTAGCACTGAATCCTGTAGGATTTCCGGAACAAATGCATATTCGTGCACCCTTTTGGGCTAACGGCTATCTGTGCACCAAATTCCAGCTTTCTATGCCTTCTGTGTTTCAGTTGAAACACATAGAATCTTAAGATTCTCTTACTGTTACAGAGGACAGAGAAATAACTCGTTTAATTTTAGCAATTAATCCTAAAGGATTTCCAGGATAAAAACATATTCAGAAGTCTAACGTTACAGAGAACAGAGAAGTAACACTAATTTAATTTTAGCAATTGATCCTAAAGGACTTCCGGAATTATAACATATTCGTGCACCCTTTTGGGCTAACTGCTACCTGTGTACCAAATTTCAGCTTTCTATGTCTTCTGTGTTTCGAGATGTTTTTACGGTCACACAAAGGACAGAGGAACTGGCAATCATATACAATATATAGATTACTTGTTCTTTTTACTGTCTTCGGCTATAGTGTCTATCACGACATACGGTGTTCTGGTTTCCTTCCCTTTTAAATACGACTTCCTGCTTTGTCGGCAGGAACAACAGTTGTCGCATTTAGGTCCTGGGAACACCAGTTTCGTTATAGCTTTTATCTTCTTCACCAATTTGTCCATTTCCCTTTCCCTTTTGCGATATTCTTCGTCCACGTTTTGCAACCATTCTTGCCACTTTGGAGACAAATTCTTTCTACCGCTCGGGTAGATCTTTTTGGGTCCATCTCCGAGTTTCAATATAGCGAAAAATTTTTCATCGCTATTCGTTGGGGTTACGTTTGCAACGCCAGACATTTCATACGTTATAGGGCATGATGGTGGATCTTCCGATGCTCCAGATATGATGTAGTGCGGATGTTTCTCACCGAGCCAAGACTTTGTGTGTGGTTTAGGGGGTTGTAAAACTCCTACAATAGATGTACACATTCGAATAAATATCTCAAAATGATTGTATATGCTTCATCCATGTAGTATCGAAACAAATACCGCATATTTTATATTCTACTGGTCCTGGTTTCTCGCTAACTCCGTTTATCGTAAAATCAAATACTTTACTTCCATGGGGTAATCGTGGAATATCAGAAATAAACTCTTCCTTGTTCATCCCTTTTGCCTCTTGTTGCATACTTCTCCCTAATACATAAGTCAAAATTAGCATTATATTATTATTTAGAAGTTTAGATTTTGGAGTAACATACCTCTACTGTGACTTCTAACGGTACTTCCTCTGTTCTGTCCTTTAACTAAAGCAGAACTCGTTCGCGTCCTATTTTCATCCTCTTCTTTCACAGAAGATCTACTTCGTTTCTCTTTTCTTTGAGTACTCGAACTTCTCTCTGTGTGATACGTATCGAAACTTCCTCCACCTTTCTTTCTCTCTCCTCTATTCTCTTCTTGATTACGACTCGTTCCCGTGTTCACGTTGTTAGACTCGGTTAAAATGCACTCTTTAGGTGGTAATATTACTTTTGGTAGCGGTAATAATTGATAGCGTGCACTCCAGTTTTGGACACGATTATAATAAGCTGCCCAATCTGAGTGTACAAAGAGATCTTCTTCGTAAGGCGATTCTTTCTTCTGTCTTAGGGGCAATGTCGGCGGTAAAGCTATGGCGTAATTGTAAAGATTAGTTTTTACTTTTAATTTAGAAATATACACGGTACAGAGATCATACGTTTAATAGGAATCTTTGGCATTGTCACAGGAGGTAATCTCTCATGCAGTTCCATTATTGCTTCCGGCAGAGTTAAGAATGCAATTGCTGACAAAATGATCCTTTCGTTACAGTCGTAAAATTGTTCTGAAATTGTAAAGATACCAGTGAAGAGTAATCTTAATAAATTCTACAAATTTCAGACGACAAAACAAACAAACTATAGTCTTCTTCTTCAAAATAATTTCCTGTTAAGACTTTGTAAATTTCTCTCAGAAATGTGATTGCATTGCAATTAGAAGTTTCTTGTAATTTTCTAATGATATTTGGCGTAAGTAGGAAGAATGTAGACATTATCCCAATGTCCACGAGCATCCTTTCCGTGCGTCCTGACACCATTTCTTCGCAGTCACTGCGTATTACACATTGCAGCATCATTAAGTTCCTCATCTATTAAATTTCAATTCTCTATTATGTTATTAGTAATTAAGTTTCAGCAATTATGAAACAATAAATGCTCTATACTTGGTCGACGGAAAAATCTTGGTACCATCTTGGAATCTTAGCCAATTCTGCTTTCACAGACCGATTAACTGAAAGAAATTACAAATATATTAAACTGTGTTCGATCTCTAAAATACGAAGGTGCTATTTAAAAAAATTGTGAGTTTACATTTTTCACTTCCCATTTCGATATTTCTACTCATTTCTTCGTTATAAGTTCTCTGTTTTTCTGTCCATAACATATTTTTCGCTGCTTCAATTTCATCTTCTATATACCATACTATTGGTCCCCGTTGATTTTTTTCTGTTTTCTTGTCAGATAAATTAGTATGTGCAGTCTCACCTCCATCTCCACCCCTATCTCTACCACTACCTCCACCCCAACCTTTACCTCCAACCCCACTCCCACCCCGACTCCAACTCCGACTCCGACTCCATCCTAACCCAGACTGCCGTCGTAGATCTTGTGGAGTCTGTCCCGAATGTAATAATTTACGTTTGTGATCTCCAATATCTTGTTCGGAAATATGACCAACAAACTGAGTTCGAAATTTTAATACTGGACCCTCATTTATTGTATTTGCAGATACGAGCGGAGGATTGTAAAGAAATTTATCTTTGTCATTGTATTTCGACAATGGATCAGCATTTTCCAGTGAACAGCAAAAGCCATAAGGTTTTAAAATTTCTGGTTGCTTTTCGTGGTGCCTATTTTGAATTTAAGACTAGTTATAGTTGTCTTCAATTTATATTTACAAAATGTTTCGGGTTTACCTTTTGTGATGTGGTTTAGATGTTATAGTGGTCATTTCTGATTTGGAGGAAGAGACAATTCTGACCGGATGAAGTGAAGGACAGTGGTAATTAGAAATGTAAGGTGTTCATCTTTAGTGATCCATGGTGTTGGTGTGGTGGTTGTACTTATATAAATTTAAAGGTGGTAAAATGGTTCTTAAGTTACAGATGGTTTTGTGGAATGAATGTGTCTGCAAACATATTGTATATAGGGTGATTCTGGGAACTGGGACAAGACTCTTTTTTAAATAAAAATAGAGAAAAATAATAGAGGAAAAAATCATATGTTACAATATGTCCTAACTTTCTATGACCTTACTTATTATGTGAATGCACAGATGCACCCACCAGAGGTGCAGTTGCATTTTATTCTTTAATGCAAGTGAATTTTTTTGTTAAACCAATCGATTCCTTTTATTATCCTATGTATAAAAGTACTAATCCAAGGTCATCGAAATGTTAATACTTTGCGAGATATTTGACATTTTGTGTCAGAAATGTACTTTACTAAATACGACAAGTAAACTCTGACACAAAATTGTCAAATATCTCGTAAAGTATTGATATTTTGATGACCTTGGGTTAGTACTTTTATACGTAGGATAATAAAAAGGATCGATTGGTTGAAGAAAAAAATTTGGTTGCATTAAAGAATAAAGTGCAACTGCATCTCTGATCCACATAAGGAATAAGGTTACAGAAAGTTAGGACATATTATGGCATATATAATTTTTTCCTCTATCATTTTTTTCTATTTTTACTTTAAAAAAGCACTAATTTGTCCCAATTCCCAGAATCATCCTGTATAATACAAGGTGGTACTTCATGTATACATAATAATTCTTATGCAAATCTTTTTATTCTTATTCTGTACAGAACTTAAAGTATGTATAGTCATTGTTAAAACATTGTAATTGTTACGAAAGTTTAATGTTATATTTCGTATTATCCACAATATTATAAAATATAAATCCAGAATAAGATAAACAACAATCTACTTTGTAATAATATATGGGTTCGAAACAGTGATGGAGAACTATCGAGATACTGCGAGATACTATCGAAAACTATCGATGATTCACTTTTACTATCGATAGTTCGCATGTCGCATTCTCTGTCCTTGTTGCGCACTATCTCCGTCCTTATCTTACGCACATAACGTATTTAGTTTTCTATTTCACTATTTTGTTATAATTATTTTTCGCGTGATTTTGATTGGGATTTTTTGCATATTACAGTGGAATGTAATAAATAATTTTTTATGTTTAGAATATTTGTATATTTAAAAATAACAATAACGTCAATAAGAAGAGGACGCCGTAATCATTCTTGAATGCACTTGAATGTTTAGCCTGTTCAGGTGGGCGTCAGTGGGCGTAGCACAACAAGATTTGCGGTATAATTTTACATTTCTATGATATTATGGTGCATTTATAATATGTAATACTTGTCTCTACATATTTAGTAGGAGAAAAATAGTTTGATGTATTAAGTATTAGCTAGCCAAAGATGTTTATCACAACGAATGACGAGTTTGTGCCAAAACACTTTATCATTTGTACGTTTTATGGAGTAGAAACTTGTTTCTGTTGGCACGAAGATAAGGTAGTAATATTTTCATACACAAACAATGATTTCGTGTCTACTGAAGTACTAACAGCTCCTGCTCCAATCAAAAGTATACAATGTTTCATAAGCCGAATTTTTTTCATTTGCCTTCCACATGGTGTATACAAACTTTCGAGAGACCGAGAATTTGTTGTTTTAAGTAAAAGTGCAATTGGAATGGGTACGGTTTTCTACGAAGTACTGACACCAAGAGACAAGTACCTTTACTTAGACAATAAACAAAGTATGATGAACAAGCTGTTGCTGCAACTTTCTCCCAGGGAAAGTGATTCGAGCAGGTTATCTGTCTGTACGCTGAACGCGGAGAACACAACTCAACAATTCATGCAGACCGTAACCAAAAATGACAGTAACGTTGAAAATTTATGTATACTAGCAATTGGAAAGAAAGTTCTAACATTAATAAACGAAACTGTCCAAATAGTATATAATAGTATTTATCCCGTCAGAGATATAATACCTGTACAAGCAGATTCTAAGATTGCCAGTCTGCTGTTGCTCACTGATGGCAATAGCATTGTTGTAATACACTCCAAGGTGGACATGCTGACTTTTGAAAAGATTTACTTAGGAGTAAATGTACAGACTATTTGTGCAGGCTATGACCTATCGACCATGGACTCGTTATGGCTGGTATATTCGGATGAATGTAAATTATATTATGGGAAAAAACAACTATTAAAGCCAGACAGTGTTCAGCGGTTCAGCGTTCAAGACAACAGCATTTCTTGTTTGAGATATTATAATTCAAACATAATTTTAGGTTTAACCGTGAACAAAGAATTAGTGGAGTTTCCTATAGACGAGGTGGAGAAAGTATTGTCGATGGAGCAAGATACTTTTATCGGTCTTAACGCAGATATGTTGAAAGGCGCTGGTCTTATTATGGACAAGATCTATAAGGGAACTCAAGAAATACATACGTTGAACAACAGGTTACAGGCCGAAGAAGAGAGACTGAAAAGAATAAATTTGTACGCTCACAAACAGAAAGTACAATTCTCTCCGAACATATCGTTGCACAGGATAGCTAATCTATTGCTTCTGTCTGTATCGTTTCTCGACAACCTTCCAAAAGAGAGTTGGGTTGTGTTCAATGTAAAATTCGAAAACGAGACTACGTTTTGCATGAAAAAAGTGGAAGATCAAGAGACTGTAGTCGATATTTACATACCGGATGGTAAAACAGTAAATTCTTTACGAGTTGCAATAGATTTGATTACCTTGAAGGAAGAGGGGCGACCTTGGTGCCTTATAAGGAACTATGTAATCTATCCTCTCCGCGAGAAGAAGAAAAGAAAGAAACCACGGTTGGGTGCAACAGATTCCATAAATTCGAAAATCGCTATGCTCGAAAAGCTTCTACAGGATGGGACCATCGATATGAAAACGTTGTCGGACATTAAAAGAAACGTGAGAAGAGAATGCTTGGATGGGAACGACGTTTAAAGAAATCTTCGTGAATAAGTATGCGCGTCGAATTTTATTAGAAAGAAATCTTACTCTGGTCAACGAGACGTTTATAAAATATTTCATTATATATTTTAGATTATTTCCCGATTCGTTCGACTGAACGTGCAGTCGTAATTAAAATTAGAATGATCTGGAAATTATTTGACTTGGATTTTTCCCATTCCCGATATCGAAACTTATGCGTGTTTCGTACAGGATGTTCTATTATTTCTCGGTGATAGGTACTTCGACGATGCTACCGATACTGCAGCTAGAGCTTTTCTTCGACTGTTTCTGTGGGTTTCTGGAACTGCTCGGTGTTCGGACGCTGCCTAACCGCGTTTGAAACGCTTCTAATGTTTTCCCGCTTTTCTTGGATCCTGTGCGTTCCGCAGTAGTCCTGGCATTCCCGTCGAGCTTGCGCCGCCACAGTTTTACGAAACAGACTCGAAAGTTCTCGGAAAAAACACCGTATAGCAAAGGGTTCACTATGGCGTTGAGTTGCGCCGCGATCAAAGTCCAAACGAAGTGATGCGATCGTAGGAAGAAATCTGTATTCTCGACTGGTCTGCTGCCGTCTACGTAGATCAATAGCATCACGGTGGTGATGGGTAGCCACATGACGAGAACGCAGAGCACGTTCAGCATTAGGATTCGCACGGCACGCAGATGCTTCTGCAATCGAATCTCTTCGTGTTGAGAAAGACTACCAGCTCGTCCTGGTCTGGCCGCGATGCTTGCGCTGGATAGCTTTCTTCCTGGCCAAGTTAGCAACGTTCCCATCACCGACAGTTCGGAATCTCTTCTACCAGTTGCGCCGCTCTCCAACCCCTGCGTTTAAACGCATATATATACGTACTCGTCGGTTTCCTTTCGGAAGGTAAAAATCTCTGGAGCCCAGAGCGAGTAGGTAAAACTAAAGTGATGTACTGGCACTTAAGGGGCTAGTCTCGTTTCAATTGGACTTACTTGCGCGATGCACGAGACGGCCCATCTGCTTCGCGAGTCGAGGATCTTTTGAAAAATCCGCTGATAATGGTAGACAAGAAGAGTCATTGGCAGAAGGCAAGCTAGAACGACGATCGGCACGATGAAACACAGGGAAATGCTGACGATGTCGCTTCGGGGGAAGACTAGAGTGCAGATCGTCAACTCGTTCGAGATCACCTGCGCATTTAGGGGCGTATCAAGGAAAGCTGGAACAACGAGGACGCTACGCACATCTACACCAATCGTTTCTCGGAACCGGAACCTGTAGCGTTGCGCAGTTGTTCGCGTACCTTCGATTTGAACCAAAATATCACAGGTAGAAAAAGGAAAGCCGCGACGATCCAGGTGACGAGACTAGCCGCTAGGACTCGGGGCCTGGTTAAAGCGCTTCTATAAGGAGCTACCGCTAAACATCGATGCCTGTCCATCGATATGAACGTCAACGTCCACAGAAGCACAAAGCCGCAGACAAACTATAACGTGAATCACATTTAAGAAGCCGCGAAATGAGAAAGTGAGAGAGGCGAGAGAAATACCTGGGAGTAGGGTAGCAGTTTGCAGATCGTTTCCCCGAGCCGCCAGGATTGGGTCAATCTGGTGTAGGCGATTGCCGGTACACCGGTGCTGAACAAAAGATCGGCGGCCGCCAGGTTCACCAAACACAAGTTCGTTGGCGTTCTCATTTCTCTGTATCCAAGTATACAGCCGGCGATCCCCAAGTTCCCGGCAACCGCCAGAACGAAGCTAACGGCTAGTATCACCACCTGCGCAACGATTCCGCCTTTTCTCTCTTTTCTTTTGTTCTGATTTTGCGACTAGAACGCGGAACGCAGCGTCGCGTCGCCTCGCCTCGCCTCGCCTCGCTTATTTGGGATAGGAAAATTAGGACGCTGTTCCACCCGGCATTGTTCCCCTCTCTTAGTCAAACTCGACTTGCTAATTAGCCCGTTAACCTGGTAATTTTTCGAGCATAGTCCTCTCTATGTATCTCAAATAGGGGACGACGGAGATTGATCCGATGCTTCGGGGAATGCAACTGCCTCGGGACGTAGACGTTACAGGGTAACGCAAGCGTCCAAGAGTCGTTGGATAAATGACTAAAGGTCGATTTCTACTACATATCCGCAAAGACACGGACCGTTTCCGTACCGGACCTGTTCCGAACACGACAAAGTATTCGTCGCGAGAATGTCGAACGGTCAGACACTTCTATTCAAATGCATTGAAGAGTATTTATCTGGTTGGATATGATCCAATCTAAGTGATGCGCCTTCTCATTTCTCGATGGGGTTTTCCAGCAGTGAAAAGCGCTAGATGAAAGATCAATTTAGGCCGCAGTCGCCCTCAAAAGTCCTATTTTTTCGTTTACGAGGCGTAATTTGCATTATTCGGAAGCATAAAGCTGCGCATGTAACTATTTTCATGAAGCTGTGACAGCTACATGCTGCCGAATAACGCAAATTACGCCTCGCAAACGTAAGAACAGCACCCCCTTGCAATCCTAGAAACGAGTTAAGAACAACAAGCCGACTATGAATCGAATTCGTTACCTCGACGGTGCTAGCTCCTGTGCGGTTTCCAAACTGACTGTAGTAGGTGAAATAGTACCGTGGTCCCCATTCTTCGTCTTCTCCCCAGAGGTAAGACGAGTTCATCTTTAAAATCACCGATCCCGTTCGCCGATGGCCAAGCAACGAGAGCAGACTCGATACATTTTTCGTTGCTGTGTTCTTTCCCTTCGCTCGTGATCGTACGCGTTTATTCTCCACGCATTTAGACGCATTCGGTCTTCCTTTCGTTCTTCTCTGTTAAAGAGATGGTTCGTTCGCCGTGGTTTACGTCTTCGTCGGCATTGTTCGAGGAATGAACGAACCGCGATACCTATTCTTTAACAGCAGACTATATATCGATGCTATCCGTGGCAGCGTGTCCGGTTGATAGGACTCTTATCGAGTGTCTGTAACAAGCGAATCGTTTAATGCAATTTAACTTCTGAACAACGAAATTGCGATCTATTAGACGAGCAGCGTGTACGCTCGATGCGATCGCAGATGCTCGTGCTGCGATCCACGATTAATTGTGTTATCGTCGGATCGATGCGATGGAACAAATTCAGCGCGCGATCCTTATCGAGCTCTTTCGTCTTTGACCTTACCGAATAGATAAACAAGCATTGGGGAGATGCTTTTCATTTGTACCGCAATTACAGGACCAACGAAGCCCAGAGCAAACCAAGGGGGTTGAGCATCACGAGTATTTGGGTCGAAGATTGCGGGTCGTAGGAGATTGAAAATAATTGGAAACGAAATTATCGCTGCAAGGGCGCGGGCCAGCCTTCCAACTACATCTATATACATACATAAGTACGTATATTTTTCGGGGGGATCAAGTACGTGGATCGATACATCAAGTGGTAATTAACCTGGCCGAGAGATTCCTCGATAGAAACGTCCGATCCGGACTGCGATAAGAGTAGTCTTTTCTTTCATTATATTTTTGTTCGATGAGCCACAGCCGCGGGCAACCAACGAATACGGTGGTATTGCATCCACCTAGGGGGGGGCATACTACCCCCTTTTTCCATCCCATTAGAAAGTTGAATATTTGCAGATATTTCCAGAGAATCTTTCTTGCCGGACAACCTTCGCCGTGTCGGCCTTTCGAATCGCGACGACGTAAACAACTCCTTTGTCCCGTATTCCTACTATTTTTGTCGAGGCAGGGGTAGCAAGCAACGCGATCCCAGAGCTCGGAAAATATTTACGAGAATTTTATGGCTTGAACAAGATTAACACCTTCGTTAGATTTAAAAAAAGCGATGAGACACCCTCGTAATTCCTGTTCGTCAGACCGCAATATCCCCTATTGTTTTGCCGACCGCGCTCTCGTTTCTTCGTTTTTCCATAGCCGAAACACACATGATCAGTGATGGAATCCATAGTACGCAGTTTCGTAATCTTCGGCACATATTTAAATGTAAATTCGAATTCAACTTTCACAATCATTGTATTTAAATATAAATTCAAATTCAACTTTCAATCATTACACACAAGTCAAAGTTTAAAAAAATGAGTTGATCAGTTGTTTTACATCACATTAGGTCACATTATATATTGTTAAAAATGAACCGTTGGATAGTGCTTGTTTTTTTCAACATTATGTGGAATTCATTTAGTTTTAGTATCCGTTTCCTTTAAATACATATCTAGAAACAAGAAATATATTACTTAGACTACTTTCATAATATACGGGCACATTTATATGTGTCTAGATGATCGAGTTAAATAAATCTGTTGTTCGATTTCAAGAGGACCGAGCGAATAAACTTATCGAATCGTTTGTTTCGGTCCGATATCGAATTCCGGCGTTGCAGTGGTAAATGTGATACCGCGTACAGCCGATTGTTGTTTCATTTACGCAGAATTCGAGTTTCTGTTTATCCAAGGATGGATAAAACATTGGAATTCGACCGGCGGGAGGCAGCAGCCGTTCCTCGACGACTCGTCGAGTATTCACCTTGGCTGTCGTGCAATTATCTGCCCCGCGACTTTTCTCCGAGAACCCTAGACACGTTGGAGCAGATGCAATTAGCTGGCTGTTTCCGGACGAGCAACAAGGATAGAAAACGGCCAACAACATTAACAACAACTCGTGAACGATGTGCTTTCAAAACGACTGATTCGTTTCTGCGAATTGTGTCCGGCGCGGCGGTTCCGTGTCGCGTCACGTGTCACCACGCGAACTTTCATCGTTTAATAAATGATTTTGTCGCGGTTCGTTTGTGCGACGATATCGTCGTGCTGACCCAGATCCAATCTTCGGATCAGAAATAGTACGAATTCAATTGTTCCCCATAACGATCACAGAAAATTATATATTTTCCTTCGTCTCTATAGAGACATCACCGGACGCGAATTCCCGTTCTCTACGTTTCTACTTTCGCCCGACTTTTATCTCTTTTCTCGTTCTCTATTTCCGGTTAACGATCGAGCGTGCAACGAGAACATATTATTATCACGACCAGAGATTTCTGACTTTCCTGGCCCGGCGCGTCGTGCAGTTCTCATCGCTGAAGTCTTTCAATTGGAAAAACCGTCTTACTCTTCGAGTTGTATGTATTCTCTTTTATTAGAAATTATCTTTTATTGTGGGATACGAAAGGAAAGGAAATTTTCCTCTCCAGCGTAAAGGAGAAAGCCCCTTTACACTGGAAATAAATGAAGACGTACCTTTTAAAACGGTGCGGCGGTAATCCGGCATTGTCGAAATGCAATTCTAACTAGTCGATGAACCGTAACGAGGAAACATTATCAAACAATTCGTCAGCGTTTAGTATGCTGCGATCGAGAAAAATTGCACGTTTCCACCGACTGGAAGAGCGAGTAACGAGTAGCAGGCAACCCGTGCTGCCCCAGCGGATGTTACCCGCCGACTAGTCCGCATCGAACAGCTATCAACCATCAGGGGCCACGTTCTTGCGATCCTATTACGCGCATCTGTGGGAAACGCGTTTCCATACCCGCATTTCCCGTAAATATACAGACCACATCGACGACGAAGCTACAGCATACACTTCTGTCCAGAAATCGCCAGACACTTATTCAAATTTGAATGCACACGATTTTTTTGTTATCAAAGGATGTATATATCATGAAATAAAAATGATACTTACTAATTTGTTCTAATGTAGAGAATATGCACATCAAATCCGACATAAATATCTTATATATTTTCTAAATTTTAAGTATTTTCTAATTTTTTAATTCAAATGGGTAATCATCCCACAATTTTTCAACCTCCTTTTTCCAGCATTTATTCGAATAGTATATCTATATATATTTAATTTTATATTAAAATATATGATCTATAATTAAAATAAAACAATAAAATCAAGCTGGTAGCTTGTATTCTTTAATTGCCATTTTGTTGAAGATGTCCGGTAATTTATGGACGGCAGTATGTATATGTTACTACCATAATAATTATGAAAGTGGTCTAAGATGTATATTTCATGTTTCGAGATATTTAAAGCAAAAGGATAATGAATTCCACATAATGTTGAAATAACAAGCATTATCTAACGGTTCATTTTTGACAGTATCGTAAAATTACATTAAATTAATTTAGTTTAAAATAATTTTTGTTTACTTAGATCACTTACCGAAATTATTTACGTTCCAGGTTGTTGTCATAGCAGAATATTCAGTAATAATAGCGCGCGTGACAGTTTCCTAAAATAAAACAATTCTAGGCTCTCCGAGCAAGTTGTTCTAATCGCGACAGTAACTTCGTTCGTAAACGAAAAACAAATTACCTCGAGGAACATATAGTGTAATTAATTTTTTATTGGACTTTTTGTTTAAAAGGAGATTACTGAATTCCTTTCAGGTATAGAACGGTCGTGAAAAAACCTATTAATAGATTTATGTTAGCTAAAACGTTAACGTCCGTCGAAATCGCATTCTGAAATATGATTAGGCTTAAGAATTGCTATTCTCAATGAAACGCGGTTTGTTAAGGAGGATCAGCAAAAAGCAACCTCTGAAAACGAAATTGTACTTTATATTTCGTGAATACAGTAATACGTTAATAAATATTTCACTCTGTTTGTTTTTCTTCTCGAATGTACATTTTTGTTGACATACATTGATTTGGAAATTAACCACATAACGAACAACTAATATAACAAGAGTTTTATGGTCGAACACCAATAGAAATAACCGATTTTCTGGTACTGATACAGCTTCTTTTCTTTAACGAATTGCAATACCTAATGGGAATTACAGGTGTTTGCCGCGATGTCGAAGAATTCGTTACAATTCTCAAGTCTCAATGATATCGCTATATCATGAACAGGACGTCGGTGGGAGCACCATGTAATAGCTAATATATAATTTCAAGCACAAAGTCTGACAAATTAATCGAATCGATGACATTGCGAACGCAACGTAAAAACCAAGTTTTTCTTTTCTCTCCAAATTCTTGTCGCTGGTCTTTTCTTCTTGTTGGTTAAAACTCCCACGGCAAAACAAAGTATTGATTATAAGAGACGAATAAAACACTTCTTTACGAATACATACGGATAAAGACAATATGCGCTGTTCCTATGAAAAACCATAAATATAAATGATTCGCAACAACTACAATAAAATGGTTTAAAAACGAAATCTACTAGCTAAGTGAACTATAAAAATACTGCGTATAACATCCATTGTAAATAAACAACAAAACGATAATCGATACCCGGAGGAAAGTAAACTATATAAAAAAATAATAAATGCTACGAGTCCACGCGGCGGCCGATTGTTGTTGCGCCGCGTAACTATTGCAGTTGAAATTTTCGCATTTTTCAATCCAAGTATACCCGGTAGAATACCGAATGTATTTTCAAGCTATATATACTATAAATTATATCGTACTCGACGAAAACATTCCACAAAGGTACAACAGACATGTAAACGTACATGATTACATAAAATCGTTCAAATGATAAACACAGTTATAGATTTATACATATATGTGTGTACATATATATATATAAAAAGAAAACAAAATCTGAACGATTTTGTACAGTATACGTTGATCTAAAATTGATACATTGAAACATATGTCTTCAAGTAGGCATGTGTATAATAATTCGACGGTTTAAAATTGAAATCGCGTTAACGTTTTTACTTTTTTCCAAATAATCGATACCTGTACAACGATGCGCTACCGATCGGTTTTGGATTTCTCAACTTTTCGTTCCGGGAGAAAAATGGTTTAAAAGAAACATCGAAACAACAATGTGTACGTATAAAAAATATGGCAGTAACAGTCTAAGTATTAAATTTTATATGGAAATAACGATAAGCCGCAATGATTTCAAAGTGAAAACTGTAGATTTTCGCCCCTATATATATATATATATATGCTAATATACGTAAACCTATTTGTTGAACCGGCTCTATGTTGCTTACGCGTTAAGTACGCTAGTTGATTATTTCCGTAAAAAATTCAACGACAAATTCTCTCATTTCCTCATTATCTCGTTAATTCGTCGATTTAACAGCTTATCAGATAATTATTATCTCTTCGATAGGGGATACTCTCTGAAACTCGGAAAAATCTCTATTCGTACTTATTTCACCTATTTCGAACACAGGATATGTACAGGATGTTGATCGTTGTTACGTGTATATGTGTATGCTATCCGTAGACTGCGGATTTTACGCATTTATGGCAAATATGAACGATTTAAATGGGAAACGGTAGACATAGAAATTTTAAGAATACTGCTATTTTTAGTTACAACTCGATCAAATTCATGAAAAGAGATGTGCCACTTTTTACTTGAACGCCTACCTGTTGTAATCGACGCGAAAAATGTTTAATTCGCAGAAAAGATCCACAGTCTAGTTACGTGTGTGTGTATGGGTGTATGTTTATGTGCGTGTGTGTACGCATTTATACGCGTGTATACATATGTATATATACACGGGGAACGATTCTTTTTCATTCGATACAACAATTAAGAAAAATAAAAGCATATGTATCGCAGGATATCGAACTTGTTGGGATTTTCTATTCTCCTACTGTTTGAGGGATTGTACCCCGTTGCGCTGTTGTCGCATAACAACACTATACTTTTTGAAATACGCGACAAGTATTTTTACAATACACTGTGCACGAGTATATCTCCTATGTATATATAGTATAATGAATATCACGTGTTGCATGAAAGTGTTTATGACGAATGAAAGAAATTGTCTAGAATCAACAACATTTATAATAAACAGACTGTGCCATTTGTCGTAAGAATGCAAGAGTATTGAAACGAACATACATTTGGAAATCATCCTAGAAAATTCTATACTCGCCTTCCATTAAAGTGCATTTCATTGCAGACGATTTTATAACTCGTTAAGGCACTCAATACAAATATAATCAATTTTTCGTATTTATACTATACCGAGGATCTTTTTACATTTGCTTAATAAGATGAGGGGATTCGATTCTATACACACTATTCACACTCGTATCTTGGACACGATGTAAACAAATCGAGGAAACTTAACAAAAAAAAAACAAAATGGAAAAGAAACGCACGACTTCGAGAAAGACTTCTTTGTATTTATGCGATAGACTTTAAATAACGCGTTTTGTACTCCCATCTGGTAAACGCTCGATGTGCTTTTATCGAATACGCTTCCTTGCTCTCCCTCTCTTCCCCTCCTCGCGATAACAAGTAATCTAACAATCTCGATTGTATTTGCCCGGTAATCCTTCAAATTCTTTCAAATCCTTTCGAAATTTCTTGTTTCCACCTTACGATAAAAATATAATGTTGCGCAATATGCAAACACACGATTCTCATAAAATGTGATGTAAGCGTGTACTTCATTGTCAAAAATGAAATGCACATTTCAGAAGTTCCGTTTCTTTTTCTTCTTCGAAATAATCAACATGGCAAAAAAGAGAATGATATTTACATATTCTACATAAAGATAATCGGATAATAAAAAAAAAAGAAAAACGAAGCCTCCCAATGAGTATGTATATGTATATGTATGTTATTACGATTAGCGTTCCGCTCTCTCGTTGTATGAATGGGAAAAAAGAAACGAGAAAAAACAAAAGAAGAAGAATTATGAATTTGAACGCGGAATCCGAATGGAAACTAGACGATCATCGATTAATAGTGCATTTACGGGTTTGATTACGTATTCGGTCGTTTACGTAGACTATATGTATAAGAAGGATGCGTCTGAAAATTTGGCAATCTTCCCTGAGCGTACTAACTCGGTAGAACTAGAATGTCGCGAACAGTCTCTGAATCGACTATCCCGAAAATTAAAACTCGCATGATCAGATATATCGATTTGTTTGGCGATAAATATTGAAGTGATTCGTTAAGTACCTAATGCCATCGTGATAGCATTGTATGTCATAGAGGTTTTTCCTGCTCTTCATTGTTTGATAGTTTTCTGCTGACAAGCGTCGACGCATTTAAACATCATCGACCATTCTCTGAACGTTAAGAGTCCTCTTGCTTTGGCAGGAGATTCGTTCTTTCTTCTTCCTCCTCGAGCAACTTCTTCGCCGACATCACTCTGTTCACTTCTCGACACGCGAGGATCTCCATATCTAAATCCAATTTGTTTGGTGTCTGGATGGGACTTGTCACCGATGTTGCCTGTAACGCAGTGTGCACGATAATAAGAGCTTCGTAGGCCCAACCTTGCAGAGAAATCGGAACCGTAAACTATACCTTTGTCGGCGAATTTTTCAGCTTCCCGTTATGGTCGCTGTACGATGAAACAAATTTCGAATGTGTAACCGGGCTGGCACTGACAGGCGCCGGTGAAGTCGGAGCGGTCGCACTATGAACAGGAGATTGCACGCTCTCTTTATCTTTTTTCGGTTCCTTTTCTTTATCGATTGGCAACACCGGAGATTCTGGTACGCTACGGTCATCCTCGTCCAAAGAGTGCAACAGCTGAAACATTCGAAATTATCAGAGCGTTCACAAGAATAAGACGTCCCCATAGTTCGAAGAGCGTTTTCAAATGTTATCAATGGACTGCGGATGTTTACGCAATTTACAATTTTTGTAGACGAATTTTAAGAAAGTCAAATTTTATATCCCGGCATTTTTTAGAAACTTTCAGCAGCTATAATTGCATAAAGATCCGCAGTCTAGTTATCAATCTTTCGAATTCAGCTGCAACGCTGTCGAGAATATGTCTTCAACATATGTTAAACTGTAACAAAAAAAAAAGATGTTTGCAACCCATCGAACTAGAGAGACCCCTTAAACGATTGCTAGATTTTTCGAAACGATCCGCGTAATGTTTTCTGTGTGCAATGTAAAACCTTTTCGACTTCGTCGTCAAACTGCTCGTGACCAGGTAACGGATCCTTTTGGCTCTTTTCCAAAAGCGTAGCACGTTTTGCAGCCAGATAAAGAGATCTTTTAATTTTAACGTAAAACACTTCCGTTACCGCCCGTACTGTATAGTCAGGGACGAACGTGTATCGTAGCATAGAGTCTAAATTAATAGACTGTATGCTTCCTACCGCTTGTGGATTCGAGGTAGTAGTAGGAGATTCAGCTAAGAATTCAACAGAAAAAGTCAGAAAATCGATGATAATGTTAGTACAAAAAGAAAAGCATAGTTAGACGTGGTCTTACCAACTCCGATATTCACGGTAAGTGCTTGAGAACCGAAAAATGTGAATGGACCACTTTCGAACATCATATTCTCCTTGCCGACCGTAACTTCAACACGACCTTCCAAAATCAAAACAAAATAGTCGACTGCTTTTCCTTGCTGGTAAATTATTGCTGCCGGATCGTGTCTCGCTTTTTCGCGCGTTTTCACTTTGACATGATAAATAATGTCTTGTTTAAGCAAACGACGTAAAATAGTTTCCGATATTGTATCGCATTTAAATGCGTCTACAGCTGTGAATTATATATTACACTCAGATGTATCTTAAGAGTATTCTAACAACAGATTTTTATATAAATCTCATATTTTCTTAAATCAAAACACTTCTTCCTACTTGTGGATAAATACTGAAACATGGCCAGTGTCAACTGCGGTGATATATGAATTCGTTGGTTCTCTTTCTTCTCCGCGAACACGGTGAAGTCTTGTACTTTATGCTTAGCTTGCCTTCTACGTTTCGTTTTGTTATCCGCTGCGGAAGATCATAATCGATCATATATAATGCCGTAAAAAAATTGATCAACAAGTTAACAAACAAATCGAATCATCTTACTGAAGACGTCAGTTTCATCCATGATCTCGGCTTGAATCAGTTCTTCTATGACATCCTCCAATGTAACTAATCCTATCACCTCGTAAAACGGATCTCCTTCGCCTTCGTTATTTACTCTTTGAACAAACGCCATATGTCCTTTATGACCTGACACGAAATGTACACTTTTATTACACACGTTGGCTTCCAACAAGAAGTACACGCTATTCTATCTAAAAATATTTACCTTCTTTAAACTGCTTGAACATTATGTCTAATGTGACATCTTCGAAAATAAAGTTGCATTGATTTTTATAAAACTGACACAACGCCTTAAGCGGCATATTATCGTCCGGATCAACGAACGCAAGATCTTTAATATAAAGCATCGTTACTATGTTCGTTCTTGTCCCCTCGAATACCGGTATCCGTGAGAAACCTGAAACGATCAACTATGAATATTCGGTTTCAACGATAACCGAGATAAACTATAAAAACGCGTACCAGTCTTCATGATCTCCGATACTGTTTCGAAATCTAGAATGGCATTGTAATCCAACATGTATACATCCTCGATTTTTGTCATTACGTCGGCAACAGTTTTTTTCCGTAATTCTAATGCACCAGCAATGATGTTCACCTCGTCCTTCTCTAAATCATTATAACCTGTGGTGACCTATAAGTAATTGATATTGGCATAGTTATGATTCCACGTGAATCGATATAAAATCTTGAACAGTGTTTTGACATTATATAAGTAGAGCACTCGGAAAATGGTTCTGGATATTAATCACACAACTTACATATATGTTTGCATTCGTATACGTACACGTATGTACACGGATACGAGTTACGTATAGAAATACATTTTAACGATAAGTCCAGCTTGAATTAGCACAGTATAAATATATGTAAAGTTATCTTATTTAAGTTTCACATTGATAAGTAATCTAACATGTACTCGGTAGTATGTGAAAACTTCAGGCAAAACGTCAGTAGATCTATATCTTACCTACATATGATTGAATTTGGATGTTAGTATAATAATCTGCCCTATCCATGCTCAATCAGATAAGATCCATAAGAGTAAAAAGTTTGGAAAGGCGTTTGATAATGTATACTTCAAATTACAATCGGAGAAAAACTATATTAAGTACATACTGTAAGATTAATCTAATGTATCTATGGCGAATTCTTTTCTTTGTTCTCACCCTTACAAGTTCCTTCAAACGTTCACGGTTATACACATTGCCAATTTCTTCGCCTAGAAGAACATCTAGAAGCTTGCTGATCGGGTAACTCAATGGAAATGTTATTATCATAGTTAATTTTGTTATATAGATTGTTTTAGCTCCGATACATAATCCGTGTCTACTGCAAATAGCCTGAAACCATACAACGGGTTTATAGTACTACTGTGCAACACGTGATTGCCCCTATTACATATATGTGGTTCAATACATACTTGCGGCGAAATTTCACCAAAAATCACGATGGCCAAAGTCGAACAAATAACCGCGACTAAACCGGACGTCAAATCATCTAGCAAAATAGTGAACATGGAATTCACCAAAACGTTCGAGAACAAAATTGAACATAGCAAATAATTCCCGTGATTCCTCACTGGCTGTATGGTCCTTGCATATTGTTTTTCCTTTGATACATATTATATTATTATAAAATCGTAATATAGAATTCAATCTAGAATAATAATAAATACGATAAGGGGACACACCTTCTCAGTTCCAGTGTTACAGAGTATTTTTAACTCTGTTCTATCCATCGCCATTAAGCCCAGATTCAAACCAGAAAACAAAGCAGAGAAACTGAGACACATGAGGATGATTACGATAGTTAGCCAGAGTGGTAAAAATTTTTCGTATGTATAAATCTGTAAACAACAGCTACTATTAATGTAATAGATATATTTAACACTCTAGGATACTCGGTAGTAATATTTATATTCTAGATACGATATACTCGTAAAACACATTTACTTACAGTGCCCCATGTATGTGTACCTTGATGTTTGAAGAGAAGACGATCAGAAGCATCCCTTCCGTGTACCGGTTGTTTTATACATACGTAAAACGGGGAGCCAAGCGGCAATACCACATCTATAGTTGCAGTATTGTTATTTACATTTTTCACCTACGCCAATAAAACCTTACGTTCATATAAATACGATAAACTAATAAATAACAATGGTAGGTGTTTACCGGGAATTCGTTGCTTTTGATCTTGTCGCAAATCGTACCCCATATCGATGGTTCATCCGTAAAAGTGACTAATATATCATCTGTAATACCAACACCAAACAGTCTTATAACAGCCCTGCTCTTGGCCAATATTTCTGGAATTCCATCAGCTCTGTAACTGGGATCCTTATCCGCCGTTTCTATTCTTAATCCCTGAATAACCGGTACTACATGGTACTCTTCGTGGTCATCGTGAATCGGAGAGGAAAACTCTTGACGACGCGAGCGAAAATGTTTCCTGAAAATAGAACCCGATTTTATAATAAATCCTAAAATATCATTTTATCTTTCCTATTCAACATATTAATTGATTGCTTCTTCTTTGAAATAAATGTAGTATTATTTTATTAGTCGTATACAGTTATTTAGGTCAAGGTTGTTAGTCTCCGATGAGATGCAATTACAAATCCAGCAGGAAAAGCATGTTTTACTTTCAACGAAATTAAACATTATTGCTTTGTTTCTTTTTTGTAATTTCATACATATATCGTACATATTTCTGCAGCAAGAGAAAACACGAGGAATAAAATTTCCTCGCTATCGTACGGTATCGTCAAAAAATACCAAACACTTGACGTGCAATATAAAATTGTAATAAAGTAGGATAAAATCCTTGCCGTCGGTAATATCGGTATTTTCCTGCAGTTAAAAAATTGTGCCATGTCATAAGACGGATATCTATTATTAGTAAACGAAGGGCCTGTTCCCGAATGAACGTTCAATAAAAGATAAATGATAAATGATCGAGCGTTCGAAACTTACTCGGATCGTGGCGGAGAAGCGATAGTAAAGTTGCTTCCCAGATTGGTCCATTTTTCACCGAACCTGGTGACGATTCTTAGACAGAAATAGATTGTGGTATCCTTAAATGTAGGAGTTTGGTCGAATTTGTAGACCGCATGGTTGCCATTAGGCGCGATCCAGACCGCGTGCAATTTGTTGTTCGGGTTTGGATCACAATAGTCGGGTGTGGGAGACCAGCACAAAGAAACGTTGCTCTCGAGACCGGTGCCAAGAACATCGACAAAGAAATCCGAACTGTCCGACGTGTATTTCCGCGTGTCGTATCGTTCCGTGTCCAAAATATTCACTGAACTCACATTTTGACGACCTATTACATTCACTTCTATAAATGCATTAGCGTATACTAGATTGAATATTGTAAAAACAAGTAATAAAAGAGCTGCCGGTGTGCCTGAACAGTCAACATGTTGCGCCATCATGCGACAAGTGCACCGTGACAACTTCACACTGTCGTTGGTTAGTGGTCTATTTATAATCTCGGATTCTCCTATTGCGCCTGCGTATTTCTTCGATCACATCTCGCCGTTATTCGTCGAGACACGCTATCGCATCTTGTCCTGTGGAAGTGGGGAGAGCATTACTCAAATTCGGATATGCATACATTCACCTTCCGCTATAGATATACACACTACCAAACGGGTGATATGTATTAGAAACAACCTCTTATTTCAGGCCTCGGAATTAATGACTCGCGGCGACTAATTTTTAAAGGCTACGCCCCCTTCACCCGGCCGCGCGTCTCGCTCCCCATGGCGGTCGTAGTGCTCGAAGCTCCTCAGGCGCGTACCATAAGTATAAAAGCTATTCGTGACACATTAGGGCGACAGTCATATATCAATAGATTTAAACTTTTACACATTGTTAATTGTTAATGCGTTTTGTTTGTGAGTGGTATCTCCTGCAAGCACTATGTCAAACGATAATTTTGGATAATATAGATGTAGAAAATGGATTTGGAAAATATATTCAGGAGATAAATTTTGAAAGTTCATGTATACATTGTCAAAAGTTTATTCACATCTGGGATAACTAGCTAGAATAAAGATAATATTACAATATTCTTCAATTTTTCTAATCGTTTACTGTTTTATATTTCACCCAGCCAATTTCTCCATAAATACATAAAAATCAATAGATATAGCAATTCTGCTAACAATAAGTGGCATCCCGCAGGACCCGCGTCATTTTTTGGTCCCGCATTTCCCGCGAATTGTAACTAGAAAATACCTAGAATCTTACTAGATTTTGGGTCAAAACATGGGTTTGCGCCCAGACGTTGTTTGACCTTATTTGAGCAAATTGTGGGCTGTGTGAGGGCTCATTTTAAAGAGGAAGGTTTTTCCAATCGCGCCCTTCTCATGATTTTGACGAGATTATGTTTATATCTAATAATATGAGTGCCCAAAAATCTAGGAAAAAAAACCGCAGATTTCAATGCATTTTTCTGTCTCTAAAAGACTTTTTGACTTATATAATGAGAAGGGCGCGATGGGAAAAACCTTCCTCTTTAAAATGAGCCCTCACCCAGCTCAGAATATGCTCGTATAAGGTCAAACAACGTCTGGGCGCACATTAGCAGAATTTCCCCATATTACGCTCATCAGGACAGAGTCCAGAGCAAGCTAGAGCCAAATTTAGTTCAGCCAGTTTAGACGAGATGGCGCCCAGTCAGGAGGACTAATGCGCTACTGTACCGTAACATTGAAAGTACAAAGTCTGCTTGGGAGGATTTGAAGGGATTATATGTATAAATGATTTGTATGTAAAAAAACTATGTGTATACAGTGTAACAGGTGTATAAAACACCTATCACTCTAAATAATGTAACCTTGTAATCTTGTAATATGGAAATAACAAGCAACGCCATCTCGTGTACATCAGACAGTGCGTGTTTCTTAGTGTTACCAAACTCTTTTTTTGCACAGACGTTGGCCTTCTGATTTTGTAGTTGGTCATACTGATGGTACAGGTGATGCGAAATCCCCTTAGACCTCTAAGGTTCAATCACATCACTGGACTACGCGTGTAACCACGTGTAACGCAAATCGCGTGAATGACGACGCGCAAGATGAACTATGTCGATGTTGCATTGATATAATCCACCTACAATAAGTGTAAAGGCAGAACAAGCTTTTTCCAGGATATCTTTGTAATGACTTGAGGAACAATCATATTTTCAAAGTGCTACAAATTAAAATTTTATTTCGTAATTCGAACATTTTTTCTGATTTTAATTTAATTAAAGTTATATATACAGACGGCTCGTTTATTATATATATCAAAGTGTCTGTTTGTATTAGAGAGCAGTGATGGTACGTCAGATATCAGTGTGGTACATTTAAGGCGCTTTTTTCGCGCATGCGCGACGATTCTACCCTCAGACGGCCTCAATCAAGTACGAAGATCGGGTACCTTGGCCGCCCCGCTAATTTTTGGCCCTTGCCGTTGCCGTAGGGCAGCGCCAAAGCCGCCACAGTTCCCCACAAACTTTGGACGCAGATACGTTCCTGACGAAACTCGCGCATACGCGAAAAAAGCGACGTACCATTTACCATCACTGTTAGAGAGGATCCGTAAACATAAATAAGGAATGATGTATTCAACTATTATGTAAATATGCACTCTGTTACGCTTTCAGATTTTTATGACATAAGACATAACGATGTATTAAAAAGTAGCTAATGCCACGATCACCGTTGACATGAAAAAAATAATTGCACACTGTTTATTATTCGTGATAAAATAACACTATTTATAATTAGGTATTGAACAACTCTGACTAGAGTTCCAATGTAACTTTAGCGACAGGCAACAAAATGATGCCTGTACCTAATTTATTTTGTTTACTTTGTAAGAGGAATCTCGACATTTCATCCTGTATAAATATATATTGCACGACTCTCCCTCGCAACGGAGAATTACTAGCGAATTTCATATCGAAAGTGTTGCGTGCAACTCTTTCAGAATTAAATGATTCGTATGTCTGTTCTCAATGTTACAAAATGTTCGAAATGCTAGAACAAGCTCAGAAAACTGTTCTAAATATACGTTGCGAAATTTTAAAGATATTCTGTGCTGGTCAGAGAAGAAAAAACATGAAACAATTGATAAACAACGATGCAAGATTGAATGCAAGAGCAGTTTTAGAAGAAAACGAATTAGACTTGAATGAAAAAAATGTACAATCTTTCCCAATCAAAGAGCTGGTTAAACAACAATGTATCCAAAACAAAATAACAGATCATGTATCGAATCTGGTTGACAGTATTAATATTGAAACAACAAGCGTGGACAATACTAGAACTTACGATAATAGCCATAGTCAGAATAATGTAAAGAAGAGACAAACTTTTAAGAATGATACAAGTTGTCGTTCTCTATCATTGAATAATGATAACAATATATATAATATTGATCATTCAAAAGGTAAAAAAATGTATTATTTCAAGTAACGAAAGTATCTGAATTAATAACACTTTTCAAAATGCTTTCAGCAAGTACGTGTATAGTAAAACTGCATGTGAATTCTGGGAGCAAATTAAAGATCTTCGAGAAATCTAATCCTTTACTTTCTGACAATAAGTTGCAAGTACAAAACATTACAGAGTCCATTGAATCGAAATGTAAAAAGACTGATGAAAATGCAATAGAGATAAGTGAAATTACTAACTGCTCAACCGGTAAGGAAACATCTAAAACAATTACTTTCTAAACAGTATATTCGTAATTATTGAAATTTCTATATAAATTCAGCATCGAAAGCTAAGAAAACAAAAGTTCCTGCAAAATCAGAGAAAGCTTCAAAACATGGGCCAAAATCATTTACATGTTCCACTTGTGGAACAAAATGGAATACATCGGCTGAATTGAAAGTACATGTAAAAATTCATGCGTCATTAAAACCCTATAAGTGTGAAAAGTGTGGTCAGGCATACAAACGCAAACACGCGTTGGAAGTACATGTAGGAATGCATAATGGAATTAATCCGTTCCAATGCAATTTCTGCAACAAGTGCTTCTCACAGAAAGTAGCGCTTATAAGACACTTGCCAATGCACACTGGTGAAACACCATATCAGTGCGAGCTATGTGGCAAAAGGTTTATACACCATACATCTTATAATATGCATAAACTGTCGCACAGTGGAAAGAAATCTTATAAATGCCATGTCCGTAATATTTTCTGTTCATCACTTGTTTCATATTTAAAGAATGAAACCTTTATCGAAGTCGTTTCCTCGTTACAGATTTGCGACTTGTCCTTTCTCTCGACATCTCATTTGAAGAGACATACGCGAGCTCATAGTGGTGAAAAACCTTACAGCTGTACACTGTGTGGAAAACGTTTTACACAACGATATAATTTACTTGCACACCAGAAGATACATAATCCGTCCGAAAATAAAACGAAGAAAGCTAATGCGGACGGTATCTCCGATCTTAAAAACTCGTGCACAGGCTCTACGGTTGAACCAGATTCAAACGATTTATCGAGGAACCTAGATGCCGAGGATAACATGATGAAATTTGTACTTTTACAAAATCCTCTGCCCGAAATCGACGGGAGTTCCTTTGCAGTCACGTTCAATGATCAGAGGGAGAGTACAAATTATAATGCAAGTTTGCAAGTAATTACACAATCATCGGATACTTCGATTTTAGATCAAAATCTCCCCTCATTTGATAAAACGGCATGCGACCAGTCGTTGAATGACGTTATATATTGAAACATAAGTAATACGTAACTTAAGCAGCGTTAAATATACTTTAATGATAAAACAAATGTATTTTTTCAACATTTTTAAGAGAAAAAGACACTAATTATATTTTAATAAATCAGTCACGACTAAATTAATACATTAAGTAAAATAATGATAGTTCCTCGTGCAAAAGTACTTCTGACAAAATGTGTTCACTCTACATGTAATTAATTGCTATGTGCCAATGAACTTATGAAAAATAAATTACAGTAAGCTTATAATGAATGAAATTTATAAATTCTTGCAATTAGTTGTCATCGGTGTCGAGACATTTCTTTGAATCGCGAGGTATTTGACTAGGCATCAAGTTTTTAAATGACGTAACACCGTAAGTTCTTAACCATGTTTTTGTTTGTTGTTTTGACGACGAGAGTGATCTATAAATTTAAATATACAGAGTCAAGTTAACATAAAACATTGCTAAAACATATATACTTACTGTCTTATTTCTTCCATTACAGTGTTTACCATTTCGGGAACAGCAACTTGCGAAAAGTGTTCAACTTCAGTGAAAAATTTAGGCTGTTCAGTAGCGTAGCCTGTGTACGATTTATAAATAAAATGGATCAATCTATTAAAGGTCCGCTTATAATCGTCTGTCAACAACTACAAAAAGCAATCGAATTATCATCAGTATCTTCTACTGGATCATGGTAAAAATTCATACCACTAAACAAAAAAATCCTGGATTATTTATGTGATGATTCAAGTACATTTTTCTTGTTTTTATTACAAGATCAGTATACATATCCTTCAAGTGTTCTGGATTTCTCATTTCCATTAGGAACTTGAAATAAATGGCGGAATAACATTACACCGTGTATAGAACACTAACATTAAGATAGAAAGATAGTTTTTAGTACAAACTTGATCAAATAATGTTTCTTCGCTTGACCCTGATTCGCTTAAATTATCTGGTGTATATAATTCTTGATGTATTAACGTACTCCTACGTTGCATCAGTTTTGCCTGATGCCTTTTTCGCTTTAAATCTTCATCTTCTTCTATGGCCGATCCTTTATCCAAAATTACCTAATTAATCAAACAACTATTTATTCTTGAAACTGTTCATTGCTAATTGTAAGTATCAATGTCTTTACCCTCAAATCGCTTTCTTTATCTAATGCAAAATTAAACGATGGGTCCATTAATTTTCGATCATTAAATTCTTCTCCTTGAAATTTGATATATTTTTTCTCTTCAATGTCTGTATCACTTGCCATTGAAAAGAGTCTTGGTACCGATGAACTACTTACATGTATACGAGCTACATATGCTTCTTCTGCATCCTAACAACCAAAATTTTGGTAACGGTAATAATATTATTGTAATAATATCACAGAGAGACAGAGAGGACAGAGATGTTCGTACATTACTCGAATCATCTTCATGTGACATAGTTCCCTCATATTCTGCACTTTCCCTGCTATCGCTTTCCTTTGGTAAACCCTCTGCGCTTTCCTTAATACAAGTATATACATCAAACTTCTCCTTAATCCAACTGCGATGAATTTTCTCGCTTTTTGTCAACACAAGAATTGGCTTCGCATTGGAATACCGTCTACACATTTGTATAGCTGCATGCAAATCCACTTGCGTAATACCAATTTTCTTTTCAGATATTAACGAAGCTATTTGATTGTGATCTGCTCGCATATATAGGGGCAATTACAATTAGTCCGTAATCGAATAAAAAAATGTCACTGGCAAAATTTAATATATTTTTAACTAACGAAACCCATAACTGTTCCCTAACATTTCTTGAATCGCTAGAAATTCTCCGCGGCGAGACATATCGTTAAATTCTTCTCTATTTGCAAAAATAAACGACTGCCGTTCTAGTTTAGTGTCGCCTAGATCTTTTGTGGTGTACCATGGACAGTACTTTACCTGAAATTAGTTGTTAATCTTAAACGTCTTGGCTCACCATCTTTATGTACAGCTATATTACCTTTTTTGGAAGTGTTTGAGCAATGTGGAGAGCTAAAGATATTTTTCTCACTGCTGATGGGCCGGTAAGTACTAATAATGGTGGGCTTGCTTGGTCATATGGTAGAACATGCAGACCAATTGTAGGTATATTTAATTGTTCTAATAAAGTTAATTTCGTTACAGTGCGGGCCGCCATTAAATTTATCGGTGATGCAAACAAAGTTGCTGCAACGATCTGTTCGAATTACTTTCTTCACTATGATGACATTATTATATTTCACCATTTAATTGCATACTTTTTCAGACGAATGTACAGGAACACCATCAATTTTTTGTATACTTGGTATGGAGAACAGGAGTACGGCTTTATAATTAGGCCATTTTGTGCAACCATTTCCTCTAAGATCTATTTCATCAATGAAACCCTTGAAGTTTAGTAATTCTAGTAAATCTGAGATTCTATTAAACTTCAAGTCGATTACACGTAAGCTGTATCCATCCTAAACGAAAATTTTACATTTGAAATATTTTATTAGTTAATTGATGGAACAAACATCATATTATAGACATTATTACTTGAAAAAATTCCAAGTTAGAGATTCTATTGTATCCTAAATATATTTCTCGCAGATGTGGCAAAGTGTTGATATTGTACTCGGGTAGACCAGATTTAAATGATGTTATACAATTGCCTTCCAGGTTCAGTTTTTGGATATTCATTTTATCCAAATTCTCGATACATTCGATTAAATTGTACGACAAATTTAAGTACTTCAAATATCTAAAAATACCACCCATGGAAACAATTCGTTTTCTTTCTTAAGTAGGCGCGGCATGTATACTAACTTCAAATTCTGCAAGCCGGTGATTACTTCGATCGCGTTGTGCGATAAATCCAAGTGTACGATACTCCAGAAGCAACTAATATCGCGCATCTTTGATATATAATTATAAGACAAATTTACGTAAGTCAAATACCAAGGTGGATCAAAGTCTAGAATCGTGGTCACTCTGTTATGCATTAGATTTAAGTGCATTAAATAAGGAATTTTTCCCAAAGGCGTTAAATTCGATATATGATTGTACGCAAGATCAATGTATCTCAAATAACGATGCAAACGTAATATTATAATATTTGAAATGGCCTGTAGGAAAATGATCTGTATTAAGAGAGATGTTCGTTTTGTTGGTGGTACTAACAAAGTACCATGTTTCTCATGACATATTTGTTTAGAACATAAAGGCCATTTTCCGGGGACTTGGCCAAGAATGAAGATCCAATTCCTATCAGTCTGTCTGTCAGAAAGCCACAGAATTCGAAATCAGTGAACATCACTTCTTTAAGGTTTCTCAGTTGTACAACAGGTGCTCTATCATCGTCCCATGCATTCTCGTCTAAAGCATAACTACCCCAACGGCTTTCAGTTGTGCAATGTATCGAAACTATACTTGTCGGTACTGGCATATGATCGAGTACAATTGATGGACTAGACTTGGAACGTGTGAGAGAATTATTACTTTGATTTCATTAACGAAGCGCTAAGTAATATTTACACTCGAGTCAGAAGAAATTGTGGAAGACGACACAGTAGACGCGTCGTATATAATTTCATACGGCACATATCTGTCCTCTAACGAGCCCCAACTCATATCACTATGCGACAATAAATCAGAATCGCTGTCAACATGATCATTCTCGTCGTGATCCTTATTTGGTTTTTCCTTTCCAACAGGGACTGGAATCGCATTTGATCCATGCAGCGACGTGGTCGAAGAAAAGAGATATGTAAGCTATACATAAAATGAGAATTAAATACTGTAACATTGATCCTAAATTTGCATTACATACTATGTTACCTTTCTATTACTCATTTTTATATTGAAATAATTATTAGCATAGATATGTAATCAATGATCTTCATATATTCATTAACAGTTGAATACGGTGTTATATATAGGGGATTTAAAAATAAAGTAATAACTATATACTAGCAGCTAAAGCTTTCAAAGCTGTGTCCGAGAAACGGTAGTGATGCCATCCTTCGTCTACAGTTAAGTCTGTAGCTCCTTTAATTTTATAAAACTGTTGCGCAGGGTTCCATTCGAGTACTGAAAAATCTAATCTGCAACAGTTGTTATTCACGGCTTCCTGTAATGTAGGACAAATTTATTAGTTAAAATTTACTTAGATATTAATGTAATTTTAATAACAAGTTCTTTATATTTGAGAGCTTATACCTTAGCTACAGCTTTTAACAATTCACCGCCGATATGTTGTTTCCGATATTCTTGCGTTACATATATATCTTCTAAGTACATGGCTTTCCCACACCATGTAGAGTATGTATAATATGAAATTGCATATCCCATTACATTCCCATTAATCTCTGCCACAAAGCAAATGAAGAAGGGATGCTCCGTATCGAATCCATCCTTTTCTAATGCTAAAATTGTTTTATTTACAACTAATTTTGTCATATTACAATGAAAATATTTAAGACTAAATCGTTACTTTTGTGATCGATCCTTGGTCCATCTGACATTTTTTCAAAATCCGCAAGTTCCTAAAAAAGGATAACAATAAAAGTGCTAGATATATATATAAATACAATGTATATTTTTTATAATAAATAGAAAATAAATATTTTACTTGTATCAAGTTTCTTATAGCCTTGCAATCTTCACGCTTTGCTCTGCGGATTATAGCTTTCATATTTGGTAATAAATTTACTGATATCGTTTTGAAAAATGTAACAAATCTGAATGAACTTAACCTCAAAGTATTCAGTACACTTTAGTGTACATAAATCATTGATATTAAATGCTAACAGTAAATTAGTCGTTAATAAAGGTAAATAATTCTTATTTTCAGTCATAATATTTATTTCTTATTAGAAAAACGTATTTTATTTCAGAGTCGGGCTACATTTAATGCAATTAATTATTAATAATTACAGTCGACATATTTGATGATCAGTTGTTATACAGTTACGTATAACGTATCAACGTAGTTAATAAAAGATTTTAATTGGTCAATGCCGAACTTTGTTTTATTCGGCAAGTAGCTGAACGGTAAATATTCCGAAGAGTTTTAAATTTTCGCGGGCGATTTATCGATTCCCTTCGTCAAATGAACAACAACTTCCGGTCAGGGACAACGATGACTTCCTGCGGCTGGATGCACCGTTTGTATTCACTTGGGTTTGGTGCGTCTTGTGATGTCATTTTGTGCGATCGGTGGTGACGTTCGAATGATAATTTCGGGTTGATAGTCGATTCGCGATTCTCGTGTTATTTCTCATAAAAACTGATACAGAAAAGAGAAAGATTGAGAAAAATGTCAGAGATTGACGCTAAAGTGAACATGTCGCTTGGTAAGTGGCCAGAATCTCGAAAATCTATCGGTTTCGCCGATAATCCTGGGTGAGCGTACGGCTACCGTTTCTTCTTTTGCACGAATTCAATATGGCGACGGAAAAAAATCGTAAGCGTAGATATAAATACCCACCAATTTATTTTCGTTCCGTTTACGCCCGACGATAGATAATGATTTAAAAAAAGTGCGTCTCAAACGACGAGGCTTAATTAATTCCGGCATTAATTTTTATAAAAGAGAGAGAGAGGGACGTGTGTGTGTGTGGGACCTTTCAATCACTGGAAGAAAAAAAATGTCCTTGGGAGTTTACAATACGTTGGGCAACGTTTATGGCGGTGTACGCATTCCTATTCGGCAAAAAAAAGTAAAATAGAATGAGAATATTGGGACCATTCAGAGTACAACCATGGCGATATAGATGCTTTATCATGAAATTCAGAGAGTATTAGTGAAAAAGGAGAAAATAACCGCCGCAAAAAGGATTTACTATGATTCACGTAGGATTATAGTGGAGATTGGAAAATTGACGAACATGAACCCGGGACACTATTTTGGACGTGGCCGCATCCGAAGCCATGACTCACGCTTCACAGAAAAGAAGTCAACTTTCTCGTTGCGTGGGATACGCGTTTGCGTAACTTTCGTTGTATTTTTATCTCTGCTATCATGTTCCTCGAGTTTCTCTTCCTTCATGCGATGAACCTGAAACACGGTGCACCATCCACGAGACAGGAGACCGATCGTCTCGTCTCACGTACCTATATAATATAATCTATGCCACGAAGCATATGCAAAATATTCTGTTCACTGTTATATTAAATTGTTTGATTTCTTTATGAATGAGAGTATATGTATTTATACAACAAGTGTCTGTCACCCAGGACGATTACGTTTTATGCTTAAACATGTTCAGTTTGAAAATATATATATCTATGTGTGTATATATATATATATATATATATATATATATATATAAATGTTCAGAATGACAGGATATTCTATGAAAACGGTTCATTGTACGTATGTTATTCGAATGATAAAGAACAGACAAAGCGTAGAATAAGCCAACTTCAAGGAGACAAGAAACCTGAACAATCCTGAGTCAACAATACATATTTGCACAGATACAGTGTTTGTGGAAACTTAGTATTAGCAGAGCAAACATAAATGGTTGTTAAGGATTCAATTTGAAACAGGAGAAAAAGGAGAACTATACGGTTTTGATTCAAGACCCATGTCGGTATTGGAAACTTAAAATCACCGTTATTTGTGCAATCAAGTCACTATAATTCAATAAAAAGAGTCGTCAAATTAATATTTGCGAACATATTTTACGCAAGCGGTCATATCATTTTTCTGGATCTCTTTTATTCGAAGAATAACTAACTCAGTATTTTAAAATGAGCGCAAAGAAGTAGAAAAAGTGACCGAGCCAAGTTACGTATAATATATCAAAGACAAAAAGACATTATTAATATCGTACAGAAGTCTTGATCAGGCTAAATCAGAAATCAAAGAAAGTCTGAGAACGCTGAAGATCAATTATTTTCTATTGAGAAATCAGTGGTGAAGACATTCTACGAACTGTTCAGATACAAAAAGGAAGAGTCAGAAAAATATCAGTGAAAGAGCAATTAAATATACAGCTGGATCCACTTTTTGGAGTATCAGTAACAATGGACATTTAATAATATCTTTAATGGAGCAAGAAGAAGGATTAGTAATGAAGAAAACAGTATGTTTATAGAATATTAGTAGAACCTTGAAAATATGGGAAGGAAGAAGAAATACTGCAAAAATGATAAAAGAAGAATCATCGATTGTTGCCTTACACATCAGTCCTGAATGCTTCCTGGATGACCAATAACTACATACAAAAACTTTAATAATCTTAAACTCATATATTACATGAATTAAATATACGATGTTCCCTGTATATTTTACTATAGCATCGGAAGATACCTTAGAAGTTTAAATAGTAGTATATTTTAAAATTGGGAGGGTTTTAATATCTCTTAAATTATAATTTTTTCATTATATCAATACGTTTGATTTTTTGTTATCTTTCTTGGTATTATTTACTTCTAACACATCAATCAAACAGTTAGTAGCAAGTTTGACACTATCCTCAAGTGGTTGGGAAACATTGCACAATAATTAACACACAGGACAGTCAAAAGTTATGGTTTTGATATATAGTGAATTAAAAAATTTATATATAAACTTGTACTCGATGAAAAACGATTTGAATATGCACGTATACATATATCAGAAGAGAATCAGGGAAGCGGTTAACGATAAACAGGCAATTTCCTTAATGGAATTAATACACTGAGTTTCTCATCTCGAATTATCCTTCAGTGTCATCCGTACAGGAGGGGATTTTTCACGTATTCCAGATTAAAGCTTAGAAACCAAAAAACAAACAAATTAATTTCCTGAACTAAGGCCGTACGCTCACTAAACCTTGTGAATTTTCTTCCTTTTAAGATGAAATCATAAAGATGGAGAAAAAGGAGAAAAAGAAAAAGGCTGGGACTGCCAATGGAAAAGCTGGCACGAAACGCACACAAGGTAGCGCGAGAGGACGGAGTGGACTGAGAGGTAGAGGTGCAAGAGTGAAACGTAACATTGGAACTGCTAAGAAAGAACAGCCCTGGCAGGCTGGACAGAATAATAACAATGTGCGCGGAGGTTTTGTGAGAAAACGGTACAAGAAAAACAATGGTCTCACCAGATCACGAAGCAATTTAACATTGAACCAAAAGTCCAACACACGAGGGGCTTTCAATGTTCGCCGTGGTCGAGCCAACAGATTCGGTCTGACTCGCAGTAGAAGTCGCACAAATCTGACTTTTACTCAAGGAGGATTTTTCACCAATAATAAAACACCGTTGAAAAGAACGAACAGTCTGCCGAATTTGCGGGACCCGACTTCAGTCCACAATCGGCTGGGATATCAAAGTCCTGCTCAGATTGCTTACCGGAATCGTGTCAAGAGAGCAAAACAGCTGTTGTTGCAGAGACAAAATCAGAGATTATCTTTGCAAAATCAGTTCAGAGTAAGTATCTCGTTCCATGTAGAATCGTGAGCAAGTTGGAAATCCGTAGTCGAATAGAAGCTATAACAATTGTTTTATCGCAGATGCCACAAGCTGGGAAGTCCTTGTTGTCACTACAGCAAAGAAGCGCCATAGAAAGAAGACAGCAGATTTTAACATCTCAACGCCGTTTCACTACCGGCGGATTGCGGTCAGATCAGATTGCCAGAGCACAGAGACGCGCACAATACGAACAGAAATTGATGAGACTAAAGTATGATTACAGTACCTTTCACGATATCGTTACGACTAGATAAAATTTTTAAGCTTTAAAAATTTATAAGTAGACTGCGGATTTTATACATTTATGACAAAAATGGGTACATGTAATTTAAAGCAGTGGACATGTCAAAAACATTTAAGGACATCAATATATTAGTTTCAGCTTCATAGGATAATTAAAACAAAAATACAATTTTATTTGGCTCCTTTGTCCTGCAATCAATGCAAACATTTTTTATTTTGCATAAAGATCCGCAGTCTATTTATAAGTAGTTACTTGGCATTTTTCATTAGGTCAGTGCAGAAGTTTGTATCCGATCTTCGTATTAAAATAAAAGAAGAAGAATCGGACACGATCTTCTTTTAGACTGACCTAATACATTCGGTTTAGATTTTGGAGACACCTTTTCTTTTTAAGTTAGCATTGTACATATTGAGCTTAATACGATGAAACAATGTTTGTAGTTCCCCACGATTAAGTGCTAATTCAAATGTGAACTTCATGTGTACCATGGGAAATGAATATAGCACGCATCAACGTTCGCTTGCTCTTGCACCGAGCCGAAACGGAAGCGCTATGAATAGTTTGCGCCAGCTACCCAGGGGACGTTCACCATTCAGACAGAGTGTACAAAGTTTAAATATGGTATGTTTAAATTATGTTTAAGTTACAGGGGTCATTTAGGGGATTGTTGTAATAAGAAAGTTGCTTCGTTAAGGGGGTATTCTGGTTTGCCATTTTCAATAGATCGATGTTGCATATAATTTTGATTATTTTCACATCACAAAAGGTTCGAAAATAAGAAAGAAAATTTATGAATTTCTAGTGTTACGGGTACTATAATGTTTTTTTTTTCTACACAGTTCTAATAAACTGAATGAATTTCAGGTTGGTCGGGCACCTCTTTTCGGTCGACAACGTTCGAGGTCTAGATCACGTTCTCGTTCCCGTTCCCGTACACGTAATACTACGTCATCGGATGCTGGAGCAGACGTTGATGATCGTGCCTTCAGCGAAGTCATGTACAGCTTATCCGGAAGCCTCGGCGTCACGGGGAGAACGTTGAACGATAGATTTAGCTTTTGAATTTAACGAAAGGATTTGTTTTGTATTTAGAGTATAAGACTGTTGAGGCCAGAGATGAAAGTTTTATGCTTGAAACATATATAGATACAACAATCTTACAATTTATATTAATATTTAAGTTGTATCACGTGCGAAAGAAAAATAATGAAAACTAGTTTCCTCGCATGTACTTTTCAATTTTTTCTCATTTCATATTTCAGAAAATATGAAGGTTTATTTTTAAGCTGTAGAGTAGACGATTTATGTTTCGAACATATTAAGAGGATTTAGATATAGTATATAAATATATCTATATCACTTTTAATAAAATTTAATATTTCTATTATTTTTAATGTTTGAAATTACCTTAAAATCTTAAAGTATCTTTGCTTTGTGTATAGTGTATAGTTCGTTCTTTTTTTTCCTTCCAACACTCGTTTCTTCGCTTATTCATTTACACGAACAAAATTTCGCTGCTCAAGTTTACGAAACGTTGTAATAAATATCTAGAGATGGCATTTCAGAGATTTTATATCGAAACATTTTTTTAAATTTATTATATAATCTCATATGATTCTGTTCGTCTACAACTTGAATATTTCCGAGTTATTTCTAGAAACTCAAGGCCTCGATAAGCATTCTATTTGTTCCATAATTGACTCGTACGCATCATCCGAAGTGTGAAGTATAATAAGTAAAACCGAGATACTGTAACTCTATACGAATTATCAGAATACTAGAAAAATTGTTAAGGACGTAGTTCCTAAGATAATCGTAAGTCTGATTTAATAAGACAAATATTGTTATTCTACCGATTGGTATTAACATATACGAGATCGACTTATCACGCGTATCGAACTATATCTAAACTGACATACCAATGAATTATGAAAATAACGTAGTATCAAATGAATTCTTTTTCTGTTACAATCATTTCATAATTATAAATGCTGGTAAGAAAATCTGTAATCCGATTCTACGTAGATGACATTGTAAATTGACTTTTTATATTTTACTGTATTAACATAATTGAATACATGTATCTGCAATGCGTATAAATGAGAATAGATAAATATCGCAGGTTTATTACGATAATATAAAAGTTCAATCTAACCGAAGGACTCACTTTCCTAATTTGCTGTTTTTACCGATACTGGACGTTGTTACATGACGAGTGTAACACAAGAATTTTGTATTTATACTGTTGACAGTATATATATATATATATATATATATATATATATATATATATATATATACACACACACACACATATACTCTGGGATTATCAACTCGAAGCGGTATCGACCGCACATGAATACATCTATTCATTTACCGTAATAAGACAAAGGAGCGCCCGCTCACTGCCTACTCGGCTTAATCTACAGTGTATGTATACAATGAAGTTAATTCTGAAACTTGTAAGTTGAACAGTCTTCATGATGACTCTGCGAATAGATTTGCCCTCAAGATTTATAAGTATCAAAGTGTCATTTTCTGTATTTTCGTAAAACTTGCGTTGTAACGAATAGACGAATTTATTGGATCGCTTCTTGTAAAGACCAAGTTGGTCAAGCTTTTTCAACTGATACAATGTCAATCAAAATATTATCTCTTGTATCAATCGGTAGACGGACCATAAATAAACAGGTATTTCTTTGCGTTTCAAATGCTATTTTTATTCAAACGTATCGTTGCCAATTCATGTGAAGCAAAAATATATGTTTCAGTGCATTCGTCGATCAAACATTTATTTTCAACAAATTCGATGCCTGCAAGTTCACGAGCATGCTGCATATTCATTATTGAAGGAAGCTGGAATTCCGACACCGGTATTTAAGGTAGCTAAAACTCCAGATGAGGCTGCCACGGCGGCCAAGGACCTGAATACAAAGGACATTGTTCTGAAAGCCCAAGTCCTTGCTGGGGGTCGAGGAATGGGGAAATTTAAAGGTACCAGTGTTAGCGGTGTTGTTATGTGCGAAACGTGAGTCTGATTAAAACCTGATTTTAGCAATTGTATATGATCATTCATTCCGAAAGCATTATTAAACTTCAGTAACTTCGCAGGGTCGAACAAGCGAAAAAAACAGCCGGTAACATGATAGGAAAATTCTTAGTAACGAAACAGACTGGAGAAGCTGGAAGAATTTGTAATTCGATCATGGTGACGACCCGAATGTTCCCCCGCAAAGAATATTATCTAGCAGTTATGTTGGAGACCAGTTTTGATGTGAGTCTCCTGTGAGTCTCTAAACAATCGATTAAACATCGCTAAATTCTTCTACAAATTTCAGGGACCGGTTGTTATCGCGTCTAAACAAGGTGGCGTTAATATCGAGGACATCGCTGCTACGAACCCTGAAGCTATAACGTATATTCCAGTTAATATTATGAAGGGTCTGTCGGTTGAACAAGCAAACAAAGTTGTAGAAACGTTAGGTGTGAAAGACGAGGACAAAAAGATCATTTCAACCATCGCTTGCAATCTTTATGAGCTGTTCATTGAAAAGGATGCTTTGTTACTTGAGATAAATCCGTTGGCGTTAGATCTTTGCGAAGAATGTATGTTTGAAAATGATATTAATTAATTTAACGGACAAGAACATTTGATTAGTAATCAATGTATTTTCAGATTATGCGTTAGACTGTAAATGTTCATTCGACGACAGTGCAGAATTCAGACAGAAAGAACTGTTTGCCTTGCAAGACTTCTCGCAGATGGATCCTAATGAAGTTCAAGCGAATAAATTCCAGCTAAATTATATAGCTCTCGATGGGAATATAGGGTGCATGGTAAACGGGGCTGGATTAGCCATGGCTACTATGGATATAATAAAACTTAACGGTGGTTTGCCAGCCAATTTTTTGGACGTAGGCGGTAGTGCCTCTGTAGAAGCTGTCAAGGAAGCTTTTAAAATAATAGTGTCTGATAAAAAGGTCATTTTACAATGAAACAGGAATATAATGTTTTATCGATAATTGTCTAAAATACAGGTCCAGCTAGGGATACTATTCTTTGACTGTGATTTTTATGGGACCCTTATGTTGCACGATAGTTCTGGGACAATTATAGGCCAGACACTTGAGACATTTATCGATAAACTACTGTATCAGTTCTTAAGTTCAATTATTAATTATCACACAAGTTGAATTCTTTCTCCAAATTTCCAGGTAATCGCCATTTTTGTGAATATATTCGGTGGCATCATGAGGTGCGACATAATCGCAAACGGAATTATCACCGCGTCGAAAGACTTGAACTTGAACTTGCCGATAGTCGTAAGATTACAAGTAAGTTATCAAGAAACTTGATAAACGTTCGTAAAAATCAATAGATTCTATATGTTTCTATTCCTCAGGGTACCAATGTGGAGGAAGCGAAAGTGTTAATTCGAGATGCTCAATTAAAAGTGATTTCCGTGGACGATTTTGCTAGTGCGGCCGAGGCGGTCGTGAAATTGGCTCTAATGGTGAAATTAGCAGATTCATTGAATCTTGATATTTCTTTTGTAAGCAAGGAGAAATCCAAAGACAAGACTAGCAAATGCAAAAAGTAAACGAAAGGAATTTTGTGAATGTTTATGAAAAGAATGTAAAAGCAAAATGTATGATATATCTACTACTTTTAAATATATAGTCTTTTTGTATTCGCTTTTATATATCTAATCAATTATTTTAAAATCATAATTGTTTTCGAAGCTCTATATAATATATTTATGGGGATATGAATGTTATAAAGCAATAAAGATTGTTCTTTGAATTCGTAGTGCATTCACACTTTAGCTACCGATAGCCTATATACTTTAAAAAACCCTCGTTTATCTCCAATTTTGGTCTCGTGTAGGCGACTGAAACGTACAAATAGATTTAAAGCTATAGTATTCAATATTTTTTTCAAAAATATGAATTGCTGTGCAGTGCGGTTTTGTATTTTCGGATCTGGATAAAGGATTGCTAAAGACATGTATAGTAAATAGGTACATAGGTGAATACCCGGTTGCCTGTAGAAGGGCTACATTGAAACGATCGTGCCGATACTGCGAATGATTTTTGTTTGAAATAATGATTAGCTTAGTAGAGAGAAATGTGGTAGCGCCACCGCGGCTCTTCAGCTGCGGAGTTTGCGTCATGTTTTTCAGGAAACGTCAAGAAAGGTGGGGACATGAAGGCGCAGCTTACGCTCGACAGTCCACTGCCACTGCTTTAGTAAGATGGCTACCATGTTGTCGCGATCCATCTCACTTGCTGAGAATCTTGCCCGATTCAACGGGTCTAAGGTACGTTCAAGTCACATTTACCACAGTGTGACCTTCCACCTATTTGTTTTCGCTTGACTGGAAGTAGTCGGTCTGTTTACATACCGAATGAAATTCGTCGGATAAGTCCGAATGATTCATACGAAGGACAACCACCATATTTGATGTCTGTAGTCTGCTAAATTGGGCGCCAGGGTCAGTCAATTCGAAGCCAAAGATCGTGGCCTCGTACTAAACTCGATTTTTTCACGAATTATGTGTGTGACAGTTATGCAATGGACACGCGAACATTTCTATGTCCGCTCGTCCATTTATTAGTCATTGACTCCGCATCGTTCGTTCGTATTTAATTAACAATGATTCAATTACATCCGAACGAGCACCACTTGTCAAACAATCAACACTGGTCGCGTTCTTCGAAAATTCAAAGTTCAAACCGATCGACCGAACGATCTCTCTCGTCATTTGTTTTCCTTCTTATCGCTCCCTTCGGCTCATCTTTGCTGATATTTATCAACAAACTGTTATTTTTGGAAAAGATAGCCGTTTTTGTTTTCATCGACAAACACTCGCTCTACCCGGAAATTCCGAAAATTACGAAACATTCAGTCGCGAAAGTTTATGTTCGAATATTAAAGGGAAAACACAAATTTTGTACGTTTTACGCGTATTGATTAATTTATTGACAATGTTTTTGTCGCATTTATAATGTTTTTTACAAATGTACCCTCAAAGTTTCGTAATTTTTTGAATTTCCGGGTTGGGATATTCCTTTGTTCGTATCGAAAACAAGTCAGGGACAACAACGATCAGACGTAACATATATGGGTCATTACCAATGATCGATTTCAGAGTTCAGATTATTTTTAAATCTGAGAGACAACAAAGTATTTTAAGATGCCAATGACAATGTGTGGGGCTCTTTGTATGTAAGTTATCTTTATTCTTGTACTTGAACATTTATAGACATCTTTGTTCTTGTACTTGAACAATTAAATTATTATGCGAATTAATTGTTTAATAGATATATTATTTTTATGGAACATTGCTAATTGTTCAATTATTTGTCTTTATAGATACTAGGATGCAAGACCAACTTAGTAAAGCAACCAGTGAGAAATTTAAATGTGCACGAGCACATCAGCTATAGTCTTCTAAACGAAGCTGGAGTGCCAACTCCAAAGTTTGGAGTTGCAAAAACTCCAGATGAGGCTGCGAAGCTTGCCGCCGATTTGAAGAGCAAAGACATTGTTCTTAAGGCGCAAGTTTTAGCTGGCGGCAGAGGAAAAGGCCACTTTAAAGACACCAATGTCAGCGGTGTGAAAATGTGTGAAACGTACGTCATTAGTAATCACAATAAATATCGCAACGATTACATTGAAATGTCTATCGCTTCGTATTACATTCCTATTTGATTTGCAGGCCGGAGGAGGCAAAGAAGTTAGCCACTCAAATGTTAGGTAAATTATTAATTACAAAACAAACAGGTGAAGCTGGTAGGATATGCAACGCAGTGATGGTGACACAGCGCATGTTTCCCCGTAAAGAGTACTACCTTGCAGTCATGATGGAGAGAGCTTTTGGAGTATGTTGTTAAATAAAATAGAAAATTCGAATTATTACAGATGCAACGTATAACACGTGAACTTTTTGTTTAAGGGTCCAGTTATAATAGCTTCGAGCCAAGGTGGTGTGAACATCGAAGAAGTTGCTGCAACAAATCCCAGCGCTATCATGTACGAGCCCATTGACATTCAAAAAGGAATTACGAAAGAGCAGGCGGATCGCATTGCCGTTAAGCTCGGTCTGCAAAACGTTAAGGATTATATTTCCAAGATTATTGTAAATCTGTATCAGATGTTTATTAAGAAGGATGCTCTTCTGTTGGAAGTGAATCCTCTTGCCGAGGACATTAATGGAAACTGTAAGTCTAATGTTAGAATCGATGGAGAAAGACACGAGATAATGTTATATTAAATTGGAAATGTTATTTTGTCGTACATAGACTTTGCTTTGGACTGCAAATGCAGATTCGACGATAATGCCGAGTTCAGGCAAAAAGATTTATTTGCCTTGAGAGATTGGACTCAAGAAGACACTAAAGAAGTTGAAGCAGCGAAGTTTGATCTGAATTACATCGCACTCGATGGCAATATTGGCTGTATGGTCAACGGAGCTGGTTTAGCTATGGCTACTATGGACATTATTAAATTACACGGTGGAGAACCAGCCAACTTCTTGGACGTTGGCGGTGGCGCGTCCACCTCTGCTGTAAAAGAAGCATTTAAAATTATTACATCTGATCCACGCGTAAGTGATACTCTTAAACATTATTCGAACAAGCATAGAAATTTGTTGTACAACTAAATCAAATATTTCACTTCCATCGATACAGGTTCACGCTCTTTTGGTTAATATATTCGGTGGTATCATGAGGTGCGATGTTATTGCGGAGGGAATTATAGCTGCAACTAAAGAACTTAGCTTAAAAATTCCTGTCGTTGTTCGATTGCAGGTAACTGGAACATTACGATCTTTTTTTAAAGATTGCATTATAAACTTGCAAAGCATTCAATTGTTTTCTCATTTCAGGGTACAAACGTGGACGAAGCGAAAGCCTTGATCGCTAACGCAGGATTAAAGATCGTACCGATCGACGATCTCGACGAAGCTGCTCGAGTCGCGGTCAAGTTGTCTACGATTGTCAAGTTGGCGCAATCTGAAAATCTTAGCGTTAATTTCGAGATACCTTCGATTTCTTAGATATAACGAGAATTGTAATTTACACGCGTTATCAGAAAACGAGGAAAATCAAGAATGTATTCTCGAGCATTGTTAAACGGTTGGAACAACATTTGAAAGTAATAACTACATAACAATTTCGAATGTTATTTCTGCGCTTATCTCTTTAGAATCACATTTTCAGTGTTCCGAATGCCGCCGCCATGCGTGTCGCGCGGAGTAGAAAAATATTCGTCGAACGTGTTCTGGGGAAGACTTGTACTTTTCTGTAAGAGCACACAAGGTTTCTTCACGCAGTCTTGTAAATGTTGAATGCTAGAAAAATTACTCAGACTATATCCATTCGAATTCTTTGGTGTTGCTTCTTTTCCAGTGTAAGCACAAACTTACTACCGAGAGGGAAGTATATGCAGGCTTCTCCGAGGGTATCTATTTATTGCTTACCCATCGCCGGGTCTCTGTGATTCAGTATTAAAACTAAGTTATATGATATATATTTATCAACATAGCTATATTTTTTGCACGGAAGTCTATACAACATCCTTTCAAACATTGTCCGCGAACGAACCAATTGTAACACATCTCCCACCAAAAAAAAGAACAGAAATTGTTGTATGTAAGCTATATGTCATCCAAGCAAAGGCCTGTTTAATGTAACATAAACATATATGTAGCTATATGTATACATACATAAATTATTTTACGTAATTTTCATTTGTTTTATTTTCTGTTAACGATCGAGTATGCAACGCGCACGTTTTTTATCACCCTGAAATATAATTGCATTACGAAATAAGGAGATTTCGCTGTGTCAGTATTATACGTATATATGTATATATACTCATGACGTTATTCAGCAATGATAATATATTATATAAATAATGACACGTTGATTCTCGCGTCCAAGTTACAGAAATATATCATATAACTGACATAGTCCATAATGTCGTTCGTTTATAAGAACTCGTTCAGAGAAAAGTTCTCTTTGATAAATATATATAATGTAATGTTACTTTAAATACAATACAAAATTTTGAATAAAACTGCAAACGTTCCTTCATATGTGTTACGCAGTTCGAAAGTATTATCGGTTTAATAATACGTACTATGTTATCTTTTTCTTAATAAGAATATTGCTGATTAATGTACAAATCTATGAGCATACGAATTTGCGTATTAAAATGCTTGAACAACATGTTTATTAATACTTAATAAGACTATATGTATATGCATATATATATAGTTTTTAGTATTTGTTATGAAAAATAAGACAACAAGATCGAGCATGAAGATTACAAGAAAAAAACATCATTTCGAAATATTTGAATTATTCATTGATATTGTAATAAATTATACATAAGAGTTGCATAACGTCAAATCTTTTTTAAATTTACTTTATAATATATTGATTGTATATTGATATATATCAATCAATATCAATACATATTTTGTATCGTAGTCATTCTCAGGTTGGCTCTACTGTCTGGAACTGCAGGTATTGGCAGGTATCCAGGTATCAAAGAGTAGGGATTGGTAGGGATCATAGGGATCTACAATTGGTAACAACAGAGGTTCGCAATCACTGCAGTAGACTTGAGTAGACTGTAGACCACTGTAGACGTATGATTTGAATAACGTACAGCGTAACGAAAATTTCGTATTTGTGACGCTATTTTCTTCTGTAATTCTAATTTATAGAGACCCTCCAGTTTGAGAATATGGTGAGAACGAAAGCAGATCGTGTGCCAGGCAAAGGTAAATGAATTTTGTTGAAAACTCTCGGCTCCAGCGAACTCCGAAATTCCTTTGTTTCTGTTTGATACTGATTTCTATTCTCCATCAATGTTTCACATTTTAATTTGAACGATTCCTTCCGGATTTACAATTTCCCATTTACGAAATAGTGAATTCTGTCGAATTTATTTATGTAGAATTATTGTTTATGTTCTTTGTAGCCGTTGGCGGTAAAGCGCCAGCTAAATCTGTAAAAACTACTCCGGTGAAGAAAGTTGTGGGAACCAGCAAAGGTAGACAAAATTGATGAGTCATTATTACGAATAAAAATAATATTTATGCACTAGCATTTACTTTTGACCTATAAAATCACTTTTGACCCAGTATTGTATCAACAGTTGATACAAGAATCTATGTACTTAGTTGCATAAATATATTTCCCTCACTGTGTATATCACTATTGTTTCAAGTATAGAAATTTCATTTTAGGAAAGAATTATTCCGGTGGTAATCCATACCATCCAAGAGAGACACCTGAATGGCAGAAGCCAATCACATGTTTCCTCAATCAAAATTCTTCTACAGAATGTACTTTGGCATCGCAGGTACATTTTTACATATTATATTGTAAGATATAACATAGCCAGACAGTTTGTTTAACATTAATTTATCATTGATAGGAATCTGGAGGCCAAAATGAGAACGAAGACATTGGAAATGAATCCGAATAATGCCATATTATCTCGTTGATATATCTCAGTACAAACATTATTTATTTCTCATAAGTAACATAGGCGTAACTTAATACAATACTAATTTATATTTTTTATCGATACATGACATAAACTTCAAGTTTTTAAACATATGTGATAAGAAATAGCAAGTGAATTTAATAGATTTCTAAGTGTTTAATGCTAGCAGTATTATATATTATAAGTTGTTTTAAACTTGTCTTTTTTATAGATGATATTTAAAGTATATTCACTTCATTATAAGTAGATTGCGGATGTTCATGTAAATATCTATTTTGCATTCATTAAAAATGTCAATTATTATTTTGTACAAGATAAAAACTTCTAGTTCGTTGCATTTTCAATATTGATATTTGCATAATATCTGCAGTCCAGTTGTAGGAAATGCTCACAAATTTCGGAGCTTTAAGACTGTAAAATATATTAAATATATAATGAGGTATTTTTACATTTCTCCCGCATTTTTTGGTGATCCAATTTCCAGTACGCATGCGCCCATTAGTAGTTCTCGGAATTCACGTTTTAAATATTGCCGCGCTTTCCAACGTTGCCAATTTTTAGCACACAGTCTCTTTGCACTTTTTCATCTAAATTCTAAATGATCAATGCAAATGGTAGATACAGTTCTCTCTGGTAGATATATGCATGAGAGAGGATATATTATTGTATATTTTATATCCTCTCTGTATGCATTTACAATTTACAGAGCGGACAACACTGTTCACAGACTGGAGTTCCGACACGAGTTTCGCCTCTCAGATATGTATTTCCCGTGACTGTTGTTTCGATGGATTCAAGAACGCACGATTACCATCAAAATTTTGGCAGTCGAAGTTGCGGTAAAGATTCGCAGTATTGAAATGTTGCGGGCGGTGAAATTTCATTAGAACGAAGCTTTCCTAACAAGATCTACGACCGAACGAACGGGATCGAATTCAGTGTCGCCTGTTCCCCAGAAACTCCGTAATTTTCTGTTCTTTTTGTTGAATTATAACGTAGAAATATTGGGAACGACAACTGTAACCGGCTGTGAAAAAGTTTTCAATCATGGCTAGTGTCTCTTATCACATTGCTAACTTGCTGGAGAAGGTATTTATCATGGTTCCTTTAATCGAATCTTTTTACTACACCGAACATTATGAACATTTGCTCGTTACTTCGAAATTATCCTACACGAAAATGTTAATGTTGCAACCGTTAATGATACTCAACTTTTACATAACCTTGATCCATGTAAAAAGCTTCTGTTGATTTCGTAAAATTCGAGTTAATCTTCGATACGAGTACAGATCGATCCATTTATCTAAATTGATCTGATTTTCGTTTGAAAATGTATCCACTAATTTTCGCTATTATTTATCACAAATGGAAATTTCTATTTCAATAAGTGCATTGACTCAATGAGAATCTGAGTTACACTTTACTGTCAAAAAAATCGTTTTACGCGAATGTTATTCTAATTAATTGAATAGAGACCTCTACAATATTTTTGAACTTTGGCATTGCATATTTTCGTCAATTTATGTTTATCTTATATTTTTTATATGTTTAGAATGATTTGAACGAAATCTAATAGAATTTATTATTTTAGATGACATCCAGCGACAAGGACTTCAGATTTATGGCAACCAACGATCTAATGAGTGAATTACAAAAAGATAGTATTAAATTGGATGATGAATCTGAGCGCAAAGTTGTAAAAATGCTTTTAAAACTGCTAGAAGACAAGAATGGAGAAGTACAAAATCTTGCTGTAAAATGGTACAGTTATATATAAATTAAACGTAGACTATAAGACACTGCCACTATCGTTTTCTGTAAAATTAGCTCACAATGGATGTAGATATCCAGAATTTCTTGTTATTTTAAAGGACTAGTTAAGCACTTTCTTGCATTTGCAAGATTTTCTCTGTATTTGGACATGATTACAGAAACGTGTCCGATTTCAGTTTGGGCCCATTAGTCAATAAGGTAAAGGAGTACCAAGTGGAAACTATTGTAGACGCGCTATGCAGTAACATGGTGTCAGACAAAGAACAATTGAGAGACATCTCCAGTATCGGATTGAAGACTGTAATCTCCGAACTTCCTTTAGGATCCAGCGAACTAGTTGCGAACGTTTGTAAACGGATAACCGGACGTCTTAGCAGCGCTATCGAAAAAGTAATTATGACCGCTGAACTATTCTGAAATATTCTAAAAGAAAAACTACTAATTACTATTCACATAGCAGGAAGATGTATCTGTACAACTCGAAGCTCTTGATATCGTCGCTGATCTATTGTCTCGATTCGGTGCTTTACTAGTCACCTTTCACTCTATCATTTTGGCTGCTCTGTTACCACAACTCTCTTCACCCCGTCAAGCAGTTCGAAAACGTACCATAGTAGCGTTGAGTCATTTGTTGACTTCGAGTAACAATTACTTGTACAATAAGCTTTTGGATCATTTGCTTGAAGGTCTTTCCACTCAAACTACCAAAAATGTGGTACGCACTTACATACAATGCATTGCATCTATTTGGTAAGTACACTTTTTTCTAAGAACAGTTTTCCCTGCATATATGATTTTTTCTACTGCTATCGTTAAATTTCAGTCGTCAAGCCGGACACAGATTTGGAGAACAAATAGGGAGGGTAATGCCTCTAATCTTACAGTATAGCATGGACGATGACGATGAACTTAGAGAATATTGTTTGCAAGCTTTTGAATCTTTTGTATACAGATGCCCCAAAGAAATTACCCCGCATATAAGTAAAGTACGATATCTCTTTATACACTCTTGCTACAAACTCATAGGACTCGTGATCTGTTGAAACTCAACAAACATCTGTTCCATAGATTATAGATATTTGTTTGATGTACATCACCTACGATCCAAACTATAATTACGATGATGATATGAATGATGCGTCTGATGGAGAAGGTGCCGTGATGGAAGTAGAAGAAGACGGAGAGGAAGATGCGGAGGATGAATACTCAGATGACGATGATATGAGTTGGAAGGTTCGAAGAGCAGCTGCGAAGTGTCTCGAGGCTGTTGTTTCTAGTAGGCGAGAACTTCTCCCGGAACTTTACAAGGATGTTTCGCCAGCTTTAATCGCAAGATTTAAAGGTATAGAATAAAATGGCCCATATAAAAAGTTACTATCGACTAAAAATACAACACGTATGTTAACACAGAGAGAGAAGAGAATGTAAAATCGGATATATTCCACGCATACATCGCACTTCTGAAACAAACTAGACCAACCACCGGAGTACCACTCGATCCTGACGCGATGGAGGACGACGACGGTCCGATATCGTTACTCCAACAACAAGTTCCGTTAATAGTAAAAGCAGTCCACCGTCAGATGAAAGAGAAAAGCATTAAAACTAGACAGGACTGTTTCTCGCTGTTGAAAGAGTTGGTACTCGTGTTGCCAGGTGCTTTGAACAACCACATACCGGCATTAATATCCGGTATTCAATACTCATTGGGAGACAAGAATTCCTCGTCGAATATGAAGATCGATGCACTCGCTTTCGTACATACGTTATTAATCACACATCAACCGGAAGTGTTTCATCCGCACATGGCCGTTCTAGCGCCTCCCATTATAGCTGCCGTTGGAGATCCATTTTACAAAATTACAGCGGAGGCGTTACTGGTACTGCAACAGCTTGTCCAAGTCATTCGACCACACGGTAGGTTGCGAAAGATCATGTTTAACACTAACCGTACCGGGTACAAGATCTATCGGATATATATTGTTTTATAAAAATTACAAGACTGAATTTATTTAGATGTTTCACAATTTTTATAATAATACGTGCTCGAATAAAGAAATTTATGATTATATGAAAGCGTTGATTTTGACCGGTCGCGGTATGGTTAGTGTTAAAGTGAGGTTCGATAAAATGAGAAGTTTCAAAATTAATTTCGTTCCAGATAAGCCATGCTATTTCGACTTAACATCACTATCTGGCGAGATATATCGTTGCACATTGACGAGACTAAAAACAGCGGATATCGATCAGGAAGTGAAGGAAAGAGCGATCGCTTGCATGGGTCAAATTCTAGCTCATTTTGGAGACATCCTGTCGGATGAATTGCACGTGTGTCTGCCTATATTCTTGGACAGACTTCGTAACGAGATCACGCGACTCACGACCGTCAAGGCCCTGACTTGTATAGCATCATCGCCTTTGAGAGTAGATCTTAAGCCTATTATGGTACGTCTACTCCATTGTTCGGCACGCATAAGCCTTGTGCAAGCTTCATGTATTATCTTGTACTTTCTGTAGGACGAGGCCATTCCAATTCTTGGATCTTTCCTCCGAAAAAATCAACGAGCTTTGAAATTGTGTTCCCTACCACTTTTAGATACTCTCGTGCAAAATTACAGCTCTGCTCTTCATGTAGATTTATTAGATAAGGTAATGGATGCTCAGGAGTAACGTCAACTAGGGCTGTTACTTTCCTTTGAAGAGTCGAGGCTTCGGAAAAGTGACAGCCCTACTATCAACTAAACATTGAAATTGCATGTCGTAAAATAATATTCCGTTCGTTAGGTAACCGCGGAGCTACCAGCATTGTTGAATGAGACTGATCTGCATATTGCGCAATTAACTCTTAATCTCCTGACCGTTATCGCGATGCTCCATCCCGTCGCTTTGACGAAGGTGTCTGATTACATCCTCCCAGAAATATTGGTTTTGGTAAAATCTCCACTTCTTCAAGGTAATCTTAATTCAAAATCGCTATGCTATCGTAATATTCATTCGTCTTATCATTCACTTGTTTGTAATTTAGGCGTGGCCTTGACTTCGATGCTGGAATTTTTCCAAGCATTGGTCCAGGCAGACATACCGGGCCTGGGATACAGAGAGTTGCTTTCGATGTTGATAACGCCTGTGAATCAGTCTGTACTTCATAAGCAAGCCTACCATTCCCTTGCTAAATGTGCGGCCGCGTTAACGATCACGTGGCACCAGGAAGCTCAGGCGGTGGTAGAACAATTTCTGAAAGACGTTCAGAAACCTCAGAGCGACGCGCAACACATCTTTGCTCTGTTGGTCATCGGTGAAATAGGCAGACACGTGTAAGTAATATATCACCAAGTGTTTCGGATTTACACCGCGTCTAGAATTGCATTTTTTTTCGTGCAGGGATCTGAGTAGAATTACGTCTCTGAAGCATATAATTTTAAACTCGTTCTCGTCTCACTCGGAGGAAGTGAAGTCGGCAGCCAGCTATACATTGGGGAACATAGCAGTCGGCAATCTTCCGGAGTATTTACCATTCATACTGAAGGAAATCGAGGCACAACCGAAACGTCAATATCTTCTCTTGCACTCCTTAAAAGAGGTAGAGTACGTTATATTGTATCGTATCGTCTCGCAAGCAACGTTATCTAAATTAATTACAAGCGCAGAAGTGTATCATTTCGACTTTATGAATATTTGTGATTTTACAGATTATCACGTGTCAATCTGCTAGTCTGTCCGGCGTGTCCCACTTGCAAAACTTCGTGCCTTCGATTTGGATGTTGTTGTACAGGCATTGCGAATGCACGGAAGAAGGCACGCGCAACGTTGTCGCAGAATGTCTAGGAAAACTTACTCTGATCGATCCTGCTACCCTGTTACCAAAACTGCAAGAGTCATTGAAATCGCCTTCCGCGTTCATGAGAACCACCACAGTCACCGCTGTCAAGTTCACCATTTCCGATCAGGTATATGGAAAGTTACATGCTCAATTCTTGTCTTACATATAGTAATAAATCGTGTAACGTCTTTCACAGCCTCAACAAATCGATGCCATGTTAAAACAATGCATGGGCAACTTCTTGGTGGCTTTAGAGGATCCTGATCTGAATGTGAGGAGGGTAGCTTTAGTCGCATTCAATTCGGCAGCTCATAACAAGCCGATGCTAATCAGAGATTTATTAGACTCTGTGTTACCACATCTCTACGCTGAAACAAAGATAAAGGTACTCAAAGAACACTTCTTGTTATATTTTAATTTTAATACGACTTCTCTGCACTAACTTAATATTTCTCCGCGATAACAAAATGTTAATCGTCTGCATTTCGAATGCTTTGTATACAGAAAGAACTGATAAGAGAAGTGGAAATGGGACCGTTCAAACATACAGTAGACGACGGTCTGGATCTTAGAAAAGCAGCATTCGAGTGTATGTACACGTTGTTAGATTCGTGTCTGGACCGATTGGATGTTTTCAACTTCTTGAACCACGTTGAAAATGGTCTCAGAGATCACTACGACATCAAGATGTTGACCTACCTTATGACGGCTAGGCTTGCTCAACTATGTCCTACCGCAGTTTTACAAAGTGAATATTACAAAGCTTATTTATTAGCTTATTGTTACATTATTCTTACACTATTTATTTATATAACATCGATGCGCAGGGCTGGAAAGGTTAGTCGAACCGTTGAAGAGTACTTGTACAATGAAAGTAAAAGCAAATTCAGTGAAGCAAGAGTATGAGAAACAAGACGAATTGAAACGTTCGGCACTGAGGGCAGTGGCTGCGCTATTAACAATTCCAGACGCCGGTAAATATTGAAATCGTCATATGGATTGCACAAGTTCTACGAGCTGATATATTTTTCTTTCAGATAAAAATCCGTCGTTGTGCGAGTTCGTAACACAGATCAAAGCAACGCCTGAATTGCAACCACTTTTCGAAATAATTCAGAAGGACTGCAGCGGAAGCAGTATGAATGAAACCAACGCAATGGATCAGAGTTAAAAGTCTACGATCTGACTTTTTTGTATTTCACATTAAACCGCTGTTAGCTATGCATGATCGCGGTCATATTATTCATAGTTTATTTCTATACGTTATTTTTTCATTATTGTCCTCGACCCGAAACGTAGTTTGAAATGAATGTGATTTCATGTAACACGCCATGTATAAATTACGAAAATAAATTTGCCAATTGTAAGCATTTTACGATAACGTATCGGGCTTCGGTTTATCAGTGTAACACGACGGTTGATTAATTTAAAAAAAAGAGGTGAATGAAATATTCAACAAAAGAACCATCTGTCTTTGAGTATTTTCAATAACTAAAACCGAAATTCTATCGAAATGTGACTTGTGTCACGTTCGCAAATGCTCCGTTTACGATTGCGCCAATCGACCGCGACGTTTATGATTAATGTTCAATCGTTTTGCAGACATTCGTATCCCCATTGACCCACTTAATCCGATCCTTAATACCCCAACTACTTGGCAAGGCTGACTGGAACTTTCCCTTAAAATATTATGTAAAAATTACATTAAAATTTCGTTTGACAACTAGAAGTTTGTCTCGGTGTCTTCAATTTACAAAGAAACTGGATCAATCTATGTAATACAAGCGGTACCGTTCAGCGAGCCGTTTATTACGAGTTCGTGATGATTCTCTTACGCGTGTAAAGTCCAGACCTTCACCTAATTCCAAAACCTGCCGCAGATCATGTTTTCCTCGACTAATTCAAGAAACCAGTTTTCGATACAGCCATCACATTTACATTTTCGAGGGCTCAAAAAATCCTTCGAAAGGCACACAATTGCTCTAAAGAATACAAAAATGTATTTCGGGAGTATTTATTTTAAAGTAGAAATTGTTAGAATATATATGACGCAACACGATTATAAATTTCCGGCATTCCGAGAAGCATTCGTTTCGTTAGAATAGGAACCGAATCGTAATACGTTCTACGAATCGAGGTCTACCCAAAAATTGTCTGACGTTGCTGGGAATCACGTAGGCACCCGTGAGACGAATCGCTTTTAACTCGACGCATTCGTGTGTGTGCGATGAGACAGAATGCGAAGATGCAGGCTCATCAATTCGTCAGCGTTAATTGCATTTATAGCTCCTCATGAAACGTTATACGCAAGAAGGGGTACCGCTATATACATATTTCTTATTAATCGCATTCCCTTTTGACAAATTCCTTTGCTATTCAAGGAGTGAATAAGAATTTCTTGATGAAGCTTTCTTTACAATCTTGAGAAAATAATATGTCCAATTCGGACTATAGACCACGTTATAGTTGCATCGTATGATGTAGACGTAAATAGACAGATGGTGTCTCTATGTGCAAAATGTTGCAAACACGTACGTTTTGACTGTGTTTTCATTAACCCTTCCGATCCGATGGAGGTACGTCGTCTGTCCTCTCGCATAACCGCACTGTTTTCGCGCGATTTCATATCTTTATATTTATAAATAAAATAAAGATTCATATAAATAAAAATCAAAAAATGATTAAAATATTAAATATATATAATAATAATACCGTTTTTATTCGGAATATGTATCTTATAGTCATAAAAAAACGAAAATTCATCATGTTGCATCAGGACGTATACAGGGTGTCCCAAAATTCCTTCAACAGCCAGAAATGGGAGGTTCCTGAGATCATTTCCGGGAAGTTCAGGAATTTTGGGACACCCTGTATACCGTATGTCGTCCGTTTGCGTACGATAGATCGTGAGGACGTACACCGTACGTGCTTAGGGTCGGAAGGGTTAATAAATACATTTGTTGACGAAGCAAATTTCTTTACAGTCTTGAAAAAATAATGTCCAATTCGGACTATAGATCACGTTACAGTTGCATCGTACGATGCAGGCATCATACGATGCATCGTATCATATCATATATTTTTACATATTCTTATTAATCGTGTTTCCTTTGGATAAGTTCCTTTACTATTCATGGAGAGGAATAAGAATTTGTTGATGGAACTTTCTTTACAAGATTTCTTTACAGTTGCATCGTACGATGCAGTACGATGCACCATGCGTAGAATAATCGCTGACAGGGTGTCTTCATATGCAAAATATGTTGCAAACACGTTTTGACTGTGTTTTCGTTAATACATACATCTTGTCAAGAAAAATATGAAATTGTCTGACTCACGGAGATGGGAGCGATATTAAAGATATCAATATTTTCATTGTTTCGTACGACGCAAAATGAAATTATATTTGCGTGATCATAACGATTCAGAAAGTTGTGCTCCTAAATTACAAAATTGTATAAATCGATTTCATTAACGCATGAAACGCCATTAGCGACCATTCATCTGAAATCACTCGGGTAAAATGCAATCGTTGGCAAATGATGCCGAGTGCAGTTTCGAAATACCTCATACCTTGATTCTTCATGTTCTTTTTCCATGTCCGGTTCCTCACAGTAACATCTCAGGGTGTGAATTATGCATTAAAATCTTTTGTGGCCGGATAAATGATGAAACAATTCGAAATAAGACAAGAATTAAAAACAATTTGATAACATTTTCCCGCCATTCATTGGCAGTCTGCTTGAAATGATTTGCTTCTATAATTAATACTAATATTTACTTGCAACATAGTCGCGCAGTATTAATTATGCATATGTGTGAAACATAGGGATGTTGACCCAGAATCGCTATCGCACGATCGCGTATGATAAGCTAATGCATTTCTCTGTCTGCGAGAAATATAGGAAATGAATCATATTGTGTTGACAGCCTCGATCGATTTTCGAAATCGACATAGAAGCTCGACAAAAAAGTCTGTTATGAAATTCTGTCGATTTTACGAAATCGCTTATGGCATTTCTAACGGATTGTTATAAGGGGAAGTTTCGAGTGGTGACTCTGAGGCGCCACTAAAAATTGCTGTTCCATTATTCGAAATATTGTTTAAATTATTATTAAATATTCAGGTATTGTACGAGGTATCCACCAAATTTAAAAAGTCATCAACAATGAAAATATTCCAAGTCGGAAGAAATGTTTACTTTTCAAGGTAAAATAGCTCCGAGTGCAAGTGGACACATAGTGGTGAAAGATCGACGAGATAACAAGGTAAATAGTTATTTTTCGATGTTTTTTCATTCGAATCGATGAGTCAACATTTACATTTTAGGTTTTTCGGTTATATGTTTTTCGGGAGAAGTTTCGGGAGAATTTACCCATACATAACAGAACAGCATAACGTGTATTTCAGGAAAACTGTGTGAAATTGACACGAGGGACGGCTTTCCAGGGATCAGTGAACTGATCCTTTGTAAATTCAGTGTTGGGCAAATTTTATTTTAAATAATAAATAATTAAATAAACGTGTGATTTTAATTGCAAATAATAACTAAACTTTTTATTTAAATAAAAATTATTTAAATAATTATTTATTTATTGTCCAACACACACACACATACACTGTGTGAATTTAGGATTCCCGAATGGGAAACCCTTACGACCGGCTAGACCCTGTGGATTGGCTGATCATGGATCGATGGTGGGGCGGTATAAAAGGGGATTACGTTCACGGAGCGGCGCACTGTGCGATAGTACAAGTTCGCGATCGCGTCGATCTGTATCGCGGTTTTCAAATTCTCTCTAAAAAGAAGAAACGTTTGCGAGAAGTTTTATGGTGTTCGTTATATATATGGTGTAATTGGCGAGATACGATTTGTTACGTTCTGAATTCGATTTCTCTTTTCTTCACGTACGGTTGCCAAAGCGGAGAAAACACCATGTGTCTTCGTACATCGCTCGGTACGGAGCCCACGGAGACGGTAGTGGCGCATCCTCATCATCAGAACAATAAACTGCAAAAAGCGAAAGAGAAGTATATGAAGTTGCACGACGAGCTGGTGGCCAGGGAGTTGAGCATCATCGAGGAGCAAAAGGCCCAGGCTGTTTTCATTCCGGAACTGGCCGATGACATACTGAGGGCCAGCACCATCGAATACAGCTCTCTTCTGAAGAAATTGTCAAAATATTACGAGGCGTTGCAGCAGACGAAATTTTTCAAGTAAGTATCCCTAAATATGCTGTGTCTCGTTCTTTTATCCTGTCAATCGGGATACTCTTACTTTACTTTGCGGGTAATTTTGTACTTTATTGTTCATATGCTTTATTTGTGCACTACTTGCAATATACAATTACGCACATTACTCTGATCGCGCATACTTTAAATCAGAATAACTTTCTTATGAATGGACCAAACGATTTCAATTTTTCTGTAGGGCTAGAAGAATTAGTTTAGTGAATCCGCGAATGAAGGACGAAGATCATGAAAAATTGCAATGTTTACCACTTTCGATCGTTTATAATTCGTAAACCAATTAATCAATTTCAATGTAAACACATCTCTGAAATTTTCGTTATTGGCCCAGCTAATTCTGATAAAATGCATTTTTTCAATATATTTATTAGACGTCCTTTACTAAACTAATCCTTCTAGCCATACAGAGAAATTTGAAGTCGTTTGGTCTATTCATAAAAAAGTGATCAGTGTCAAATCTATTGTTTGGAAACTAGGTTAGAAAGATCGCATAACCGGTTGGGAATTGTGAATTGATCAATTGTGAGAAAGAAAGTGGAATTCCTAAACGCAAAAGATTTATTGTTTAAGGTGTACTCGTAAAAATGTTCGGCTCGATTGCGAAACTTTCGGCGTGGATAATAAGTTGGTGGATTGATAAGTCGACAATTAACAGTGATTAATAAATGGGCAGATAAACGAGTAGCGTACAGGTCCCGAGATAACGTTATAGTGTCGATATTAGATGCATTCGAGAGTTTCCGAGTAATCTTTGTAGATGTAATTAATGCATACTGTGGTAATGGGAGTGTTCTCACATGTTCTCCACCTCTCGGTGGAGTTTGATTTACAACCTATCGCATATTATATAAGTAATCGTAAAGTGCTTTCACACGATTAACCACGATAACTATCAAACTTGCGTAGCACTCGTGGCTCGATAACGAATGGCTGCGAAGTTTGCACCATTTTCACTTTTCCGAGATCTGTTGGCTCATATTGTTAATATTATAATCGATAAAAATATGAATAACAACATTATTGCTCAACTGGAACGTAGAAGTATTTTTCATGTTAATTCGCACGAAAAGCTTCCGGTGTAAAGTTCTGTAAAACACAGACGTTAGAACGGCGATAAGGTAATGAATCCGATAACGATAAAAAATATAAATGGAAAATTTGGCAAACCATTTTCAAAATTCGAACTTACAACCTCTTTCGATCGTGTGTAAATCACGATTCGTGGATCGTCGACCTCGACAGAAAAGTGGTCTAATTGTAAGTGGCAATTAAACAACAAAAATGAGTATCGGTTATTACACATCAGATTATTTATAAAAATGAACCATTGGATTTCATTTAGCGTTAATATCTTTTTCCTTTAAATATCTCGAAACAAGAAAAATATATGACTTAAAAATATATGAAAATATATGATTTTCAGAATTATGGGCACATATTTATCTAAATTCAAATTCAAGTTTCAATCATTATATTTAAATCTACATTCAAATTCAACTTGCAATCGTTATATTTAAATGTCTCGGAACAAGAAATATACGACTTGGACCGCTTTCATAATTATGGGCACGTATCTCTCCATAAATTGTGCGTAAAATGATAAATTGTTAACGAAAAAACTGTTTGTCCGAATTCGATCAGAAACTGGGAATTCGCGAGAAGACAATTGCAACAATATTCGCGAGTAAAAAGAACGAGGAAGACGTGAAATAAGATGTGAAAGTAATTGGAGCATGGAGCGGTCTACGTGACTATGCGCCTGATTAAGAATGGCACCGAGCTCAACATGATACTAGGGTTGTCACCTTTTCCCATTACAGTATCCGGGTATAATAGGACGTGTAATGGGAGGGGTGTACGCGTTAGAGTCTACTGCAGACCGTTAGCAAAAAGTCTCTGATCTCCACGTAACATTTCGAGACTGTATCGAGTTTGAAAAGGATATTTTTGCGGAAGACTGAGCGCGCCCTTATCGGAAGAAAATAAACAGACCAATTGCAATATTATTTTCCAGCTCCTACGGTCGCAGAATTAGTATGCAATATAGACTTTGGTCGGACGCGTGAATCATTATTGTACCCATCATTTATTCTTGATGTTTATTGGCTCAGTGGTTCGGTCTTTGATCTATTTCTGCATCTGGAGAAGATCAATCGGTTATCAGCCTTTCGTAAGCAGTTTGTTTTAGCCGACAGGTACGTTTACCGAAATTCGAAGCGATTCGATTTGAAATTGGGATGATGGTTATTCTTTTTCTCAGAATGTAGATATGTTAATGAGAATTGGAAGTTCGGTTGGCACGAGTGTGCAGAGAATAACTTTCTATATTCGAATACTTTCGATTCAGAATCTACAGGTGGATGATGCTCATAAAACAGAAATAGGATGCGAGAGAAATAGATCGCCGTCGACGGTATAAATACATGGCATTGAATTCACGTCGCTTTTTCTCTTTAAAGTGCATTCACACCCGAGTATAAATAGCCGGATATTGTATAATAATTGCGCGTCCCCCGTGATACGATGATTCCTCGGACACGTGCTCTCTCTATCTCTCTCTTTCTCTCTCTATCGCCAGTTTTTCGGAATGCCACGTTCCGCGCATGCGTGCGAGAGAGACTGATGGAATGACAGACAGTCCGACAGTCGGTCACGCATTCTTCACGCGAGCGAAACCAAACTGGCCAGGCCCCGCAACAATTACATAACAAATGCAAGTTTGATAACGACGACATCGTACGAGGGCCGAATCAAAACGCGATCGATCCTCGAGGATCGCTCGGTGTCCTAACCTAATGTCGAGACACGGTCTCGATCAGCGTTTGTATTATTCGAAAAGATGGCGCGAAAGTGTAAGGTAAACGTACCTATAACTGCGGGTGTACGTTTTACCGCGGTATTTTTTCTCAATCAGATCAAAATACGTGAAAATAAATGTGCCCATAATTATGAAAGTGGTCCAAGTCATACAGTATTTCTTTGTTTAACGGTACATTTTTGACAATATCGTAAAAATAATTTAATTTAAAATAATATGATGTGAAATAGCTGATATAAACACATTTTTTAAATATTTTTACTTATGTTAGACTTCCAAAATTATGGGCACAAATAAGTATATCTTGTCCTGAATAAATTTGTACAATTCAAACAAAAAAAGGACCGTTGTTCGCATGATCGTACACTCTTTACGTTGCTTTCAATCGAATAGGGGAAAATTTACTTCTATATGTACAATATAAATAGAAAAAGAAACTATTGTCTTGCCTTTCGCGAATAAGAAAATTAAGCCCTCGCAGCATCACGCACATTAAAGTGAAGGAGGAGCCTATTACCGCGGTACAGAAATCGCTAGGAATAGCCGTAATACTGCGGTGCGAATTGCAACTAATAAATGCTTACAATAAATAAATTGCAACTAATAGATCCATAAAATTCTGGTACATATTATTATTTCATGATGAATAAAATAAAGTACATTTGAAGCATGACACCGCAGTAATCGGCACAGTCAGCCTAATGCCGAGCAAATGTGTTCGCGGGAACTCGAAATGCTAATCGACGAATGGCGCGTGTCGTATTATTTTAGGGCGAAGACGTTAAACGGACGGGATGAGGACAAGTTTGACGCGAACCAGATTTTAATGCACTGTCGCGCGCGCGTTTATACTCGTCATTCTATCGTCATGCTTGTGAACCATGGTGAAGCATCCAGCAAAGCTGAATCAGAAGTGTGCCCCCCGCTAACAGTGCTCTCACACTGCTGAGCGCCAGCAAGGCTGCACCACTCCCGACCAGATGTTCGCCGGGGCCGGGATTACCGTCATTTTAAAATTCCTTCGCGACTACCTGTCATTTCTGTCGAAAGTGCAGGCCTACGGGGAAAACCGGCGCCGCTTCCCATGAATAATTCCGGGACCTTTTTTCCTTCCAAATTTTCTCGAGTCACCGTGAGACTTCTTTCTCTCAAATATACCTAAACGGACTCTTTTTTTGCGGTTTGGCTGCTGATCAGAAGAGCAAACCGAAAAATAAATCGAGAATGCAAAACGCCGCAGTCTATTTGGTGCCGTTCCTCGGAATACACAAGCGCGTAAATCTTAATATACATATAAATAAATAAATACATAATGTATATACATATACGCACGAGGAAAATCCTGCAACATTAACCACAGTATATTTATAGTCTACACCGGTAAATATAATTAGACGATCGTCTGCCTACGCAAACGAGTTAACCCGAATATGTATCCTCGTAGTGTACGCAATGGCCCGACACCTATCATCTATTGTTAACCGCTAATGTGTCCAAGTATATTGGAAGCAATAATTAGGAAATGCTTTTAGGCGGTTCGTGTGCACACGCTTGATAACAATAACCTTTTAAAGGTATTGTAGAAGACGGCGTGTCGAGCTGTGGTTTCACCTCGTCCAGTTAGTTTTTATCGCGGTCTGTCATAATTAACCGGCAGTGACGCAGGACTTTCGTGTATCTTTGTCGTAACGAAGGGACCTCGCCCAAAAGACCATCGGCAAGGTTAACGAGCAAATGGAACCGTGAAAATAGCCTTGGACAGATTGGAACAATTTTTACGCTTCCGATTAGTTTGCTTTCATCCACGACTTGACGCTACCTAGATTTTAAAGGTCGATACTTATGTGATTTGTCTTTTGGAGTATAGTTTTTCCTCGTCAGCGTCACGTTGACGAGCACGACGTCACCAACTAGCATTGTCGTCACATGGTACATTAAAGAGGAAAGCTTTTTCGTATTTTATCTCACACGATGATCTTCGCACACACTTCTTACAACTTAATAAAACCATTAACCCCTTGCCGTAACAATTTCTTCATCCCCACATTGTCTTCATCCCCGAAAATGTGACAGAAGAGGAAAGAACATTTATATTTTTTCTATGGCTGCATTCAAACTGTGTAACATCTGCTCGGGTCTTTGTCACTGACTCAGGTCAGAAGTGGAAGGCCTGCAACCTTCAAATTCAAAGAGGCCCTGAGTAATAAATTAAGGGTCCTCCCACATCTGTTTTTTTCCGAGTGGACCCACATACACGCACACACACAACAGGGGTTTTTCTGTCCCCTAAAACTTTCTCCGTAACTTCACTTCAATTTCGGCTTGCTAACGATACAGACGTCTTCTGACTAGTTATTTTTCGGTCAAATAAAGAACAGATCCTTTGAATTCTTGTGCGTTATTTCTGTATTATAAATAGCCATTTCCATTACAAACGAATCTTTAGGCGTACCATTCATACTTGTTAAAATACGGCAACAGTTAAAACGAGAAATAAATTCGTACATGGTTCCTGTGTCTTGCAATGAATGCTAACAATTTTAATATTTCAGTCTAGAAATAAGAAATAACTATCAGAATTATTCGGAGGAGTCGCGTTTCGTTCAAGGGCCTGCGGGTCGAATGTGCCGAGGGAACGAACGAAAGGCTGCGAGTAGAAAGAGCGAGAGTCAATTCGTTGTAACCGGTTAACAGGGGTCAAGAAGACGAACGCGTCTCTTCCCTATCTGATCGTGTTTCGTCTCGAATCGGGGACGTACAACAAAGTAACTGATCGTTTGATTCGCGTCTAAATCAGAATGGCAATTGCCCCGGAGGTGGTGCGTGCGTGCGTGCCATCTCGCACGTCTGCCGGTCGATGCCTCTTGATAACTGGTTCATAATGCCCCATTGTACTGTATATCTTGCAGTTTAATGCTTTGGAAGCCGAGCAGGACAGGTCGTCGTAGGTGCAGGAACGGTTGCCGTGCCGATGTATTATGTATTCACGCGTCGTATTACGAACGATCGTGTAGTGCAGGCCTGAAACCGGTGGTGTGGGTCTCCGAATGGTTTCCTTTTCACAGGTGGACCCCCTACAATGAGAGAAAAATAGATTCATAGGGAGCTAAGCCCCCGGGTACACCGAAACGCCCCTTCCGGGAACGCGGTTTACAACTTGGATGTTTACATAAGCCGGGTCGAGTAATCGTTTCCGGCAGCGTCCTAAAGTAATCTGCCGCTTCTAACCAGAATCATGCACGTCTAGCCGACGACTCCTGTTCTAAGATTTGGTTCGTTCGAACGTCCGGTCGAAGATCTTGCTGCAAAATCGGGCAAATCACGTGCAACTCCAAGTCAAAATTTAATTTTAAACTAAATTAATTCAATGTAATTTTTTTTTACGATATTGTAAAAAATGAATCGTTGGATATAGTGCTTGTTTCAATTTTTCATAATTATGGATCACATACAGTCGAATAAACCCTTGATGTAGATTTTTGGGATGCAGAAAAGGGTCGAGGTAGCGTCTACTATGATAAACTTGAATTTTCTAGTTTCAGTATTCCATCGATTAGATTATTAAACAGCGGATTTAAGCATTTGTGACAAAAATGAGTAAGTGCAATTTAAACGAGTAGAAACATTAGAAGAATTCAAAAATACTATTACATTATTTTAAAAATTTTATTTTGCATGAAAATTCGCTGTCTACAGATTATTATGATAATACTCAAAACGTCGCACAGTGGGCTAAGCCGACGAAATCTGTGTCAAAATCTTTCAAAAGAACTTTCGATAGAAATGAGGTAGAGCGATGATATATTTTTTTAAATTAAAGCTGAAACTTTGCAGAATATGGGAAAACTAAGGCGATTATGGTACGAACGTTTTTTTAACCTTGAGAAAATTCGTTAAACGTGTAGAATTTTAAGAAAATCGATTTTGCAATATCCTGAGGTCGTAGACAAATTTTTAAACCAGATTTGAAATCGGCGTGAAAAAATTTACGAGAAATGATGTGTGGCATGTTAAAAACAAAATTTTCCGCGCGTGGTATTGGAAAAACCAGAATTTTCTCGAAATTGTGCAAGTTTAACGAATTTTCTCAACGTTAAAAAACGTTCGTACCACAATCTCCATAATTATCCCATATTCTGCAAAGTTTCAGCTTTTATTTTTAAAAATTTTCATCGCTGTTCCTCATTCTATCGAAAGTTCTTTGATTTTGACACAGATTTCGTCGGTTTAGCCCACTGTGCGTCACTACTCGAGTGCGAAGGTTTGAAATGAAATCGGCTAGAGAACGACGATATCGACGAAAGCACAATTTGTGTCGAATTGGTCGCAAGACGTCGTAGAAGATACAAAAAAGGCCTTTGCCCAAGGTCCGATCATGTTCCTAATAATTGATGTGAGATAGTCTGACGATGGTCGCGCGCGATGATCCGGAATGATTGATGTAATAATGAAACGGCCGGGATACGATTCCTTGCCTCAGACGTCCCGTGTGTTATCAGTGACTGTCGCGCTGCATTTCCGTTGACGGATTGTCGGTGCGAATTGCCGCGCTCCACGTGTACGCTTCCATTATTTTCCGTCGCGAATTATTCATCATATTTTCGGCGAGGATATGTTTATTCGCGAGACAAGAAGGAGTCGCGCCGTGCGAATTGGTCTTCGGGATTTCGGAGGATTCGCCGGTCGGTAATAATTAGTAGGCGCTGCCGGAGATGTTTGCGAGAGACTCGTGATTGTCGTGGTGGATTCTTTCCCTCGAGAAAATTGATCTGTCGTTTGACTAATTTGCCGAACTCTCCTTGCGCAAATATATGCAGCTCTCGCGAGAACACGCGAGGGGCAGGACAGAACCTGCATAATCCTGTCCCGAAGTTCTTGGAAATGTTCTCGATAGTGTGCCAGACGGTCGAGAACCTGTCGCAGGAAGAAGTCCGGCTCCCCGAATATCTGCGTACACGTGATGCACCAAGAATATCGGAGTGTTCTTCAGTCCAGCGTCGCTGCCTTCGAACAACTCTTTTGGGACGAAGGGTTCGCGATTTGTTCAACACGTTAACGGAGTAGACTCTCGTTTTCACGACTGCAAGGGTGCGGGATATGCGCCATCTTATTTCTCGGTAATGAAAGATATGGAGGTTTTCAGTAGTCAAAAGCGTTAGATAAAAGATCAATCTAGGCCGCGATCGCCCTGAAAAGTCCTATTTTTACGTTTACGAGGCGTAATTTCCATTATTCGGAAGCATAAAGCTGAAAATTATGCCTCGTAAACGTAAAAATAGGACATCTCAGGCCGCGACTGCTTTTGATTACTGAAAACCCCCGTCTTATTATAGTATAATTTGGTTGAAACAGACTAAAAAAATATGAAATGGAGAACAAGACGAAATTAGCTCCGCCGTCGAACGTGTCAAATGCCACGATTATAATTTAAAAAAGCTACTAATAAGCTTCTGGCAGCTAACGTGTGAATGAGCGTTTACACATTTTCCGTTTTGCTTCGAATTTAGGTCAAGTGTTCCGAACGACAGCGTGACGAGCTAATGCATCTGTTCAAACTTTGCGGATTCTCTTTGCAGGTTTACCCTCGGTCGCACGCAATATTGTTTGTCCACGATGCACGTCTTAACCGCTAACTACGCGCCAGCATCCAATGGACCTGAGCGGTGAAACATAAGATTAGAAAGTTCTCTTTGATAAGTAGACTGCGGGCAGAGAGATGCGCGAAGATAGTCTAGTCCTAATAATAGCATCCTCCGAATCGGCAAGATTAAAGTGCCTCTGTATCGAAGGAGATCAAACAAACCTTCTGTTATCGTTAGCAAATCTTCGATCAAAGGCTACTCGCCGACAAACATGTTTGGATTTGCTTGTGTAAAGTCTCCTAGGATTCGTAGAATTGATGAAATTGTTTCGGTAGCATTTGCGTAACCAGAGGGAATTAATGCGACGAGCTTTCCGGCTGATAATGTTGGGGATAGACACGCGACCGTGGAACTTTCATCATCGGCGGGGAAATGATGCAACCAGTCTACCGGCTACGTGCGAATTGATTACGACGATATGGCAGGCCTACGGCAAACATCGAATGCTACCAGGCTTGCATCCTCCGTCGAGAAATATGTTTTTCTGTTCTACGGAACACGGTTCAGTAACCAGTTCGTGTCGCGGCTCCGCAGAGTTTCGTTATCACTTGATCCATATTTTTTTGTTTTGTCATTATTCACGTCATGTTTTGCCGAGGTGTGATCCAAAACGTCGAACCGTTATCTCGAAGGAGAAACCAGTTTGCGAATCGTCCAAGCACATTTCTTGCACAATTTTTCGCTTCGTTAAAAAAGATCACGGATAATAAAACAACTGAAATGATCGATATAAGAATAGTAGGGGGATGGTACACCTCTCTCTGGCGCGCGCATAGAGTAGATCAGCGGTTTCCAATCTTTATGCTATGTAATACATTTTTTAATGTTTTCGGCGCAACGGTTCGATCGTTTTGTTACGAATTATAAAGCAACTTTGCTAATCGTCAAACAAAATTCGTAATAAACGATCGAACCGTTGCGCCGAAAACGTTAAAAAATTTATTATCTGCAAATACCATCGATAGAAGAAACATATTTTTATGAAAAACTTTCTTCCGCGACTCTCTCTACCTTTTATATTTTCGACCCTTTGCGGACGAAGATTTTTTTTGTAAATATTAAAGAATATAGATGCTCAGAGAAGTAGATCTTGTATCAAAGTCTCGGGTGCTGGAAAAATGGAAGATATATACTAATATTTTATCATAGAATGCCGTCAACGTGACGACATTCGTCCGCGAAGGGTAGACACGTAGATATTATTAATTTTTTGATAAAAAAATGTTGCCGCCTCCCAGATTGGAAATCGCTGGAATAGATAGAATGTAAATAAACGGTAAAGCTAACGTTCCGTTGTACAAGATTTGTTGTTTCCCATGTAAACCGTGTTATCTGAAACATCGGATCGTCTGGCGCCAGAGACGATGATGCGAGTTTGATCCGCATGCGAGTCTCGTGAGTCGAACTTAACGGAGAACCGGATCGGGTAATAATAAGATGCGGTCTCGTGAACCGTGTAAACCCATAACGAGAACATTAACGCGTACGTTCCGTCGAGTTTCGATAGAATTACCGACACCATTATATGGGAGCGTTCTTCTTCGAAGAAGGGCTTCTTGGAGAGAAAAGAAAAGTTTCCTTGAAAAATTTGCATTGCAACGATGTGATTTGATTTGTTGCAGGATTCTGTTCTACACCACGCAGCCAGCCCACGTAATCATGATCGCAGCAGTTCTATGTGTAACGTCAGCTCTGGTGCCAACGAAGGACAGGGTACAGGGTGCTGGTCATCCTTACTCGAGAACAACCACATTTATTTATCTGGCCTCGTTCGTGATGCATCTTGGTGCTCAAATCTGGATGACCTTTGTCTCAGGTAATATTCGAGTCCGTCGAGTTAAACACAACAACAAGGAAGAACAGCGTTTCTATTGGCAATTTATTGTCGTTTCAGGTCTCTCCTTGTACTTTGCATTGCCGAGGCACACGTTCGGCGAGGTACAGCGGATTCTGTTCCCAAGATATTTCACCATCAACGCGTGTCTCAGCCTGACTACGCTGTTGATTTTCATTAAACACCATCCGGCGCATACGTGGGACACAGAAATAGCCATACAGGTACGCGAGCATTGTTAAATTATATGCACAAAAAGATTCCTTGTTGCATTTTAATCCTTCGTGGGCAACAGAGCGAAATTTCACTCTTCAATTTCTTTCTTTCCAGTATTTATTTTTTCCCATCGACGCTTTCCGAAATAACACCGGGTGTTTCGCAATTCATGGTACAAATTAGGTCAGGTCGAAACTATGGCTGGAATTAAGACGAACATTAAGAATACCCGGCATTAAAGTAGAAACTTTAATATACGTATACCACAGACAATTTTTTCGTTTTTTTGAAGAGCAGCTATAAATCTAGAACAGCAATAAAATTAGTCGTGAACATTGAACAATGACTTTTGTTGCTCCACCGAAGGTGCATAAAATTAGTCGTGAACATTGAACAATGACTTTTGTTGCTCCGCGGAAGGTGCATAAAATTAATACGAAGTCGGTCACGAACTTGTGCGCTGGCCAGTCTGAGGAAGGGGAAGGTAATTATTATTTATTTTGTTGTAGGTGGGTGCAATGTCCGGTGCGTTTTTCTTGGAGCTGCTAATTAGACTCTATCTGACTCCGCCTCTGTTACAATTGATAGTTCAAAAGAACGTATTGGAGCGTGCTGCTGGAGTCGGCAACGAGATCGGACGCCACAATCCCGGCCCGTTGAAACACTGTCCACACTACTTGAAAATTCACAAAGCTTTCCGACGCGTTCACGTCTACATTGCCATGGGGAACATGCTGACTATGGGATGCACGGTGTTGCATCTCCATTATATAGCTAGCAAAATATGCGTTCTTTAATAATTATATCCGAATTAGATCTTCTCCGAGCACGTGTATATGCTGAGAATTGTGAGAGTAGCCTGTTCTACTTTTTCACCAATGTCTCGTGAAAATCTTTGGACGCCAGGACTTTTCAATGAAAGTATCTGACGAGGAGACCTTTCGAACGGAAAACGATAAGTGAGAAAATTGTGTATAGCGAAATATGCGCTTCCAAAGTCTTCCTAATTTTCTTATAATCACTACAAAAAAAAAAAAAGATCTTGTGAAGGGACCCTGCGACATGAGCGTTCGATGTAATTTAGCCAAGTATCGTAGGGAATCGGAATTATTAACGTTAGAACGAGGAGCACGACTCAAATCTATTCTTAACGCGATGCATTAATTATAATAAAAATTCCGCTTTGTGAGTAAAACTGTGGATACGTGCGAGACTTGGCCGTGTAAGATTTTAATGTTAACCCCTTCCCCTACAATATCGTGTCTGACTCGTGATGAAGATTCTAAACAGAATATGTATGCTACTAATTTCCTTCAAATCGAAATAAAATTTTATAAGCATACAATAGACATAAATTTTCTCCTTTTTTTAGGAAAGCATATGAATTAGAAAAAAGTTCTAATCACTGAAACCGTAAAATAAATCGTAAGGCAAGGGGTTAATCATGCTTTTCTTTTTTAGAGACATGCATTCTGCGTGTTCGTGGATAGCGCACGTACAGAAATCAGTAGATGCGGTTTAGAATAGAAATCTGCAGAAAAGAATCATTGTCAAAAGAATCTGATGTAGGGGAAAATGTATATATTTTGATAAATTCGAACATTCGAAGAAGTAAGAATGCGAATTCGTTGACTATACTGTTAGGTAGTAAAGAGCTTGCTCTGTATCAGAGTTAATAATATTTATTAAAGTAGCAGTAGTATATAATACTAATCTTACAGCTGTCGGAATTCGTCAGATGTTTGATTGAAAAAAGAAGATATTACTGCAAGAATTTAATTTAATTGATTGACTAATATTCTGACTCATATACTCGCATTTCATTATTGTAAATAATGCATCTCGCCCATATTACGTTAACTGTAAATTATGATATATACGTGTCTGACAACAATATGAAATTTGTTTATTATTTTTGTTCTTTAAATGTTGAAAGTGTGTCGATTGTAATCCTATCATATACATATATGTTGGCTATGGAAAGTATGATTTTTATGAAAGCATGGATTATTGGTACATTGAATTGTCTTAGCGTTAATTCAAATAATTTATGTATAAAAAACTACCTTTAATTACAAGTTCATGATACAATCTTACGTCTTAAGATTCATTGAAAACTTCGTAAGTATGTAATCATATTATCACATAAGTTGGTTTCCTCACTAATTCTAGTATCACCAATACTACCGCTATAACTTTTGTCATTGCAATAAAAGAAATTGAAAGTTACTCTCCCCCGTTACTAAATCATGAGTACACACACACACTTTTGCTACGATATAATTATCGTTTAATACAAATATATTGATTGAACTCGGAGAGTATGTAGAAAGCTATTGTTATATTCTATGATTTTCTACAAAATCAAGTAAATATGGAAGTATAAACATATATACAATCTTATCGCGATCGGTACATTTCATTTCGTTTTATCCCACGAAGAAGACAAATAAAGACAATTTTGTAATAAATCAGTCTGATTTGTGTTTTTCTTTAATTGCGAAATGAAATATCTCGATCACGTTCATTTTATATTATGATAATATACATGTGATTCGTCAGTCTCTATATATCGCATCTCCAGAACACATCCATAGATGACTGAAGACATACATAATTCTTCTCTTATACAAACATTACGCTACTGTTTCAATTATCATTCGATGAGCTTTTACTTTGTGTATTTGCTATTGTTATTTCACTTGATCACGCGTACATTTGCTTGATAATCCTGAGAATCTTAAATACATACATAAATACCAGTGGCACAATGATAACACATTGCATTATCGTTAAGTTAACATGTACATATACTCGATATTTTTAGATCGGTCCAGCCATACTCGATCCGACCATTTCAATTCATGAACCTAGTTGAACTGTATCGAATTGTTTTTTCATTTTCTTTGTATGAAATTCTTTCAATATCAATTTTTCTATACTCTTAAAAAATAACTAGTATTTGTACATGCCTATTTTACAGGTACAAACAGAAATGAAAAATGCATGGTGAATCGACAAGACCATACAGAATGTACAAATGAAACGATCTAACGAATTCGAAGACAATTCGTCGAGAACATGGTTTTATAGGGAAATGCGAACCTATTGGAAGATACTTTCTTTACACTCTGAGGATCTCCGCAGCTTTGTTGTAACAAATTGCAATCCAATCGGGTTGCGTTGCGCCCCACTGAATTTGATTCACCTCTCCCTCGGCAGCGGTGTAAGCTAGGATAGGATCTTCGATGGCTCTCGGCATTTGCTGTATGTCCCAAATTAACGCTTGATGATCGTCACCAGCTGTGCAAATGTGGCAAGATGAATGCGGTGCCCAGGCTATACCATTAACACTTGCTCTGAAAAAACAAAATAAAGAATGAAAGATAATATCGAACGTAGAACTAATATGAAATTAAGAGAACAATATATCTTTTGTACCTATGGTTATTTAATCTGGCAACTGGTGTACATGGAACACGAACGTCTAAGATGATGACTTCACGGGCATCCATAGCTACTGTTGCAAGATAATTTGGATCCTGCTTGTTCCATGCGAGCCTCAACAGTGGTGTGTGCTGAGGGTCCTCGTAAATGATTGTTGAGTGCTCTAAATGTCTCAAATCGAACATCCTCACAGAACCATCAGCTCCGACAGATGCAAACATATCCCTACCACCTCCAGCCCGACTGAATGCTATATCGTATACTTCTTTGTCGTGGGCGATCAATTGTGTTTTAACGTGTCCTGTGACCATATTTACTCTGCCTAACACTTGTCCTGTCTCTAGACCCCAGATGGTACATGTTGTGTCTATGCTAGCTGTACCAATCAAATTTGGATCCACTTCGTTCCAATCGAAGGAAGTAAGCGGTGCACAGAAGTCTGAGTTTTTATTGTTGTTTAAAACGCATTCCAACCGAGTCTCTGGTTCTGCTGCTCTCCAGACTCTTAAGTAATCGCCGGATGTAGCTAGGAGATCGGGCAGCAATCCTGAACGTAATAAAATTACAAATTTAATATAAATGATTCTTTGGCGATACGACTACAGAGGCAGAGACCAAAGCTAGATCGCAAGATTCAGATTTGGGAACAAAGAGCAGGGAAGCAAGTACTGGAAGGAAGAAAAAGAGATAGTATGCAGATAGTTTGCCTGCCGCAGCCAAGAAGCTTCCCCCACCAATGTCTCTTTTGTGCAGCATGCACCTTCGGAAGCAAAGGCACGAGGCATGCTACACAAAAGAGAGGTTGGCGGGAGAAGCAGGCAAGAGAAGAGAAAACTCAGCGATAAGAGCGGCACTAAAGGGAGAAGAAGAAGGAGCAGAGTGGATGCGTCTGATTCTAGAAAAAAAGGAGAATCCCAAGTGGAAGGAAGAAGGTAAAGCAAAACCACAATCTTAAGTTAACAGCCCCAGAAACACTTAAAAGTAAAAAATAAACCTATTTACTACTATAAATGCTTCTTTGAATTATACCTTTACTGTCCGGTATCCACATAACTTTTGTTGTTGGATAAGGATGATCGAAAGTACTTTTTGCACTGAATTCTGACGTCTCTTCGTCCAGAGAAACTATTTGTACTTTATTATTATATTCTTCTACGAAACTACCGAGGGCCAAACGAAATCTCTTATCAGGTCGAACAGACCAATTCATGCTATACAGAGGCCATGGTGCCTCGTATTTATAAATTTCTTTCCTTTTCGGAGGCACACTGTGCAAAGCCATTATTGCCTTTTATTTTTCCAGCTACAAATAATGTATGGTGGATATATGTTACATCCCAGATCCGGTAATATTACAAGTACAATAAAATTCTAACTAAGAAAATAGAACGTTTGTATATACATATATTATAACATAATAATTGAAATAATTGTAAAATAAATATTAGCGAAATTTTTTTCACGAAGTTATTGCTTGCCGCAAAACTGTGATAATACAGTTTGTTTAACGAATACCACGACTTGTTCATGTATAAATAAACAGAGAAAGTCAGTACTTGATGACACTAACCTCAGAATTTGATGAGTTCGATATAGAATCGCTCCGAGTACAATTTACTCACGAATACCAGACGTTTACTCCTCCATATTAATCTTGTATTTACGAAAAGAACTTTGTATTTCTGAATACTGAATGAAAAAAGAGAATAGGCACGTTACAAAGTTTTATAAAGGTATACAATTAACCACATCTCCCACGATAACGTAAAATGGCGCTCTTTTAAATTTGACATTTTGCCACACAATCTATTGCTTCGCGAAAAACATGAACATAATTTATTTATAATTGAAGGAGGTTATTATACATATCAGTAATCTAAATAAATATTGTCCACATTATATTATACAATAATATTAATAATTAGTCAGAAAAAAAAAATACATTTGGAACCACCGACGAGATACTAGCTTCCAGACGTAGTGACGTAGAGTGAGTTGAGTGAGTTCTCGACGGCTCTCATCGATCTCCTTCGATGATTATCGAGTGGGGATCGATGCGCACGCAACTATGATTAGTGGGGCGATCCTGCGATCCTTTACTACGACGATGGTCGCGTATGACGTCATGGATCGCCGTGGTAAATCGGATTTCTACACTTAGTGTTCGCGAAGTGTCGATATGTGTCCGACACGGTCACAAGACTGCCAGCCTTATGGCACCGACGAGATCTCGTTGGTGTCCGGACTGATTGTGAGTGTGGAGACGGGTTCTTGTCCGGACTGAGTGTGGAGACGGGTTCTTGTCCAGACTGAGTGTGACGGGAGCTGATCCAGGCTAAGCATTAGTGTAGGGGCAGCACTATAATGGGCACGGCTAAAACCCGGGCGTGAGCACTCTCATATACTCTCTGGCCATAGCTGGCCATAGATTTGTGCGCCATCGAAGGCCTCTCTGCCAGAAGCAGACAGAAGTCCAGAACTGTCCAGAACTTCGCATCTATAAGATTCGTCTGCTCCATCATCTTCGATTTCACTTCTCTTGGCAATCTCGGCATACAGCAGCATACAGATTGATACAGACGCTATCACCAGCTATCACTCACCCTCAGTTACACCAGATATTTCCATTTTTTCTAAAGTTGAATATTGAGTTTGTTTTATGTCATTGATATTATTTGAAATTTTCATTTACCATGCCAAAGAAAGGTGGATTTATTTGTGCCTATCGTCCTTGTCCAAATAGCACCGGCCATGGAGTATCTCATTTTTGTTTTCCAATGGATCCGATTAGGTAGGTTCCAGTAGGTTCGCACAATATTTTTAAACATACAATGTTATTCTGTATGATAAGTGAAGATCCTTCCGTATTTATTGCACGTTAAATAAAGAGTAAAGGGAGTAACACAGAACCGGTGAATTTTTTTCGATAGTATTAGACTTGCTAACAAATTAAAATCATCAAGAAGGATTATTTTTTGATCAGTGACCCCTGAAGAGACTCGTTGAATGTTTGTTTTTGATTGGTAAAACGATGTATTAAAAATTTGCTTTTATAGTTATTTTGTGTCGTTCCTTAATTTTACCTTGTGTTTTTGAAATGCATTTTCTTCTTATTCTGGTGTATATTTATATGAAATATTATGGTTTTAACCCTTTGCACTCCGAATTGTTTCTCAATTTTGTTGCCAACAAATCCCTACTATTTTAACCATTTTATTTGAAATTTATTTCAAAGGACAGTTCCTTGACTGCTACCTACTTTAAACGATTTTCTTTACTAATTATATTAAATATAGCTCTCAAACTTTCTCGTAATTTATATTTGTTTTTAACTAAAAAATAAGATAAATAAATAAAGGAAGAATCAAATACATATAAAAACCCGTTTTATTTACATTTTTCTTTCTGTGATGACGAGCCACGCTTGACAAAGGGGTATAAAAGGTTAATTAATATTTTTCTTATAAACATGAGGAGATTATTTAAATCAAAATAAACCTTTATATAAATCCTAGTATTCCTATTAAAATGTGGAGTATGCTTATTTTACTAATACCTATAGACTAATACAGAATTGACATGATTTTTTTTTAAATCGTCGTTTCGATATCATACCTATCAGAGTTATATTTAATTAACACTAAACCTAATACCACCGGTCAAAATGACCAATTCCAGATACTTTATTTTACAATTATTGAAATAATAAAAATGATTCTATACAAAATTATTGTATAGATATCTTTAGTAGAGAACATATTACAATAGGAGCTGCACAGAGCTAAATAAAATCAATCTTGTCATTTTTGATAAGGGTTCAAGTAACAGTTACTTTTAAGGCTCAGTAAAATTGGAAATTTAAGTTTGTGCGTTTCTTTTCTTAGGGCTAAAGAGTGGATAATCGCTTGCGACAGAAGAGATTTAGAGAAATACTCTACAGAGCATGTATCAAAGCATTATAGATTGTGCGAAGAGCATTTTGAAGATAAGTACTTAATGAGAGGCAAAATAAGGAAGAACTTGACAAGTAACGCAGTACCAACTATATTTTTATGTGAAGAACAAACAGAGGTCCATAAAGGAACAATTGGACAAGAATTAATCATTTCAAGTAAGTTCTTATGCTCTACAATTTAATCTTCCTTTTTGTGTAGTTATTATTAAGTCAATTAAGAGTCTGCATCAGAATTTTGTTGATTTATATTTGCTTTTGCAAATTACACATAGTTTGTAGACTATTATTGGTAAGCTACAGTATATGATAATGTACTTGTTACTGTAAATACAGTCGAACCTCGATAACTCAAATCTCAAGGGAAGAACTAAAATCTTCAAGTTATAGAGACAAATATGTTTAAGGTAGATATTTTTGAAACTATGTATACATTGTAGATCTTTTTAAAAATAATATCCTGAAGTCTTTCTTAAGACACAAATAAGTTAAGAATTACAATTTTAACTGTAAAAAGTTAAAGCCTGAATATATTATTGGATTGATGTAAAATAGAATGTTGGAATTGCTTCATTATTACCAATTGCAATTATATAACAAGTGAAAATAAAAAGTGAAAACAAAAGTAACCATTCTGTATAACAAACCTTTTTTTGTTATTTTTTTTTATTACTTATAATTTAAGTAATGTGTTATAATTTCCGAAATAGTTAGTAAAAATTCCCATTACTTTTGCATCGACACAAGTCTAAGCTGCAAAAGACATTAATAGCAATTTATTTAGAATAGTAATTTGTTTTAGGGACACCACAGATGCCTAGTGTCCCCAATACTTATACCAGGAGTATTTTCAACATGCCAGGTAATTGTGCTATGTAAAGCATCCATTATTTATGCATATAAAAATCAAAACCTTACATATATTTATTTAAATAAATGTCACTTTTTCATGTGAATCAGTTATAAACACGAATCCTTAATTATAGTTCCTATCGCGAAGACTGAAAGTCTTAACAATGTTACTTCAACATCGACGCAAACATCATGCCGTTTGACTGGAATCACTTTGAGGAAAAGAAAATTGGAAGACTTCTTTCGTATGTGTGACAAATATTTAAGTAGACCACTTTCGAACATTGTTAAAGTCCAAGCAATGTTAAAAGACAAGCAAGCCACTGGAAGAAGGTATTCCGCGGAATATAAGCAATTTGCTATGGCTTTGTATTTTCTAAGTCCGCGAGCGTATTCATTTATGAATAAATTATTGTATCTTCCATCCAAACGAACATTAGAATTAATGGCATCGAAACTAGTCTTGAAACCCAGATTGGAAAATACGTCTCTTTTTAAGGCTTTAGAAACTAAAGCTAAATTTATGTCCGATTTAGATAAGCATTGTGTCTTATGTATAGATGAAATGCCATTAAAATCAAATTTATTTTATTGCACTAAACGTGACGAAGTTATTGGCTTCCATTGCACAAACATGAAAAGGACACTCTTAGCTCATAATGTTAATGTTTTCATGGTAAGAGGTATAGATTCTGATTGGAAACAGCCAATTACTTATTTTTTTGTACATTCTCAACTTTCTGCTGTGGAATTGCGAAGTAACGTACATAAATGTATAACTCTGTTACATCGGGCAGGATTACATGTACACGCTCTCGTTACTAACATGAGTCCTAACTTCACACAACTGGCAAACCTTTTAGGAATAACGTCTGAGAATCAGAAATTTACAGTAGATAGTAGAAACATTTTGTACATATTTGATACTTGCGACTTAATTAAAGTTACAAGAAATAATTTGTTAGAAAATATTTTATCTCATAACGAGAAGAAAACGTCATGGTCATTCATTGGACAGTTCTATCAACAGGATAAAAAGCAGATTTATAAATGCGCGCCCAAACTCACAGATGCTCACATTAACCCTTCTAGCTTCGATAAAATAAAATTAAACTTGGCAACTCAAGTTTTAAGTCATACTGTAGCAACTGGTATGAATACGTACATGAGTTTAGATGCGCTTTCAGAGGATGCTTGTTTTACTATAGAAGTTATATATAAATTCAATAAACTGTTTGATGTTCTAAATTCGGAAAAAAAGAACAATGACTGTAAATATAAAAACATTTTTGAGGGTCTCGATTATCAACTAGAATTTTTGAACGAAATGATCATTTTCCTTTCGGACTTACGTATCTTAGTTCCCGGAGGACATGATTTAACTTTATTTTCAAAATTTAGAAGTAGCTGGATCATTACTATCAAAGCAATTTGTCAGCTTTGGACAGTATTAAAAGCAGCAAATTTTAAATCGCTTAAAACTAGATACATTAATCAAGACTGTCTCAAAGACTTTTTTGAATCAATTCGAGAGAGGTGTAGCTGCATAAACCCTACACCTATTCAATTTGCAAAAAGTTTTAAATTCTTATTCTGTCAAAGTTATTTGTGTACAGATGGGATAGACTTTAAAGATGACTTCAATGGAATTTTTACTACTATCAGTAATTGTTCTAATGTTATGTCTCTTTATGTGCCGGAATTGTCGGAAAATATAGCAGCAATTGATTTACCAGATAATGATTACAGGTATCTACATTTCAGCGAGCAGAATGCTTTCAGTTACATTTGTGGATATTTGTTGAAAAAAGCTTTAATTATTCATAAATGCGACGTTTGCATTCAATTTCTAAAAGAATGCGAAGAACTAGATATAAAAAATTTGTTAATTTATTTTAAGACGCATGACAGTAATGAGAGCGTTTATAAAGACTTAAGAGTTCCCAGCAAACAATTCGTACATTTTTTGTACACCTTAGAACAGATTTTCATGAAGATTTTTGAAGAAGTTATTATTGAACAAGGCATTTCCCATAATTATTTACAAAAAATGATACAAATTCCATTATATCATCCTTGTTCAAACTTTTCACAGTTGTATTTAGTTAAATTATTTATCAGACTAAGAATATTTTATTCTTTGAAATATATCAATAAAGATTCCAGAATAAATAAAAGTAACTACAAGAAATACCGAAAGATTAAAATAATATCATACATATAACGATGGTGACAAAAATTTTCATCACTTCTTACTATTGCAATGTGTGCTTATAATTTACAATTTACAATGTATGTGTATGCTTATTATTTAATGTAATATATGTTTGTAACATAGTATGTACATATAGAATGTAATATGTATAATAGGTTGTACTTATTATTGGATTGTGATTTCTGGGTGTAAGTGGTGTTTTTTTAGAAATAAAATAATAAAAACATGTGATTTACTCTCACAAATCACAATTACCAGCAACACATGGTTGTATATAATTCATCTAAGAATAGACAATACTGTAACATATGTAATAAAACATCATTTGTTTACTATTTTCATATAACACGATGAAAGCAGTCATTTTTAAATAAAATCCTGTAAATAGATAAAATTGTGTATGTTTCCTCACTGGACTCTCGGGCAGTAATGGTAGATTCTGTGGGCAGTGATGTGAGATGTGATTGAAGCTGCCGACGGCAGCTTCTGGCTCGCGCATGCGTGGCCAAGATAGTAGCGTATCTACAATGACGCAGCCGCGCGGCCAGGGCCCTGACGCCTTGAGGCAGTTATTCTGGCGGAAATGTACCAGTGTTATTGGCGGGACGACTGATGGACGACAGACGATTATATATTCTTTTGCGTAGTTATTGCAGTGCTCTTTCCCTATCCCATCCTCAAAATAAAGAATAAGTTTCAATTATAAAAGTCTGCGGGGTGCTCAAGCTACCCGATTTCATCGAAAATAGTTACGTTACTGAGGCTGAAATTGCCGCGCATGCGCGAGCCACGGCCTGCTACGGCAGCTTCAATCACATCATTGTTCGTGGGCCGTGGGCCGTTCCCCTGAGTCGCTGGTTTCCCCTTCCCTGACGTACCGTCGTATCCGTGTCGGCCGCGCATGCCCGTGTTGGTGCCTGTTCGATTACGCGCGCGCTACACACACCAGCGTACCTCTACTCTGTCCGTGTTACTACCTGCTCGACTGATCGACGCTGACCGCTGACGCGTTCCTTGGGTTTCGGTGATGATAGGTCTATCCTTATAAAGGACTGTTTAGTTTGCCACAGCATCCGTCCGGCAGGGCGCTCGGCATCGGACATGTCGGTCCGGCTTCTCTCCGAAATTTTTTTTCGCGCCGGGCCGCATCCGTCAGGTCATAAACTCTCGACGAGGGTCGCGGCTGCCTGCTGTGCGTGGCGCAAAAAAAAGGTTTTTATGTGCTCTACAACTCCTTAGGTAAACTATCGGTAGGTCTCGTTTATAACACCATGGAAGAAGGAAACGTTCCTACCGCTTGGTGAATTCTTCTTAAATAATGATTTAAAATAAAGAGTCGCAAGCGTTTCTATATATATATATATATATATTGGGCGGTACGGAATCGCAATACTAAATACATATGTAGATCGCGTAACTGTGCAATACGTAAATAATATTATTTCACAGTTATAATAAGTAATAATATATTTATTTAGTGAACAGCTACGTGATCTATTTCACCGTAATTAACATGTAAAATAATTTCTTCCAACTTTTCCATCCAGCCATTTTGACTTTTTAAATGTGGAAATAGGTTTTTCATAATGCTACAGCTTATGATAATAATGAATTTAACGATCTACTACATTATTACGTTACCCTTTAAATAACGCCAAAATAGTTTGTCCCGACATTTCGGGCCAAACACCCCACTGAGCGATGGCTTGTTTAACATTGGTCCTCGCGAGTCTGATTTTTTTTGAAAAGTTAGTACAATTAATTGACAACATGACGTGAAAAAGATTTGTAGAAAATTCCGATTGGTCGGAATTGCAGAGGAAATACTATCAGTTGTATTTCGCAATTTTTTGGGGTGGCCCTTTATTGAAAATTTGAAGAGCACATTGTGTGGATCTATACAGGGTGTTTCACACTATTCCTGGTCAGCGTTTTTCTTGCAAATTATTAGAAAAACATGAAAGAGGAAAAAGTAGTACATACTGTGTTTTATACGCACAACGCAACAACATATGTAATTTTGTTGTGTTTATGATATTTTGTTAGATACGAAGGTGACCTTCAATTTTTTTAAATAGAATTCTTTATTATTTCTTATGTCACATAAGAGCGCGTGTCTAGTCGAATTCATTCGTATACTGTGCAGTGACCCTCAAGGTCATGCAAGGTCAGAAACGAAAGAAGCATTTTGAAATACTTGCAAAGACATTGGTATTAAATATTCAAAATGCTTCTTTCGTTTCCGACCTTGCATGACCTTGAGGGTTGCTGTACAGTATACGGATTTACATCTAACAAAATATCATGACCACAAAAAAATTACATATGTAGTTGCGTTGTGCGTATAAAAAACAGTATGTACTACTTTTTCCTCTTTCATGTTTTTCTAATAATTTGCAAGAAAAAACGCTGACCAGGAATAGTGTGAAACACCCTATAGATCCACACAACGTGCTCTTCAAATTTTCAATAAAGGGCCACCCCAAAAAATTGCGAAATACAACTGTTAGTATTTCCTCTGCAATTCCGACCAATTGTTGTCAATTAATTGTACTAACTTTTCAAAAAAATCAAACTCTTCGTTATAACGTTTAAATTCCTTAACAACGTATTCGCCACCTATTGACACGACAAACTCTGACAAGTTCTAGTTAATAGCTTTTTAAATAAATACAGCATGTTATATTCTGCCTATGCCACGCCGGACCGGCGGGCGGAAAAATTTCGGAGAGCTTGGAATTTCTCCGGCGTCCGTACCGGCTCTAGCATAGGCATCTCCTGAGGTGTAGAGGGGAGTAAAAGATTCAGGGAACCCCTGGGGTTTGTCCGCGAACTCCTGGGGTTAGACACGATCCCCAACGCTTGGCCTTTGTGCGAGCCTCACGAATTACGGCCAGCCGGCCGGACACCAAACTAAATGGTCCAAAATGTCCGCGCGTCCGCGGCGGACCAAACTAAACGGTCCTTTACTCGTCGGTGGTGTGGAGACGGGTTCTTGTCCGGACTAAAAGAGATGATGGCAGCCAAAATTGGCACGGCCAAAACTCGGGCGTGAGCACTCTCATATACTCTCTGGTATTATGTACTTCTATAACTCATATGTATTTTTATCTTATTACATGATCTTTACAAATACATAGGAAATGTATGTATAGTATAGAATAGAACAAAGTACAATATTAATCATACAATGAATTCTTATAAAATATCTAAATATCTTAATTGATAAGTAATAAATTCTAATGACTCGAGTAATATATTTAATGTAAACGCAATTATCGCAATACTAATCACAATGTTATTTCTCACAAACATGTCGAACAGAATTAGAATTAAAGAAAAACGTTACAATATCGAAGAATATCCTGCCATTTTTGTTCTTTTTACATTGATAATGTTTCATTAGTCTCTTTATAAAAAGCATTTTCGGATACAGAAAAATGTGTTAGCATTCATAGTTTTTCTTATACATGTAAAAATAAATCTTTTTTTAAATTTAATATAAAGGAACAACCAAAGGAACCCTTCATTAAAAACATTGTAGTCAATGATCTAACATCTAACTGCTGCTCAGTGTTGTAAAGTAATATACTATACATACTTTGATAGTTTGAACAAAGCTAGGATTTCTAATTATCTTACATAATAGTTCTATTAATGTTAAACAGAACGAACGTGTTCGCTCTGTAAAAGTAGTTTGCTTCTTATTAATATTCTAAAATCTAAAAGGAAGTATGTTAACATTTCATTCATGTCAAAAATTATTACTATGTTTGTTACAAGTTCAAAATGGAATCCTTCCATAATGGGCGTATATTTATTGTCTATACGTTAATTTAATTTTTATCTACAAAAAATCCTAAAAACTTGAACATCACTTTATTCAGCTAGGCGAGAGCATGTGTTTCGATGAGAAAAATATGTTAGGTTGTCCCAAAAGTTTCTTTCCTTTCGTTTCATTTTCAATTAATATTGCAAAACCAGAACGGCATATTAATAAAAAAAAGATGACCGCTCTGCTCTGTATATGCATATGCCCACATTAAATTTTTATCATCGTGCGTTATTAGTGAACAGAACATGAATACTCGCGGATTTCTACGATGCAAACAAGTGAAATCAATTAAAACATATTATGTGATGTACAAATGAAACATTAAACACAAAATAATAATGCATTTTACACCTGATTAAATCCTATAACTAGTTAATATTAGGACGGTGTGGACATGGATAAACATGATGAATTATTTGCAAAGTTATCGTAGTTAACATAATAGTAACTGATATCGATAATCTAAAATTAATAATCTATCTTGCCAAAGAAAAGTGCAGTTTTCTTTGGTCGCATATTCGCATCACCTTTGAATTAAACATTAAAAATGTGTCTGTATTATATATATATATATATATATATATATATATATATATATATATATATATGTATTTGTGTGTGTATGTATATGTTTAAATTATAGAGATGCATTTATTATGATATTCAAGTATAAGTTTTATAATATGAATTTATTTGAATATTAAAATAAATTATTTGTACTCAATATATATGTATGTATCTTCTGATCACAATAGAGTTTCGCTATGTATAAATAATATATAAGCTACGTTTAAATAACACTTGTAAAACTGATACGAATATATATGTAATAGTAATAATATATATATTTGTGACATTGAATTGTAAAAAAGAAAAAAGAAAAATCAATTATTGCACTCTATGTACCTACAGTAGGAAACGTTGCTTCTTAACAATTCTCTAATTCTTTCTGCATTCATATAAATTTTTTTAGTATAAATTACAGTATTATACACGTTTCGTCGTTATTATTAAATACTTAAAAGTATCGATAGATTATTAGCGCTGCTAAAATCGAAATTGCTACTCTTACTAAAATGTTCTCTTCTACGGTTTCTTACAATTAATGTTAGATATTGCACAATACTTGGTGTTAATCTTTTATTTTCTAAAAAAAACTTGTATATGCGTTATATTATATTTAACTGTTCGCAATCATTTGCTTATTCATTGTTTGAATATTTTCTTTTTCAATAAGTTATCCATTATTTCCTAAAATAGTTGCTAATATCAAGCTGTTTGGTCACAAAGACTTATCAACAATATATTCTGTATTCTAATGTAACAACAAAGTACTTCCGCTAACTCCTCTACAATTCATTTACAGAAGTACCAAATAAGTATTGGATCTATGCATTTCAATTTAAAAAATTCTTCCATCGGTTTCTAAATTCTTTCTTTCCGATAGCTAGACAAAATCTTACGTCGCACTGTGTTACCTGTGCAAATAAAGAAATTCATGTTCGTGAAGGAACTTACGTATTTAAATTACACGATTATAAAAAGATACGTTTAATTTCAATTGATTGAACTGTTCACAAACTTGTACGAATTATATTAAACTAAAATGATCCCAAATCTTGAACTCTGGAATCTTGGCGCACGTTTCAAAGTCGAGACAAATTTCGTAGTAAATTCTCCTGTGCAAATGTTTACAAATATAACAACTGAATTTGTAGAAATGATTGCATTTCTGCGTAGTGATTTTCGTGGTGGTATTTTATAGTATGTAACTGCTGGACATACTAAAATCTATGATGCCCGCGGCAAATTACGTAAATACAAATATGCGTGTATATTAATTCGCTATCGAAACTCGTTTTGTACAATTCTAAAAATGTCATTCTCTCTGCAAGAATAAATCTAATAAATAGTATACTCGTTTCATAAATACATATTCTATATTTTTTCGCATAAATTTCTTACACCATTCAGATTCTTGACAAATCTTTTTCGAGCCAAGTTCATACAACTTCTCTATTCCCTGACTTAGCAGCTACTTCATTGAATTCGTTTTCGTGTAATCTCAGTAAATCTGAACCGAAAAGGGTTGTACATACATTATTCGCTTATCGATTAATTATATTAATCAAGCGCATATTGCTATGTTTTACGTAATGTACAGGTATAAGAAATTTAATATGTAGCGTGTATAAGTTATTGGTTGCGTTTTATGGAAAATTTTCAAAGTCTCCTTTCCCCGTAACTCCTTACGATACAAAAGCCTCCATATGCGATTTTTAATACTGTAACAATCGATACTCATCAACGAGACACGTAGAAATCCTAACACACCAGGAAAATCTAGTGTGTTAGACGCCTGTTTCATATAGTTTCTTGACTGTTCACCGACTGAGAGCTGCGTGAAGTTTTTCGATTTATCGGTTCCAGGTAAGCCGCAGGTGCCCATCCTTCTATTTCGGTGCCTATCAATTTTACAAACCACCAGCCAGCACAACCGACCTTAAGGAGCTCTAGACTGTCTCCCTCGCGCATAGTCACTTCCGATTGCCCAACTGCACAATAATCAGCTAATGCTACGTATCTTCCACCCTAATTGGATACAGTTTCGGATGTGGTGTTAACTTTATCTAACTAATCGACTAAACTACAATGGAAAGCGTAAATGGAGATATACGTATCTGTCGGCACCTTATCGTAGAAAATAAAATGATATTTGTGCATAGAAGGTCCCACCTGACCAATTTTCATAAAATTTAAATATATCTGAATAAAATCCGTACAACTTTTTCGATTTTCTTCAAATTTAAATACGTTGTAGTCTTTAGCGAATTATGAACTGTGACGTTGCAAGCGTGCGACGTCACTTCCAGTCACTTCGCCGTTTGAAAACGGCCAAAGAGCCAAATTACGTGTGGACCGGACCGACCTCTAACGGTCCCGAAAGCCACCCGCAGAACATAAGAGCGTTCCGTGAGGAAAATCTTCCGATTTCGTAACAACTTGCTAATGCCATCTGTTGTGTGTACGGAGTACGACGTTACAGGAAAATACCGAAAATAGAGAAAGTGTACGAGTCCGAAAAGGTGCCGAAGGATCGACTAACGAATTAAAGGATGGCCAATACGATCGAATCCGGTACCGGAACCAGCGAATAAGTCACCACACACGGGCGAACAAACCCGGAGGCGCCGACGTGGGACGAAGAGATCCTGTGGAGAACATCGACATATTTAAGAGTCCCGCCGCCGTCTCATCCCGCTCAACCAGGATCTCAGCGTGGGTGGTGTGACGGACTTGCTGACGAGGATTACGAAATCCGCTCGCCAGGGGCGAGCGTGAACGATATTGTCGCGGTGAATTATTTAGTCGCGGAAAGTCTGGGGCCCTAGGACTTTTTCGTAGTTGCGATCCTGCTACAATCTATTTAGTTGCGTCGCGAACGGCACTAATCGGAAAATTCGCTAGTACGATAAGAGAAGAGGGAACGAGAATCGATGAGTTCCGTCGTTGCGGATCGAAGGATCACTGTCGCACAAAGACCCGTCGAGAGTCAACGCGTTTTCGCTTTCGCTAATTTCGATTCATACCGAAATACCGAGTATCGACTAACAATAAGTTTCGCTCCGCGGGTGGCTTTCCGGTTCATCACAGAATTTCGAGCGAGGGACGACCTCCAGCGAAGCGTCAGAGGCTAGTCGCGAGTCATAGGACAGAATATCGTCAACGGTAAGTCGACCTTGTGATTCTTCGGTTTCGTAATCGTGGTGGCTCGTAATATTCGCGCAAGGACGACACGTGCTCGTCTCGTTCTCGGAGATTTCGTTAGAGCCGAGGCGCAGGGCGCCTCGAGCCTTCGCTCACATCCTCTTCAAGGACGTTGTGAGCATTCGCGAAGATAATTCACCTAATCTCGAAGATCGGAAGTCTTCCTCATGAGTCGCGTCGGATTCGAATAGTCTTCCGTTCGAAAAGTCGGTTGCGTTAGAAGCGATTCGGCAGAGCGACGGTCATTTATCGTATTCTCGCGGAGGTCTACTTGTTGTATCGAAATCGTACGGCCGCGGATTTGTAACCCGATTTGATCCGTTGTATCTAGCCGAAGCGTCGGCGGACTTGTTCGTGATTCTGCGGCGGTCTACTCGTCTCGTATCACGCATACGGCCGCGGATTGTTCACCTCACGTAGTCAATTTCGTTTAGTATCCGGCTCTCGCGACAGTCTTCGGAATTGCCCCGTTCATCCGCGTCTCGCGGAATTTTGTATCGACGAGAATCGAATATTGTACCGTAGTACCGTACTTCCGCGATAAAATTAAGATCGACTAAAGGTGTGCGTATACCAGAGCGTCTCGAGAAGGCCGCGGATCGTCTCGAGAAGGCAGCGTCCGTCGATGGACCGTCCATGCGGCAACAAATCTCTAGCGGGCCGGCTGTGCGCGGCAGAAAAAAAAGGTCTCCGTGGGCTCCCCAACTCGTTTAGGTAAAGGGGCCTATTGGCACGGAGACCTTTTTTTCTGTGGCGCGCAGCAGGGAGCCCTGCTTGCTTGAGATTTGTTGTCCATCGACGGCCGTTGCCTTCTCGAGACGATCCGCGGCCTTCTCGAGACGCTCTGGTATGCGCACATCTTTACGCGGTCCGCGAGCGACCATCTTTCGCCAAAGTGTACAAGGAGCGCGGGCTCCCGGTTCGCGGTCTCGTGGCCGCTGACCTGTATATTTTATTTGACGACCATTAAATGAATAGAGCCTATTCCGACTAGTTGATTCTTGACCTGCGAGATCCGTCCTGCCGTGAGGGCTGTCCCCGTTACCTCCTGTGTTCGAACCATCTGGCCGTTCGCGTCATTGTTTCACGCCGCGTTTCGCGGAGGCTCGACTCTCGAGCTCGGCTTCACCGAACGCGACGATTTTGTCGTGTTTCGCGTGGTATTTTCTAATACCTGGCGCCCGAACTGATATCGCGTCGTTTATTCGAGCCTCCTCGGAAAATCGTGTCTGTACGGCCGCGCACGGCCCGGCCTCAGCGCCTATAAAATCCCGGGGTTGACCGTTTTTCATCGGCCATACAACCGTTCGAAAAAGGGACAACGTCGCAGAACGAATCTCAAAGAATTCTCCGAATATCTTAAAAATTGTTGATTTTACAAATGTGTAAAGAAAGGTATGTAAAAGGTATCTCCATTAATGCTTCTTTTTGTGTGAATTGATTTTTAAGAGGGAAGAAACTTACGGGAGCCGGGCCAGCATTTTCGCTGAAGGCGTCTTCGTCGTCAGTGTTGCTGTTTTCTGAACTCCAAGCAACATCGTCTTCTATTGATTGCGAGACGTCCGTCATGTGTGATATGACACTGCTGCCGTCCACCGAGAGTGTACGTAGAGATCCAGACACGCTGCCCTGAGCTTCCCACGAAATCGTCTGTCGCAGCGGTCTAGAAGTGTTTTGTGCATCCATTTTTCTCGTAAACGCATAAAATCCGCAGTTTAGAAATTAGAGATGCGCGAGAACCCGAAAATGTTGGAACCCGATGGTCAGCACGAGAATTTTCGAGATTATTCTCGAAAATCCTGAAATTTTCGGGTTCTCGCACGCTTCTAATAGAAACACGTATATCGCATACTTATGATTGGTTTTTCCAAGAGCCGAACTTTGTTTTCCCTTGAGTTCAGCCAATTGAGACATTAGAACACCTTTGATTTGACGCACCCAAGTTTGTTTCACTTCGATTGTAGATGCTTGTATCGTATGAACTTCGGCTCTACCCTGAAGCCAAATTTCAAATCTTCTTTCGTCGCCTTTGACCGATTCCGTGAGTCCAATTTGCGACATCTAATAAAAAGATATTTAGTTGACGCGAGCGCGCGGTAATTTAAGTGGGTCGTAAGGAAAAAGATATCGACACCAAGAAGCTTACCTTCAGATATCTCTTAAAATGGTACGTAGCTTTATTAAAAATTTGTGGCTTTCTGAACTTACAAAATATAAGGGCCTTTTCGTATAAGAAAATATGGCGCTGAGATGGCTTTAATCTGCGAAGTCTTTCTCGCTTACTGCTCCTCCATACACTGAAAGAGCCTTGTAACAAGAGATCACCTTGTGCATTTAAATCACCCTGAAATAACAATAGCGATTCCATTTCACCATTGAATAATAGAACGCTCATTGTCAAATATCGAGCATTATACTTACTCCGAACCCAGTAATCGCAGTTTGATGCATGCTATCGTTAACACATTTTAACACGACAAGCATGCAATCCAATGCTTCCTGTAGTTCGGTACAACATGATGGTTCGTCGCTGTATTTTAAGAGATCTTTTAATAATAACTGATATTTTGTTATACGTTGTACAGGTTTTAGTAGATACGCAGCCAGAGGCAACTTATGGCCAAGTCTCCGCTGACACGCTAGAAGAAACTCCGGTGAACCTTTTATCTGTTCTTGTAATCTCTCCGATCTTTGAATATTCTGACAGTAGTAGCTGTACAGTCTGAAGAATACTTCTCGCTGAAAGTGAAAATGCTTCGGTAAGTACGTATCGCTTAGGGTTATTAAAAATTTACACTAATTATTAGATAATTCTATAAATTAAAGTTAAGGGGGGGCCGTCTCCTAGCAGTTGACGGTCGCGCGTGAACACTCACCCACCGCTAGGTACACTCACACACCGCTAGACCACGTATACGCACACGAGGATTGCAAGGGTCCAGAAATTGACCTCTGATCTCTCGATAATGCAAAGACGGGGGTTTTTCAAAATCACTCGGGAGTAGTCAAAATCGCCAGATGAAAGATCAATCTACATCGCTGTTTGCCTCAAAAGTCGTTCTTTTACGTTTCTGAGCAATGGTTTTGCAATATTCGGCTGCATGTTGCCCGTCGGAGAGGCTAGTACGCCGGCGTGACTGCAGCGCCATTTGACGGGCAACATGCAGCCGAATATTGCAAAACCATTGCTCAGAAACGTAAAAGAACGACTTTTGAGGCAAACAGCGATGTAGATTGATCTTTCATATAGCGATTTTGACTTCTAAAAACCCCCGTCTTTGCATTATCGAGAGGTCAGAGGTCAATTTCCGGACCCTTGCAATCCTCGTGTGCGTATACGTGGTCTAGCGGTGTGTGAGTGTACCTAGCGTTGTGTGAGTGTTCACGCGCGACCGTCAACTGCTAGGAGACGGCCCCCTTAAATATATTAACCATTGAATGTTATGTATTTTCATTTTCAAATCGGGCACGAACTTATGCAATCATCTGGTATGTAATACTTACTCTTTGTACAAAACATAGCGCAACAAGCTCTGTATTCGAAATACAGTTTTCTAAATCTCTTAAAAACGTCTCTCCGTGAAATATGTAAATGTCTTCTAAGTTGCCAAACAAGACATCTCCTTTACCAACTAATGCTGATGGTATTAGGGGTGCCATTGCTTTATTTGTTAATTCCATTTTGTACCCTTTAATTATGGAACCTAATTCAGCAACATATATCCGCTCAGTTTCGACTAGTTCCGTCAAAACGTGACCACGCTTCAAGCGTGAAGCTACATCTTTAGACTCGTTCTCTGGCGATGATGATTCTCCCTCCATGGGACTCATCTCCATCTACAACAAATCAGAGTTATTCTATTCATTACCCGTAAATTATTATAGAACATAGAACTAGCATAACTCCCGTTGAATAAGTCAACGACTGGCTTATTTTTGGAGGTATTGTAGGATCTTAGGAAAAATGAGGGCACCGCCGCCGCGGGAATCGAACCCCGGCCTCACTGGTGGTAGCCGTTCGACTAACGTGCTCACCCACGGAACCCTCCCTTTCCTCCTAATCTCCTACAGTATACTTGATCTGGGGGTCCTGATCCCACAGTATGCCACTAATTTATTTTTAGCACTTGATCCTGAAGGATTTCCGGGATAAAAACATGTCCGTGCACTCTTTTGGGCTACCGGCTGTCTGTGTACCAAAGGCTATAGCCGGGTTTGATGGTGAAATCTGCCCCCGGCAGGATTTTAATCGGACTTGGACCATTCGATAGCCTACCCCAAAAAAACCCGTCTCTACCAAGTTTCAGCCCCCTATCTCATCTGTAAGAGTACTTATCGTGAAAAATCGAAAAACCAGTTTTTGACCCATTTTCCCTATTTATTGACAATTAAAAATTCTGAAAAAAATCTGACACATTTCGGATACCAAGCCACATATTAAGTATCATTTCCAGATTTTTCTTATATTGAAATCTAAAAGGTGCTACTCCAGATTTAATTTAGCAACTAGATGTTATCAAAAGTATTATGCTCAATTTTTTCAGATTTTTGTGAGTGGTGCGTCATAGTTAAGTTATACTTATATTTTCTGAATCATAAAAATATATTATGTGATATTAAACGTTCCTACGTTCAGAAAAATATTTCCCTGACTTTAAAACTTGCCTAATACAAAAACGATAATAATACTATGTACGATATAATCGAATATTTCGAATTTGATTTCAACGGCGTCGCTTGGTGTAGCAGCTATGGTCTCCGTCTGCGGAACCGCTGAAGACTTTTTGGACCAGGTACGAATCCCCGGTCAGGTCAATTTTTTTCTAGGTTAATCAAATGTTTTTTCGGTTCCTAACCATATGATTGTTGTTAAACCATTGTAAAAACATTCTTTAACTATGTTTAGACTATTTTATAAGAATTTTTTGGAAAATATTCTTGGAGGGTTTTTGTATTAGGCAAGTTTTAAAGTCAGGGAAATATTTTTCTGAACGTAGGAACGTTTAATATCACATAATGTATTTTTATGATTCAGAAAATATAAGTATTACTTAGGAAAAACGCCGAAAAAGCGGTTTTTATTTTTTTTTAACTATGACGGACCACTCACAAAAATCTGAAAAAATTGAGCATAATACTTTTGATAACATCTCGTTGCTAAATTAAATCTGGAGTAGCACCTTTTAGATTTGAATATAAGAAAAATCTGGAAATGATACTTAATATGTGGCTTGGTATCCGAAATGTGTCAGATTTTTTTCAGAATTTTTAATTGTCAAGAATCAGGGAAAATGGGTCAGAAACTGGTTTTTCGATTTTTCACGATAACTACCCTTACAGATGAGATAGGGGGCTGAAACTTGGCAGAGACGGGTTTTTTTGGGTAGGCTATCGAATGGTCCAAGTCCGATTAAAATCCCGCCGGGGTCAGATTTCACCATCAAACCCGGCTATAGCCTTTCAGCTTTTTAGGGCTTCTGTGTTTCGAGATTATTTACAGAGGACAGAGGAACTGGCAATTATATTGTACATACATGTATACAAGGTGTCCCGCATACAATCGAGTTTGAAAATTCAGCGAGTACATGTGCTATTAGACGGGAATCGTCTGATGCGTCTGATCATGACCTACCGATTCTACTGCTTGCTATACTAAAGCACGCGAACCCGGTGGATCTTTAAATTACTTTTTCTCGAAAAGAATACGTCAAAGAAAAAAATGTTATTCTTTCGTTTCGTTTCGTTCCGTTTCACTTATGCGTGTAGAATTACTTTCTAATCGATTGATTAGATTAAAGTGAGAATGTTTCTCACCTTTGGCATTGTATTAGCTTTTTTAAGAATTCGTCCAGGCTTTACAATTTGCGGCAGTGGTTGCATTGGTTTAACTGGCTCTGGTGTTACTGTTTGTACTGGTCTCGCCGGTTTAATCAATTGCTGTTTTAATGTCATTATCCGTTTATCACACATTAAAGATACGTCTTCTATTCTTTGCAAAACCTAATAAAATAATTTCAGTATAGAAAACATTTAGTATTGAGATTTGTAGCAGAATTCTTTATCTAGAGTAGACTTACTTGAGTGATCAGAGCTTTAGTTTCAGGCATTATGGAATCTTGGAAGATACATCGTGGTTGATGGAACTCTTCTGCAGCTTCTATTAACTCTTGCAATTCCTGGAGTGCTTGGTCAGGCGGTGTTGTGTTATTTTGTGATGCAAGTAGTTCTATCCCACGTGTACACCATGTGTTTGCCTATATACAGGGATGAATTTATAATTTATAGAAATATATGAAAACCCGAAATTATCGGGTCGGGACACACAACTTGATTACTAATGTACAGTTATGCGCACATATAATTGATCGCTAGTGACTGCGGATCTTTATGCATTTATAGCAAAATTTAGTAGACGCAATTCAAAACTGTTGGAAAATTTTTAAAATATAAGATGTCAATATATGTATGATTTCTCCACTATTCAAATCATTAAGGGAAGAAATAACATTCAATTTAGCTTCTATCGATCACACACTTTAAACTTTCAATCAGAATAATTTTTTTATAAATGGACCAAACGACTTCAATTTCTCTGTAAGGCTAGAAGGATTAGTTTAGTACTTGACGTCTAATAAATATGTTGAAAACATGCATTTGATCGGAATTGTGAAAAACAATAGTAAAAATGGATTTTTACAACTTTTTTAGCTGGACCAATAACAAAAATTTCAAAGATGTGTTTTGTAAACTCGTATAAATTATACACATTCTGAAAATTTCATTGGAATTTGTTAATTGGTTTACAAACTATAAACGATCAAGTGTGATAAAAATGGCAGTTATAGTTATAGGCCGAAAATCGTGAAAAATTGCAATTTTTACCACATTTGACCATCCAAAATCGAGCATTCTGCTTACTGGGATATTTATCAGACGTCATTTGCTAGACTAATTCTTCTATTAGTCTTACAGAGAAATTAAAGTCCATTCATAAAAGAGTTATTCCGATATAAAGTGTGCGCGATTAATTATGCGCGTAACTGTAGAAGAAATTCTTTGGTATAACCTTTTGTAAACATGAACGCGTGGATACCTTGTCTATCCGTTCCATCAGTTCTCTGCATTTAGTCAACATGTGCAGTCGCCTTTCCAATCTTTGACTTAGAATCGTGCAGATTCTCTGCAACTCTACGAATTTAGGTTCCACCACATCTGTCGGGCACTGATGCCTTCCAGACAACAGTTGTTGACCAGCCGATATGACTTCTTCCGCTCGTTCTATATCCCCCTATACATAAACGTACTCGTAATTTTATTCGTGTTTAATGAATATCGAAGTAACATTAACAAGAAAACTACAAACAGTCAGTCATTGAACTTTATTCTCATCCGTTCATTATTTCTCTAAAAAAAAAGAAAAAAAATACTATGTATCTTACGTGCAGTGCAAAGTGAAAAATAACAATGATATTCATTCTCAAAGATCCACCATGCCAATACAAGGGATGAATTAAATCCCTATTTGTTTTCGTAGACGAATATATCTCCGGCCTTTAAAGTATATCGATCTTTACACACACACAGAATGGAACGATAATATAGAGATTTAATTCACAAACCCATAAAGAAACCGCCAAAAGTAATACTGTTTTCGATTTGAATATCTCAAGATAGAGTAAACACAGGAATATACAGTGGGTGCGGCCGAATAACGTGTACTAGCGGGCACGAGGTGATTCCTTATGAAAAAATAAAAAGAAAATATGGAATAAAATTCATTTTCATTTAAAACTTACAATTAGTTTTCGAGAAAATCGAGTTTGAAAATCCTATTCGTACGTATGCTGAATGCTGTTACGGCTTAACTTCGTCGAGCTGTAACTGTAAATACATACGAATAGGATTTTCAAATTCAATTTTCTCGAAAATTAATTGTAAGCTTTAAATGAAAATGAATTTTATTCGATTTTTTCTTCTTATTTTTTCGTAAGGAATCACCTCGTGCCCGCTAGTACATATTATTCGACCGCACCCTGTTGTATAAAGGTTGAAATACTAAAATTATTATCACTGTGTTTAGAAATGTAAATCTATTACGGAAATATATGTATTTGTTAAGTGGATTGCTTACCAAGACCCAAATCCACATGGTATGCGACAAATAGGACTATCGACAAAATGAGGAAAGCGGTGCAAAGTAACATTTGTGCATGATGTGCATTATATGTACTTATATGTGACTGCATATAAATGTATCCAAACCAGAATTTTCTACTCTATCGAAACTTTGTTATGTAGAATGTAGAACAATTGTACAGCTCTGATTCAATGAAATGCAGTATCTGCAGAAGTAAATATATCTGGTTTGAATATTACACTTTGCTGCTTCGAGTGTATTGTGAACATTCTCGAACTAAAAGTGATTAAATACGGTATCACTCTTGTTTCTTTGATTGTATGCTTTCATTATGCACGTATTTGTAAGTGGATTCGTACATGTTACGATATAACTATAACGCGATGATGATACATTTTGAAAATACACTAAATATAACATGAACATCTGTTCGTCTGTTCTTTCACGGAAAAAATCAAAGTAGACAGAAATATTAATCTTCTGTATTTTTCTTGCTTAACATTATAATTTAGAACGAACATTTGATTTAGCAGTGATACGTCGATGCAGAAATCAATGAAATAAAGGTACATACTCTACATATTCTCTGAAATGCTGTTGTGTCCAGTAGCAGTTGTTCTACTCTTGCTTGGGTTTCTCCCACTTCCGTCATGTCTTCGATAGTTTTTAAATGTTGGTCCAAAGTTGCTTGTAACTCTCTAAAGTCAACTTCAAATTGTCTCAAAGCTAGACAGTGTCTCAAACGAGAACTGTGATGTGACCAAAACAAGTCAAATGTACGTTCTGTTTCTTCCAACTGAACAAGTAATCTGAAGTCGGACAAGAAATATTCCTTTAACATTCGTCGATGCAATTTATTATTTTATATAATTTATTCCGAGCAAGCGAAACGCTGGTTAGTAATACCGTGGACACTAGGGTGCAGAGTTCTTTCAATAATAATTCAAAAAGAATCTGTGCAAAGATCGAGCTCGATCAAATATGTAACGGGAAAACGTGCCCCAAATGGATGGAACATTAAAATAATTAATTTAATGGCCGATTTTATCAGCATTAAATTAATTATGTTAATGTTTCACTGATTTGGGGCACGTTTTCCGTTTATTCGATCGAGCTCAAACTTTGCGCAGATTCTTTTTGAATTATTCGGAAGAATTCTAGGTGGTGCGGTAAAAGGAATTGAAAACTTGAAAATAAGAGCCACCCTAGTGAACACATACATAGTATTGATCGCATTTCGCTTTGATATAAAACTGTACTACACCTTTCTATCGCTGCAACATTTCCTAGTCGATCAGCTGTACCTTTGCCAGTTAATTGTCGGACACTGTCCAACAGTGCTTCACCGTGTCTCGCAGCGCTAAGAATTTCTTCTTTTAATTCATTGTACTCAACTTGTTGTTGAGATAATAGAGCCGTGGTTGCAACAGTATTGTTAGGAAATTCAATTTCGGCTAGGCGCCGTGTGAAAGAATCTAGTGCAAGAGATACGTCTTGTGTCATCGATGAAAATTTTTCTAAACTCTGCAAGTTAAAGTAACCATTTATATCAGATAAACTATAGTTTTATATAGTATGTTTTCGAATATTTTACAGGCTTACAATTCGGTTTTGTATCCAAGTATGATGGCAATATGGTAGAGTACCGCCAAGTTGCTCTGTCAGCTGATCTGTCTCGATAAACTCGTGTAGCTCGGCAATGTTCGCTAAAAATATAACTCTGAATTTAAAGTCCTCTCGAAAAAATTTATTAGTAACTTCGGAGATAGCTTTTTGTAAAAATCCAGCCGGACGTAGAACGTATGCTATGTGAACTAAGCCAGGAAAAAAACCCTAGAAAGATAGAATAATGTCAATGTCGATCTTGTTACTTATTACTGCATCTTAATTGCGTGCATCATAATTATTAGACTGCGGGAAGAAATAACATTCAATTTAGTTTCTACTCCTTGCAATCGATGCAGATCATTTTTATTTTGCATACAGATCCATCCACGGTCTAATAATTATATTAGACGATTGCAAAAATTCGTACCCTATTTGAAAATAAAATTCGAGCTGTTATATTTAGAAATAACAGTTTTGATTAATCAATTATACAGTCACCGCTATTTTCTACAATTCGATTTCCTTTTTTGTACAAGTTACATGTTCAATTTCATAAAAGGTCACAGGGTAAATTGGGTAGAAACTTTTGCAATCGGCAATCGTCCAATATTTCCTAATACAACGTATACTCACAGAAATTTTTAATAAAACAGTTTTCACAGAATTCCACTTGTCGTTTCTTCTATCGATAATTAAATGGAATCCAAGATCAGCTTCTTGTAAACTGAAAGCGATAAGGTAAAGAATGCTTTTATAACTTCTAATGCTAATTTCACAGAAATAGAAAACTTACGTTGGCACAGAAGTAAGGTATAGCATGAGACGTTGATAGTCCAAGTCCGATAAATTATGAAAATTACCATTATCGGGAAAAGTAATTATGGGACAACCTTCTCGAGTTTTTCCTCCTATAAATATACGAAATGTTCGCTTAAGAACACAGATCGCTCTAATTTAACCATGTCTAATTTTAATTACCTGCTATAATAGCGTACTGTGACTGGAGAAGGTCCGCAACATCTCGAATTGCCAAATCTCCATTCTCAATTTCACCAGTCATACTCTCTACATCTTCTAGAAAATTGAAACCTCATTAAATTACGTTAAATAAATAGATAATGATATCGATAATAATATATATATCTTATAATATAAATTCATAGAACATTTAAACACTTAAAATACCACACCTTGTAACATTTATATTTATAATATTTGCAGTATTCATGTTAGAGTTATATGCTACAAAAATCGCGTACTTATATATGTGATTAATCTTTATTATTATAATTTCCATTTATTTAGTACATTTTGTAAGAGGCTTTCGGTTAACGTAGCACTTATAATACAAAACTATTCTAAACATGGTGTAAATGTTTAAAGTAATCACTTGGAACGGTAAACTGTATTAGAATATGTATCACGATTTACATTGACATTTACTTATGCAATATTTACTGTATATACAAATGTAAGTCCTCAGAGTGCACTCAAGTGACCTTGCTGATTCCAACTACATCACTGAAACAGTTCCCTGCTGTACCATCAATATTTCTGTTGTAACTGTAAAAAAAGAGGCTCTCAAACTTGAAATCAACACTTCACTTTTCTTGCTTTTTATCATTTTACTATGTACATCAATTTAACATTGTAGCAGACAAAATTACTTTTTAACAATCTAATTTTATAATAACGTGGGCTGATATTAACAGATTGATATAATACCATCTATCTCATAATATATTTCATAAGCAATTTGAGAAACACTGTACTAAAAATTCTTCGCATAATTGATTTATATGTACTACATGGAGATGGAGACTATAGCAGATTGATCCATAAATGATTTTCATATGTACAATAGTTGTGTTCTTATCGTAATTACAAAAAAAACACATTTATAAGCTGTAAAAATACAGAATATTTATTGCATATATTTTTTCGTTACATATTTGTAATATACAAATGATCAACACAACACAACACAATCACACATCGTATGTTTAACATTCTAAAACGATTGCTTTACACATATAACTCTATGTAATAGAATAAAATATTCTACAACAAAGATTTATAAAACAGCAATAATATTTGTTCTATGTATATTTCTATTTCTTCGTATGCATCAGTATTCTTTTACATATAATAAATAGCGTATATATAAATTCATACAAAAACTTCTAAAATAAGTTAAAAATCATTACAACAGAGAATAACAGTATTATTATTACTAATTTTACCATTACAATTACCGAATCAATCAAATTGATCAGTTCCAGATTCTTTATTTTACAAATAATTATGGAAATTATAAAGATGCTTTTGCAATGAAGTTTTCAACTGTTCAAGTTTTCAAGCTTATCTATTTAGGCACGTACTACAATAAAAATTGTACAACATTTTCATAAACCCAGACTCATTATTCTGGTACGAGAATTCTTGAATTCTACAGAAAAACATATTTTCCTTTTCTATAGCCAATACTGATGTTTCAATGAAAGAAAATAACGTTAATATCATTGTTGAACGTTTGATCGAGCGATGAGCAAATACTTGTTTTCCCCTACACGAATTAAAAAAAGAAACAATACAAAATTATAAATACATACATCTTTTATGTGCATCAACTTTTTTACAATATAAAATATGAAATAAAATATTTATTGTATATTTATATATTTCTTTTAAATGTTTAATAGCAAGATCTGTTTTCCTTAAATAGCATTTACTTTAGTTAACGCAATAGGCAATCCCGGTTTACTGGCTAGAAGCCCGCTTGCAGTTATCTGATAATTCATACCGTCCTGTAATTTGCCGACCGGTGTCAAAAAATAAGTATTGCTTTGTCCTGCCTCGCTAGCGATTAATATTGGCAATAAGGCACCATCTTCCGTTATCAAGTCTGCCGATCTAGATGGTTTCTTATTAACTAACTCTGTCTCTAATTCTATTTTATTACATCCCTGGCTTTGAATACTTTGATTTCTAACTACGAACTCCAACTTGGCGAATTTGATTTGTGGAAATTGGACTTTCATAAATCTACTAAAGGTAGAATAGCCCATTATCTTTATATTGGGCGATACTTTTCTACAATGTTGTATGTACGTGTCGTACACTACCTTACGTGTAATATCAGACGGTAAATGTAACGGCGCATTTTTCGCAAGTTTAGTTTTCTGTTTCGCTTCTTGCAGATCGATAAAGTTTTTCAAGAACTGCGTCGCTATTTTATAAATGTCTAAGGAGAACGTATTGTGCGGAATCTTCCCGTGATTACCATGAACTCGCGGTGTCACGCCATGAGTCATCAAATGCTTCCTGATTCTTTTTATTTGATAATGTGTACAGTTTTCCAAATACAAAAAAGCATCTAGACAAACTCTACGACCTTGATATACATATTGCGCACGTAATCTGCGTCGTTCGGTGTGCCTTGCTGTTTCGTACGGATTCGTCAAACACGCCATCGTGACGCCCATTAAATACATATCATGTTCAGCCTTAGTTAATTCTGCAATATTTAGTCTATGTTTATACACTGTTTCGGGATTCAGTCCTTTGAAGCACTGGTCGTCTTGACATTCGCACCCTTTTTCAAATCGTTCCAACACTTGCGCAGGAGTGTCTTCTAACTTGGTGGAATCGTAAGCCAACTCTCCTTCCGGCTTAGGCTTCTTCACTTTAATTTTGGTGATCGTCTTCTTTGGTTTAGGAGATGTACTTGTTGTATCTGTATGTTCCGTCATCTATAATGGTCAAATCTTTGTATAAACAATGCAAACTTCCAAGTAATACGTAATTGTTTTGCATCCAGTTCAAAGTACATAATCGCTTACCTCTTGCTTGGTTTGCGCATGCGTTAATTGATCATTGACTATGTATCGACAATGAAATACCTGCATTTTGTCACTCCTATCGCACGAAGCGTCTAGCGACGCAATCCCTGGTTGCATCGCCGTCTCATTCCTTTCACACAAATTAGTATCCATGCTCCACCAATTTTATTACTCGACAAGGTGCTTTGTAACGCTGTTCATATATATTCGGTTAAACATCAACACATCGATCATGGAAGAGCATACGAACAGAAACATTTAAGCAGAACTGAAATAAAATAAAATGTGTCGCGAATTTCGATCCAGAGTACAGTAAACAAACGATCAGCTGATTACAATGTCACTTGTACACACACACACACACACACACACACACACGCACGCACGTACGCAGGCGCACACACACACACATATCTGTCCCAACTGTGAAATTTTTGTTAAACAAAACCCATTGTTACAAGCATTACAGAACATATATAGATAACCAGTCAATTTCAACGTACGCGTTATCGAATGTATTTATGTGTATCAACGTTTCATCTAACGGAACGAAAAGAGAAAAAATATGCATTGACATCAACAAGGTTGAGAATCACTTATTCCCACGGACAGATTCACAAGTTTGATAGTTTATGCGGTACGTGTGGCAGAGATAAAGAGTTTACTTACCTTCTCTTCCTTTAACTTTCTTTATTGTCTTCGTGTAGGCGATTACAATACGTTTCAAAATATACTGCATCTCAGACTGTATATGTTCTCGTGATACAGATCGCGCGTGATTGCCAGTATGTATACCGGTTAAATCATATTATGAAGCACCACGCTCGATGATATGGCGAACATTTCTTAATACCGCGTGGAGGGGAGAACAGCTCCAGTCCCGTTGTCCCGTTATGTGCAGCGCGCACGGTCTTCAAGTTGCACTCTATTCGATACGGAATCTTTCTAAAATGTGTGCCTATGTATACATATACTTTATTTCGCCCATTTTATTAACCGTCCGACAATGAACTTCGACTGTCAATTCGTTAGATATCCGAGAATTGAATATAATCTAACTTCTACTTTCGAATATTCAACATATACAACGTATCGTTTGGATATCATGATAAATATAAATAAGTTTAACCGAACACTCACAAACGAACGACGATCATGTTATTTAGTTCGTATTCGAATTGAACAGTGGACATTGTGAATACGGAACGCTAACGCAGTGTGAAGCACCACTAAAACCACTTTCCGATCGCGTATACTTCAGCATGTATTCGTTATTTCAGTGTCTATTCCAGTTTGTAATTAATAGACAGTGGATTTGATGCATTTATAAGAAAAATGAGTAGATGCGATTTAAAAAAGTAAGAAAATAAATTTCCATTTCACTCCAGTTTGTTCACTCCACAGAAATTAATATGTACGCACAATTTAAAACAGTAAAAGCATTAGAAGAATTTTAAAACGCTGTTACATTATTCTCAATTTATTAAACATATTTAGACTGAAAATAAATTTCAATTTCACTCCAGTTTGTTGCGATACAAATAGAACTTTTGTCTCGTATAAAGATCCACTGTCTAGTGATTGCGTACTTACTATAGTAATTTTGCATAGGTGGTAAGTTTGATTGAGCACCACTGTGCACGTTAGTGAGACAGCGATAGCGACAGCCCCCTCAATTTAGAGACGAGGAGAACGGTTCTCCCTAATATAGCTTTTTGTCATAGGATGCGCCGGTGAAGTGTAGTTACTTTAGAAATACCCTGTACATCCGAAGACCGTGCATCGTTGTTGTACATATAATATTGTCGTAACAAATCAGAAGCAATGTTGCATACAAATTCTCATCAAGAAGCGCGTCTGTTAAATATTTAACGTTCGACCAAGTTTGATTATTGATTCAGCATGTAATGTCCGAAAATGGATTGAAAAGTTATTGTAGAAGTATACCCGTAAATGCGGACATTATTTATTTTATACCCTGTTATAAAAACACTTCGGTCTTTTAATAGAATGAATGTTTCTATAAAAACTTGAATCAGGGTACATATCGGTTATCTGCAACATGCCCGACAACGAGTATGTAAACACACGTATCTATAAATCAATAGTCCCTTCGTAGTTACAATGAACTCACGAAAACAGAACCGCAAAGAACGTTTTCGATGTGTATTTCTAATTTCAGCGCTGGTGGACGCTCATCCCTATCGCATTAATTTACATTTTACACGATACACATATGTATACAGTTACGCACATAACTGGTGACACACACTTTAAATCGTATAAAATTGGTTTACGAATTGCATACGATCAAAAGTGGTAAAAATTACAATTTTTTATGATTTTCGGCCTGCAACTGCCATTGTTACCACTTTTGATCGTTTATAATTCGTAAACCAATTAACCAATTTCAATGAAATTTATTATTTTAAAAAATGTATTTTTTCAACATACATATTTATTAGGCGTAATTTACTAAATTAATCTTCCTAGCCTTACAGAGAAGTTCAAGTCGTTTGGTCCATTCATAAAATGTTATTCTGATTTAAAGTATGATCTGTTATGTGCGTAACTGTATATATATATATGTATAGAAAGGTGTTGTACATTGTATACATATTATACGCGTGTAATTCAAACCTGCACATCTGGTGGAACAGTGTTGATGGCAAGGGCAATTGCAGCCGTGCGCGGACTTTCGTCGAAGAATCATATTTTGGTTGTTATTTCACAGTCGATTGTTGAAAATAAGCTAATGTAGTTATATACTATAACGCGGTGCGATCAGTAAAGTTGACGGGCAGCGATTTGGTTCATTGTTGACGTAAATAGTGAACTGCGGGTCAGTCTCTGTCGCGTACGTCAATTCAATAGGAACTCATGGTGATGCCGGCGGCGCCTGTTTCACGTTCGTTCCCGGAACAACGACTCCCGCAGGCTCTAATGATTCGTAAATTGCCTAACAGCCTTTATATACATCACTCCGCGCGACACAACGTTTACATATATAATTGCGACGTGATCGTCGGTCATAGAAATCGGTTTGCAAGAGCGTAATTAACAGCGATACGATCGGTATTTTTTTCGCGAAGCTACTAAATGCATCTTGCATGCAACTTGTAGTTTTACAACTTGAAGAGGCACGAGTGGCAATCCGGGGGATTGAGGACCACGGCAACGGGCGACGACCTCTATCGTAGGACAACCGAGCTACGTCGCCATAATGCCGCTCCCACGGTGGAGGCTGGTGGAGGTAATGACAGAGGAAGAAACAACCAATCGCGGAAGACTCGATTCCCAAAGAGGGGTAGCTGCACGTGACTAGCAGCGTGTCACTGTTAAACCGTACGATTAAATAGTAACGAATTTGATTTTACTCGATCGCCAGTTGTTCTATCATTTACATAATCTTCTGTCCGACGAGAACGAGCGTGTGTTCTTTATTAGAACGTGTTCGACGCGCTGAGTCAATCCTGTCAATCATGGTATTGTAGGTACATACTCTGTTCATTCGTTAACGATGAAATTTAGCAAATTTAAAAACGAATTGGTACGAAGAAATAGAAAATACATACATATAGGCTTTTACGTTGTAACGCATGCTAATCTTTATGACAACGACAACGACAACGAACACGCACATACGTGTGTTATCGTAGATTTCGAATGTAACATACATATATTAGGTGAAGTAGGAAGAAAAATTTGATACTTATTAATATTGATGATCGAACGAGTTCAGATGTTACGCGAACGTGTTCGTTATCTAACGTACGTGTTCGTGACTGTTATATTGTGTGGAAACGGGCGCACCGAAATGTGCAAGATACGCCCGAAAAATCAATGGACAACAACGGAAAAACGGAAAAACGGTTGCACTTCCGTGCAATAAAGAGATTAGACTAGCGATCGTTAGGACAAGACGATTTGAATTTTTAAATGAAACGGGATGCTCTACACTGTGAGAAGGTAAAAGCGGAAACTCACCAGCATCCAAGATCTCAAGATCCAGGTTACCACTTCGACTGTGACTGATACTACTGCTGCAAGCATGGAAGCTGGACCTGTGGGACTCTTCCATAGCACGGGAGGCACTGCGTTTAAATTGTTCGAGAAAACTGTCTATTTGATTCTCAATGCTGGTCGGTGAGCTGGCCATTTTTTTCGCGCGCCACTCCTCGATGTATGTGAACGTGAACGTGCTGATGACGGAAACGGGAGAGATGGGGATCTCATAGAAGAGTTTCCAAGTTTTTACAAGCGCCGGTGCACTGACTTCGGCTGAAAACGACTGGCTACATTTTAATTTACGGAATCAAACGGTTCAGACCGGAATCGAACGGACGACAGCGCGCGAACGAACATGTCGCCGTAATTTTCACCGCTACTATATTATCCTCTCCCGCTACACGATGCATGTTTTGTTTGTCCGTCGAGGAACGCCCGGAACTGAAACGACGCATCGGCTGCCGCAGCGTTTTCGCAGCAGGTGTCGCGAACGGCTGGAAAATTCGCGCGCATGGATTATTCGACCAACGTTGTACTGCGCTTGTTCGATAGACGATACTCTACGCTCTACGCAGGTTTGACATTACATGCATTACATTCGGTTTCAAGTGGTTTCAAGCGATGCGGTTAAGCGATCGACTGAACACGATAGATTCGATTTAACTCCTTGCTGTACCATTTATTTTCTTTACAGTTACAGCGATTAAAACGTCGTTATCTCCAAAAATGTCGTAGAAGAGAAAAGAAAATGTATATTTTTTGCATGATTACATTTACTTTAATGCTTAAATATGGATTACAAACGAATCACATTTTATTTCATCTAAAAACCGCACCTTGGAATTCTGGAAACAAGTTTACCCCCTTATTCGATTTTGATGAAATGTTGAGCATATTCAGGATAATCAAAATAAAACAATAAAATCAAGCTGGAAACTTGTATTCTTTGATAATCATTTCGTTGAATATATATATATATATATATATATATATATATACAAGTGTCCGGTGATTTATGGACGGCAGTGTAAAAACTTTTTTATTACGAACTCTATTGTATATGTTGTTTGTGGCAGTGTCTGCAGGATCTTCAGTCGATAACTCAGGCTCCGTCCAGACGGGACGAAATGTGGGGATAGCATCGCGACATGGAAGGAGAGCCTCGAGTCGTCACACTCGTCACTTGTGTTGTAGCGCTGATGAAGTGCGTACGACTCGGTACGACTTTTTGTCAGTTGTGCGGGCATCGGCGAGTGTTGAGTGTGTCATAGAAACTGTCCGTTCGAAAAAGAAACATAAAGTTTCTTTCCAAACATGGGTGGTAAGTACACGGACTCTTCTTACGTACATATGTACATACAATTATTTCTCACCGCCCGGTAGATTTCAGCCGGAAGGTTTGCGATCATTGAAAGTTCATTTGGGGTGTACGATCACGTTGCCGGTAACCGGTCTTGACCCAATGACCTTCATACGATTCACATCTCGCATAGACAACGAGCATTAACCTCTTGGTGCGTAGATTTTTAGCGAATCCGATCCGACAATTTCCGATTCTGCTTGCGGAACGATTTGCATGTTCGTAACTGTAACATTCTTTTCTCCCAATCGATCACCGAACACGCACGTGCCTCGTTTTAGTTTATTTCGTCGGGATCGGGCCGATTCGCGCTTGCTTTCGTGTTTCTCCCCGAGAGCACATGCGCGAGCCCATTTTTATTTTTTTCGAAGCAACTTTTCGCGCCAGTTTAATATCGTACGCTTTAAATGCTCCACCCGCAACGGCGTTAAATACTTGTATTTTTCTCGAGCGACTTGCCACGATTTGTAGAATGAAGAATTCTGAAACATTTTCTTGTGCGCCTCGTGTCACTTTCTTCTGGTGAAGTTGCTCTTAAAAACGGGCAATTCTGTATGTACGCACGTAACAGAGCGGCCATCTTTAACACTCTGGGATATCGTACGAATAAGAGTAAATATATATGTACATACCATGACAAATTCTCTTCTTCGTGTTTTGTACATTTGAAATTAGTTAGAACATTATATGTACATATGTATATTTGATAAGTGGGATTTATGAACAGAAACATGAGCAATTAAACATTTTGTACGTCGACTATGTATTTACAGCGTAGCTACATAGGCATTTCGCATCTCTTCATTTTTTTCTTATTAAGACCCGAGATTCCTTCTGCATAAAATAAGATAACTGTCGCCGGTATTCCAACAGTTTATTCTTGGCCGTCTGGGGGAGAAATTGCGGCTCTCTGCCAAACCCCGTCCATTTCTCTATATTTATTTCACACGTGTGGTAAAATTGCTTCTTCGTCAAAATTTTCCCGCACTCGACCGCCATCTTTCTTTCGCAAGACAAATATAATTTCCAATAGAGATAGAGAATAGTTGGTACATAATTATGTATTCGGAAAGTATGTACCACTGTTCTCCGATTTTGATGAAATTTAAATATATTATAGATTTCGACATTTTTAACAATTTTTTCATTTTTCAATATAGGGGGCTGAGGGGGGGGGGGGTACTCGCCATATACATATACGTATGATCAGAGTGAGACCCTGTTTTCTCTCTCATCTCTACAGCGTGTTTCGAAAAAAAGTAAACAGACGCGCCCCACCAGGACAGGCTTACGTTGCCACGGAGCGTGCAAGAATACGGAAAATTCAATACAATATTAACAATAGTTTTTTACAAATATCTCGAAAACTAAAAGCGACCCCCGTATAATTGGAAAAGGAAAAAGTTGTTCAAAGTGTGTTACTGCATACTGCATATTTAAATTTCATAAAAATCGGAGAACAGTGGTACTTTCCGAATAATTACCATAATTTATTATATATAAAATATATTTAATAAGTATGTAGACAGAGTGGATCTCTTCCTGCAAAATAAAAATTTTCCACCTGAATTGCAACAAATTCCAGTGAAATGAAAATTTATTCTCTTTTTTAGCATGTTTAACAGGTTGAAAATAATATAACAGTACAATTCTTATCATGTTTTACATTAAACCTATTCCTTTTTCTCATAAATGCATAAAATCCACTGTGTATTAATTCGATGGATGGACGCGCAATTAACAGTATTATAATTATAATTGAAATCATTTAATCAGTATCAAGAAAGTTATTTACACTCGAGAGTTTTACATTTTCGAATCGGCATATGGAAATTGCAATTTGCATAAACATTGCCGGTCTACTTATCGCCGTTTCAACTAATTACCCGCAACTGATGTTACTTATCTAATTATAGATTTGCCCAATCAGAGATTAACGTAATTGCGATGATATCAATTTACAATTTATTGATCGATACGAGGCGGTGATGTAACAGCAGCGAGATACACCACGAGGAATCTATCTCGAAAAGGAGGAGCGTAGGAAAAGTAAAAAATTCAACGTTCGTGTAATAATTCGCCTCGCTACTTTTTCATTTTCTCCGATTGCATTTTAATACGTCGACGCTCGGGAGTTTCGGGTTACTTCCTTTTGCAGATATGAAACTTGCGGTAGATATGAATAATATTAATAATTATTTGTCAAAACTAAAAATTGTTTGAATGAATTTCAAGGTAGAGAGGCTGTGTAGAAAGATCCGCCTGTCTCTTTTGTTAACAATTTTAATTGGTTGGAGATGTAATATGTACAGCAGTGTCTTTGAACGGTTTAAATATTTCCTCTGTTTTGTGTTTCATCTAACTTGATTTGATCGTGAACGCATAAAGAATCAGTCTAGTCACGATCTAGCTTAGCTTTCAAGATGAAAGTGATTATGCAATTTTCAGCTTCTTAAAGCTCGCGAAAAAGAAAGAAAATTTTGTGTTCGGTTCCAGTGTCTTGCAATCAACGAAGCAAATTTTTATTTCGTAGAAAAATCCTGAATCCGGTAAACAATAAGTTTCGACAAAGCAACGCAACGTTGCCCTGTATAAACAAAGCCTTAACAGTATGTATAGTAATCCGGCACAGTCGAGTTCTCCGAATAAAGAGCGTTTGGGAGCAGCCGAGTTAGTGTCACGCTAAACGGAAACTTGCATTGTTAAGTTCATTGTACCTCGATTGACGCCGTTGTAGCTGGTCGTACTATTTTTATGCATGTTCAGTCTTGACCTTCGTCCTCGGTTGGACCCCGAGAATTCTAGTTTACGATGTTCGCCTAGTTGATCGACAAACACGACTGCACCGCACCGGTGCGGTGCTTCTTTTAGTACTTGGATTTCTAATTAAACGCGAGAACGCAGCTGTTCTTTTTATTCGTCTGTTGTCTGCCCCTGCGGCACGATCGTCTCGGAATAGGTGTCGAAAGACTAATTGCGGATCGCATTCCCTTGAATCGATCTTCATTTGCTGGGGAATGGGAACTCCTCTTAACCCTTATGTAGCCAACCAAAATCTATAGGTGTAGATTATTTCAAACCTTTTGTGTATTTAACATATTTTTTTATAAATTCTGATTTTAACTTTAACACATTGTTGACCGATTACCAGTTAATTCGTGTTTGCACTTGTATTATCAATTTCAATTTATGAAACCCAGGGCAAAATAGAATATATTTCAAAACCTTTGTTCATCCGGTGATTACTATACAGTTTATCAGACTAAGAAAAAGTATTAAAAGTTATACACATATAAAAGATATGTCGAAAGTTTTTCATCTTAATTTATTATGTGTAATATAAATAAAGTTTATTGAAGTTTACTTGGATCGTTTTACTTACTTGAATGATCAGTTCCATGATTGCTACTTATTTTAAACAATTTTCTTTACTAATTATATTAACACTGACCGTACGTACCACGACTGGTCGAACAACGACCGCGATGTCATTTTGTGCTCGGTACTCGGTACGGTTAGTGTTAAATATAGCTCTTAAACTTTGTTGTAATTTATATCTGTGGAACTTGTTTTTGTTTTTAACTAAAAAATAAGACAAACATAAATGAAGGAAGAACCAAATATGTAGGATATAAAAACCCGTTTCACACTCGACAAAGGAGTGCAAAGGACAAAGGATTAAAATCTTCATGACGAGTCTGACTCGTTAAAATACGGTAAGGGGTTGAGATGCGATTCCTTTTGATTTTATCAAATGAATATTTGCCAGTTGCGTAGCCGGAAAATAAAGCTTCAAGGTGACACCTTGAATAAAATGAATTTGGCAAAATTTCACAAAATCATTCTCGGAAAAAATACATATGTACCACGCGACAAATCTTAAATCTCGCAGCTTGCACCTCGTTAGAAAATAGATTTCAACCTTGCCAGAGGAAGTGTAAATATTGGAACGGCTCGCGTGTTTGCAATAACACGTCCAATCAAATCCGTGTACTGGTAAATTTAACTTTTCACATACATATTGCGAGGTCGATTCAATTCGAAACATTTCTTGGATAGATATATTTAATATAGATATTTTGCGGAATTTCGCGGAACACTTGCAACAAGCTCGCGGAACACCGCACCGGCCAGTGAGTTAGAGGCATAAGATCCGCAGAATTCCATGCCGGGATTACATATTAACTGTTGTCTTGATCCCGTGGACAAGGGTGTCGTTGGTTATTCACGCCTCTAGTATGCGGAGAAAGTGTCGATTCGAAGACGATATACGTGTGCAGGCACGGATCGCATAAGGCATAAGGGAACCTCGCTAAGCTTGGCCGACAAGTGCTTGACCTAAGGCAAGAGTGTATGAATGCATTTTGTACAAATGCTAGGCCCGGTTGCTATTATAAGCTGGACGGCTTGTATAAATATAAACCTGTGTGGCACAACGGCACTCTGCCTCTCGGGTTTCGTCTTTCGTCTGCGTGTTACAATATACGAGTGAAGCCGAGCGCCGCGTTTCTCATAGCTAAGATAAATGTTTTGTTGTTTTTTCTTTCTCCGTCTCCCTATGTTCCGTCGTCGTCGTCTTCTTCTTTCGTCGGTGACGGCGTCGTTGTCCCAAAGGCGAAAATGATTCTTCGACGCCAAAAATTTTGCGATTCTACACATAGGTAGACACTGTTACACAGTCGTCGTCGACGCGGCGGCTAGACGTTCGTTTTCAAGTGGATCTCGAACTTGTCCGATCACAGTGTGGGATCTGGTCACCAGAAAACATTTTCGAAGTAAACAAATGAAATTCCGACGCAACATTCTGGCGGGAGCACACAGATCTTCGGCTCTCGGCTCTCGGTTCTTGGATCTCGGCTTCGAGCTTATCTTCGACGAGTTATCGTAGAAATAGACACTCGACTTACACGTGAATTTCTCATTGGGACATCGTGCTATGTACTCGGACGTATATTAGAATACGAACTGTAATGAACTTGGTGAATCTATCTTTCCTACTGTGGTCGAATCGAATCTTCCGTGAACGAACGGAGTTCTCTGTCGTTTAGCAGTTTTTCAAATTTAAACTGAAAACCCAAGTGATGATAAATATTTGTTCGGGATACTCCTCGGTTCTCTTAACAATTTCTGTACAATGTTCTTGTAAACATTAACAAAAGAAAGATCAACTGTCCACCAACAGTAGTGCCTAGAAAGTTCAATAAAAATATGAACATTTCTAGCTTATTTATAAATTTAGCTGGCTCGGAGGAGGGCTAATCCGTCTAGGGTTGAGCCGCACGGAGGATTCCATGATTATTTTTAGCGGGCCGGAAAAAATGCACGGTGAGAGGATGTTGAAATTCACACGGACAGATTAGGTTTCCGATAGAAGTTAATTCGTCTAGGATCGACATGACTGAACGGATTGTGTTCCGGCGAAGACCGGTAACAGAAATCTGAGCTTCTTCCCCCTAACGCATCTATTCTCTTGCTAGACTCTCATCCCTCCCTTCTTTCTATAGCCGTGACTCACGGCCGTTCCTTTGGATTCATTGCATTTAATTTTACCAGCGTCCACCAGCGTCTTCGATGCATCCGCCGTGGCACGACAACGCGCGACGCAACGTCCTACGGGTCACGGGGTACACACTTATCAACCGTGTGTGTACCAGTGTGTACGTACTAGATGAATAATCCTAATAGCAATGTTGTACACGCGTTGTCCACTTGACCGGGCACTCGAGAGATTAGAAAAAACGGTACACTAGGATTTTGCTCGCTTAGTTTCGCGTACAGGTATAGTCCGTCGTCGAACCAATTCGATAACGCGCAATGTTCTTGTCATGTCGCTCACAATCAGTGCGGTACATACAATATACTGTACTTAGAATTATGTACATAGGAATTTGGGAGAAAAATAAAAGAAATACGTATGGCGTAGTAACAATTTATGTATATATGTACGTATTTTTCTTCGGAATTGTTTCGAATGCAATAATCGAAGGTTTGGAATACTATTTTAGAAAGAAACAATGACAGGCATATTTTATGTATAATGTAAAAATGAAATATAAACAAATAGTACGTATATTACGTATAGAAAACAAATAAATAAATAGTTGGATAGAAAACACGTAAATAAAACATTTTAATAACACGTTAATTACTGTTCGTATGAGAACTGTCGCGATAACTACGTCGTTCTATAACTTTGAATCGGAAAAATCGATTTCTTGCGGAGTATTCTCCGTTGTGTACCGGATGTCAATGTTAATACATAGTGTCTTATGTCCTGAAGATCTCTTTTCTGTGTTGAGTACAAGCAGCAGCGAGTAGGAGTCTTTTCATCGAATCTTCATTAGTAAATTTCCTACTTGTTTCGCGAGTATGATTTAATTGGGTTTTCCTAATCTCTTTGCGAGTCGTTTCTAACGCTTCTTCCGAGAGAAGGCCGACCTATGGCCTATAGGTCTACATATAAGGATTTCAATGCAAAGGGTTAATTAATTAATTATTAAGCTTTCCTCTTACGGTGGAAATATTGGAGTACCGATTGGTCGTCTTTTTTATTTATTGTTCTCCTGCATATTTTTCGTTCAACTCAATTTCATTTACCATAGTCGATAGCGGTGGGACATCTTCGCATGTAGTAACAGTAATGCTCGGGTCAGTCTTTGAATTCCCTACCGGAAATCTAGAATTTCGTCAGGCATCGAATATACTGTATTGATAAGCTTGTCTGCTGATAGTGGCGCGACGATTGCGGTCTCTACGTGTTTGCTATTCCGAAATTAAGCCGAGAAGAAATCATAGGATCTGAGTTTGGCTATTTAGTAGATAAATTACTACGTTTCGGTAAATAGATGAGAGCATAATACAGGTTTCCATTTTTCTGTTTTTTAAAGAAAAGTAGTCTGTACCTTCATAGTGTCATACTCTCATAAACCTACCACGACCGGTTCTAGATCTTCCATCTTTGTTAGAATTATTCAAGTTATTAACTAGAATATTTATATGCTCTATAATTTTTTAAATTTCACGGATTTGGAATTGATATACACCTACATACATAATAACTCGTACAATACTAAAATGTTTAAGTAATTGATGAGATAGCAGCTATTTTTCAATCATTATTCTTCAAAACTAAAACTAGTTTGAATGAATTGCAAGGTACAAGGGCAGCGTAGAGATTCATATTTTTTGTTAACAATTTTAATCGGTTGGAGATAATACAGCAACGTCTTTAAACGGATTAAATATTTCCTGTTTTGTGTGTTGATCTACCCATTATTTTGATCGTGAATGCATCAAATCAGCCTAGTCACGACCATTTAGCTTTTGAAATAACTCTAAACCTGCGATGGATATGAGATAATTTCATATTCTCATGGTAAATGGTCGAGCGGGGTTAATATTCGAGTAAAACACGGAAATGAAGAATGTGCGAGGTGTAACAATTAGAAGGCTGCGAGAAGGAGGAAGGAGTCGGTCTCGATTCCATGTGGCACGCTGGTACACGGTTCTCGAATCAATCTTGCCGGTCGGTCCATGCCCGTAACCAGCTGCATGCGGCAAGAATCGCTCACTCGCGATTTAGCACCGCGCTGTGCACCTAACGCAATGAAACCTAATATCCCATTCAATGTCAATAGGTAGAACGCGCGACCATTCCAGAAACATGAACGGTTTATTTTCAAGGCTCGAGACTACATGGGATAACTCGAGTATTGTCACATGTGTGACCCGATTTAGACACGACATGACATTTCATAAAGCCGGAGTGTTGCGCACTACAGATCTTTCAAGAAAAAAATTGATGAAATCTCTGCCGCCAGTTTTATGATCCACAACAACGAATTCCAGTATTTTTGGTTTTTCATCGATTCGGCACAATACAGGGTGTCCGAAAAATGTCCTTGTCATTTGAAGTAGGTAACGTTTTCCTTAGGGAAAATTTCTGATCGGCTTTGTTAAGGCTGTAGACTCCTTTTTCCAGGATTGCAAGGGTGTGGGATGCGCCTTCTCATTTCTCGATAACGCATGCGATAGGCGTTTTCAATAGTGAAAAACACTAGATAAAAGATCGATCGATATCTAGGGCGCTATCGCCCTCAAAAGTCCTATTTTTTCGTTTACGAGGCGTAATTTGCATTATTCGGTAGCATGTAGCTATGAAAATACCTACAGACATTTAAATTATTCTACATACGTACTATACAATATGTATGTAGGTATACAGTGTACAGTACACAGTATACAGGTACTTAATCCTTACGTCAAGGCCAGGCTTGCCTAGGCCCCGCGGTCTCTAGGGCCGGCTATGACTCTTCCTATCTATCAATTATTCAAATGAAGATTGAACAATGGACCTCACTGGTCCCTATCTTGGTTTCAATGTATACACCTATGTATATGTGTCCATAATTATGAAAGTGGTCCAAGTAAAAATATGAAAAAACGAGTTTATCAGTTATTTCACATCACATTATTTTCAACTAAATTTATTCGATAGAAATTTTACGGTATTATCAATAATGAACCGTTAGATAGTGCTTGTTATGTCAATATTGTATCAGTTTCATTTAGCGTTAATATCCTTTTCCTTTGAATATCTCGTAACAAGAAATATATAATTACGGGCACATGTCTTTTCTGCTACTATATCATCAGGTTCTCACAGGGTGTCCCAAATTGAAATTGATTAAATGTTGAATTATTACTACTAAAAACTGTAAAACATCCACAGTTTCATACGTATGGAATAGATGTTTGTAAGATTTCCAAGATAGAATCAAAGGAAATGAACGTACACATAATTGTCAGACAGCACATCTTTATGCAAAATAAACATGTTCTACCTAATTTGCAACAAACTGAAGTGAAACATGGGTTTTATTTTCTTTCTTATTATGTTGAAAATACATTATATAACTTTTTAAGGTATTTTTAAAATCTGTTAATATTGTTACCGTCTTAAACTGTACCTATTTCTTTTTGTCGAGCGTTCATATAACAGTATATTTAAATTCTTCTAATATTTTTGCTGTTTTACATAGCACCTATTCATTTTTGTGTAGTCAACTAACTGGTGACTCGCCGAAATGGGGTCGAATATACATATTTATAATCTAGAATTATTCAAATCGTAAAGATGTATCTATAAGAGATTATTGAACAAAGGGTCTAGCAAGTCGATGCAAACGTTTCAAAACATTTTCATATAACATTCACGGAAAATTTCACATTCATAATAAATTTTCATCGATCAAAACTGATAAAATTCTAAATTAAAATGTCGCATAATATAAAATATACATAATATAAAATATACATAATATAAAAATACTTTTTAATTTATTCAAATGTAATCCTTTAAATATCTCGAAAGAAAAAATATATGTCTAATTGTAAGACCACTTTCATAATTATGGACACATACTATACACACTATACACTATACATACGTTATACGGTTATACGTTGCCAGTGCCGCGGTTATCTGCGGTATTGGTAAAATAGTTGTACGAAAAAATGTAACGAGAAGACGAAACGGGGTCACGACTCGCGAGTGCTCCAATAATTTGAGGAATACTGTCGACTCGTATGTAGACGACGACTTTAGAGTCCAGCTACTCGACAACGCTGATAACCATAATTATCGTTACACAGATCCCAACACCACTCTCGTTTTAGGATGATTTTTAACTTGTTATTTTGTTTTTTTTTTTTTTGTTTGTTCTGGTTCTTTTCTATGTCACAATTACATCAGTATCTCTGGTGGGTGGAAGAGCAAACTGTGAATACAGATAAAATGTTCTAAACATAAAATTTTCTCCAGGAGAACTAGAGCCAATATACTCCCGCGGCGAATTCTCCGCGGCACGTGCGAATTAGAAATAGGATGCGTTTTATAAATAAAATCTGATGAATTCCTTTGTCCTCGAGCAACGACGCACCTAGGTAGGTAGGTTCGCGCGCATCTCTGTGATCTCGAAGTAAATCCGGCTGCTATTTTTATCAGTTTTCCTATCCGAAACGAGTGAGAAACAGATAAAGATAGTAAGATACATACATATATCCTCTCCGTTTTCGAATCCCACTTCAGACCTCTAGCTTTATCAAAAATACCGTTCGCTCTTGTACACATGGATTTTATGACCTTGGAGTGACCTTACGGTCTCTTCGTTCCTCCAACGAACAGCTCAAGTTCATTTAGCCGTTTAGGCAATGGATTATTCATGTTCTAGAAACTCTGTTAGGTATTAATCCCTTGCCGTATTTTAACGAGTCAGACTCGTCATCAAGATTTCAACAAAGTCTAACAAATATGAATGTCAAGCGTTTCTTTTTAGATGAAATAAAATTTGATTCGTTTGTAATCAATAGAATTTTCCGAGTTATTTTCTCTATGTTAGCGAATTTTGGTTTTTGTTTTTTTTTTTTTAATCCTTGTGTCCGTGCTGTCATTTAGCGGTTGGTTCCGCTCGGTAATCGGCGCGCGATCGTCAGACCGAATCGTATATATATGCATATCGATCAATTAGACAGCTTTTCGTTTACTTATCATCAGACAGCGGATCTTTATGTAAAGCAAACATTTTCTGAAGTGATATAGTGAAACTTATTGTCTTAATATGTTTACTAGATCGTAAATAATGTAAGTAATTGTGTTAAGAAAGAAAATAAACCGCTCTATTTCACTTGAGTTTGTTGCAAATTAGCTGGAAAATTTTTATTTTCTTTAAAGATCAATTGTCTATTGATAATTATGGATTATGGACGCATACGAGAGTGCTCGTGTCCAGGGTCTTTTCTGTCCCCAATTTTCTCATTATAGACATACAAGACATATCTTGTACATATCCATATCCATATCCTCTCTCATAGTGTTAGATTGACTAATGAATTTGTATTCATTTCAGGATATGCATGGGTTACATTGGCCACGAATGATGCCTACTCCTTGGGAGCGTTAGTTTTGGCACACTCTCTGCGCCGAGTTGGTACCAAACATGAATTGGCTGTCTTGGTCACTCCTGGAGTGACGGAAGTAATGAGGTGGGCACAGCTGGTTTACAATTTCATCTAATACAACCAAAAAACGTATATAGATAATCAAAACTTTGTACTCATTGACACAGGGAAAAATTATCATCAGTGTTTTCTGTAGTAATGGAAGTAAATGTACTTGATTCCAAAGACGAAGCTAATTTGGCACTGTTGGCTAGGCCAGAATTGGGTATTACATTTACCAAACTTCATTGCTGGAGACTAACGCAATACGATAAATGCGTCTTTCTTGACGCAGACACGCTTGTAAGTGTTTGGAACAATTAACAATAGATATTCTATCGTATATTACAGTATATTACACAGTATATTACAGTAAAGTCGGGATCTAGCTCCCTGAGGATCTTCACACGATGACTGTCCCTTTGCCTACCCCTTCCGTGGGGGGTATAAATCACGATCAATTTTGCAGTACATTTTTTTAAACAGATTTTCACCGATCCAAAGGTATAGAATCCCGCAATGGTGGTCGTGACATAATTTTTATACACAAAAATGCTGGGAACAGGCGGTTGGAACTAGATCGCGACTTCACCGTACATTGTTTTCTTGTTTGTAACTACTGTTGATACATGATACATGATACATTATGCATATGTTAGGTGGTCAGAAACTGTGATGAGTTATTCCAAAGAGAAGAGCTGTCTGCTGCCCCTGATGTCGGCTGGCCTGACTGCTTCAACTCTGGCGTCTTCGTGTACAAACCATCTCAGCAAACTTTTGCATCCATCACCGCGTTCGCCGCTGCTAAAGGTTCGTTCGACGGAGGTGACCAGGGTTTACTGAACATGTACTTCAGCGACTGGGCCCACAAAGATATTTCGAAACATTTGCCATTCATCTATAACATGTGTTCCACTGCTGCGTATTCCTATCTTCCTGCGTTCAAACAGTAAGAAACTTTGAATCTTTTATTATAATGTATACGTACACCTAGTACATAAGCATAGATATGCATGCGGCAATACGTATATTGGGTTGGCAAGAAAGTAATTTCGGTATTTTAAGGTGAAATAAAACCGAATTTTTTTATTCCAGTAATGAACCAGCAATCAATAAAATATTTTCCATTTTGTTCGATCATCTTTTGCCATCTTCCTGGTAGCTTGATGTTTTATCGTTCAAAGGGTTTTGTAAACTTGGAAATAAATGGTAATCCGATGGTGCAATGTCTGGGTTATACGATGGATGTGACAGATCGCTTCTGAAATCTCAACCAAGCTCTGATAACGATGTAAAAGTATTTTTAAATTCGTCTAATGTCTTAAATTACTATACGCACCTACTCATTTTTCTCATAAATGCACTTCCCACCTGAATTGCGACAAACCGGAGTGATATATAAATAATAATTTATCTACATATGTATATCGATAGAGGTTGTTGAAAATGATATGAAAGTATTTTGAAATTCGTTTAATGTTTTCAATGTTTTTTCTGAGTTTACAAAGCGCGGAATTATCAAGCTACCAGAAAGATGGCAATTGGCAAAAGTGATCATCATCGAACAAAATGGAAAATATTTGATTCGTTAATAAAGTTGATTGCTTGAACCCAATAGAATGAAAAAAATGCTAATTGTAGATACTTTGACTACTTATCAGGTTCGGAGATGATGTCAGAATAATTCACTTCATTGGTATCACCAAGCCTTGGTTACAGTATTTTGATACTTTAACTGGTATTGTTCAACCACCAATGGAGGCCACACATTTGCAACCATTGTTGCAAATGTGGTGGAATATATTCTGCGAAAAAGTCCATCCTCAATTATCCCCCGTTATGGTAAGTTTAACGAATTGCTTGAAAAGAAATACGATATGATAATGAGTATCATGTTTTAACTAATTATGAGTGCATAAAATATTGTAAATATAATGGTTTTATCGAAAAATAACTTTGTACATTTCCTCTTATTCTCTTATTCTCTTATTTCTAATGCATTATAATTAGACTATAAGATATTTCAAGTGCCAAAATAAAGAGAAAAGCTCTAATTTAGCGATTATAAGTATAAGGAATAAAGGTAAGGTAGAATGCTTTTATTCCTCTTGTTAGTGTGCCATTCACATTGTAAGAGTTTCCTTGACATTTCGAGAACTAGCATAGATAGTATACCACAAACACACTACAATCGTGTACTGGCTCAGAAATACACTGGCTCTAGAAATAACTGTTTAAAACTGTTATACGCAGGTTCCGATTAAAACAGTTGCCAAGAACTTTCGATCCTTTCGAAGAACCGAAATTTCCAGCTAATATCTGTTTCGATTATAGTTCTTATATCGATTCCAAACAGTTACTTCTTTTTTAATAGAATTACTATGTCCGCGCGTTTACAAATTTTTCCTAAATGGTTTCATATACTTTTTCTCTTCTAGACGAGTTGTCGATGTCCAACAAAATCTTTTTGAAAAAACAACAATCGTGTATTCGTCTTTATTAAAAGAATCTGATATAAGATAAATCATAATCGAAATGGATATTAGCTGGAAATTTTGGTTCTTCCTAACTGTTTTAATAACCGAAGCCAATGCTACAACAGTTTTCAAGCCCTGGATATTGTGGATATAAACATCTTGATCGAATAATTAAGACTTGTATATATTGTACATATTTCAAAGTATAATAATACTTTTCGAAAGATGTATTTGAGAATTAATGAGAACCATTATAGCGCTTACCATTACTTATTATGAATGGCATCTTCTGACTTGACTTGTATTCTTGTGGCATTTAAGGTACGTTTTTTGGTTTCTCCTTTGTAGTATTATATAATCTTTGATGTCAATATAGTCGATAGTAATAGCTAAAGTGATATACAAGTGATACTTGATAATTTTCTATTTCAAATTGGTACACTTTGAATTTAATCTTTTTGTAATATTTTTTTTGTAGATCAGTGTCCATTTTTTTCTTTCATTTTATTATATTCACAGTATTTACATTTGTAACTTGCAAATGTTGTTTAATTAATATTGATTAATATTAGTCTCTGATTCGCTTATCCTGGTATTTAGTAATTAGCATTTATAGATATGCTTCTTGTTTATAGACTTAAAAAGTCTTGCAACAGACAAAAGTAGTATTACGTATAATGTACGTGCGGATAGAGTATGATAAGCAATATGCAGTTACAGAGTACAGAGTACAGAAATATTCAGAGTTAAGGGGATAGATTCGTAGTATCCAGGATTGCAAGGGTGCGCGGGATATGCACCTTCTCATTTCTCGATAATGCAAACGAGATGATGCATGGAGTTTTTTTCCAGTAGTGAAAAGCGCTAGGTAAAAAATCAATCTAAGCCGCCGCGATCGCCCTTAAAAGTCCTATTTTTATGTTTACGAGGCGTAATTTGCATTATTTTGAAGCATAAAGCAGTGCATGTGGCTATTTTCATAAAGCCGCAAATTACGTTTACAGCCTCGTAAACGTAACCGTAAGCGGGGTCTAGAATGATTTTTGATCTAGCGCTTTTGATTACTGAGAAAGCTCATCGTTTCCATTATCGAGAAATGAGAGGGGGCGTTTATCGCTCCCTTGTTCTCGAGTCTACTCCCTTAAGATATGCCATGCCATTCAATATTATGTGTATATCGATGAATATCGTAATACGTACACAGTACACAGTACACATACATACACGACGCGCGCGCGCGCGCGCACGCACACACACACACACACACACGCACGCACACACGCATACTTACCAAGTAAGAAAATACTGACATAAGAAAAATGGACACTGTTATAGTTTTCTACTAACCAACTGAATGTGCATTTTTCTGTTTTGGCATGATGCTTGCATAGGCCACCAGCACATTGGCACCAATTTGGCACGAATTTTCTCCTAAACCCTTTCGATCCCCTGTTCCACAGAATAATCCTATTTGCACGGACATACAAGACAAATCACAGAACGACATTTACATAGAACCACCAGACTTCTCGGAATTTAAAGATCCGTGGGAAAATTATTGTGCAGAGAACGATATGGTTACCCTTAAGCAAGAAGATAGTAATGCAACGCAACAGTATTATTCTGCAATCGACAAACCTTCAACTATAACTATGTTAAGCGACACGTTTAATTCTGTAGAAACTATTCATCGGTCTCATCGCGAACCGTCACTAGAACATAATAGGGAGGTGTTCTTACACAAGCAACGATACAACGAACATAATTCGTCTCCATATACTCCGCATACTGAAAACCATCGCAACCAAGAACAATTTAATCAATTTATTAGCGATTACAAACAACAGGATGATACATTTTCTTATTCTGGAAACAACGCATCCGACAAGCAAGCTCGCAATGATTCTTGGCCAAATCAGCATAGTGTAGAAACTAATGCTCCTGTAAATAATACGCAACATCAACATTTCAATGAATCCGAAGATGATCGTAACGTCGATTGCCATCACACCCATCATCAACATTCTTGCAGTAACGCAACGATTCCGGAAGAAACGAGACAACACGTTGACCATCACCATACTTATCAGCATTCTTTCGACAATCACAGATCATTTTCAGAAGAAACAGCAAAACAGCATGAACATCAACATGTTCCCCATCATTCGCCTAACAGCAGCCACAGAGCATTCCAAGAAGAACCAAAGCAACACCAACACACCGTTCACCATTTCGTTGATCATCAGCAAAGTCAGCATCATCATCATCATCATCATCAAACGTATGATAATGCGATCAATCAGCAACAGCTCGCTCAACATTACGAGCAAGAGAATCATAGTGATTATAAGAGAGAAGAACGCGGCGCAACCGATAAAATTGATTGTGCACAGCCTAATGAAACTGCTATAGTTTATCATAACGATTCGTCTAGCGATCAAAATGCTGAACAAGGCGATAACCTAAACATTACAGACGCACGGACTAATCCATTGATATCTACTAGCCCTCCTCCTAATTCCAAACCTTGTACAAACACCCACAATGTAGCAACGCAATCTGACCCACACGTAACGGAAGACAGTACAAATGTAAGTAATTGTTCCCACATTCTTCTGTAGATTGCATTAAAACTTAGGGAAAAAATTTATACATTCTCTCTCTGTCATCTATTGTATAGATATCAGTAGATATCATGTCCTTAAATTTTGATTACAATTCATTCAATGTATATATAAATTCTAATTCATTGATAGTCTTTGGGACATTACTTGCAGTTTCAATACATTTCTTATTTTTTTGTTTTACATTAGATCCTTCAACATTTTCCTATAGTTGTAGACTATGTATACCAATAAACTAAATAATAATATTTCCTTAAATACTCGTAGGAAGGAAGTTTATTACTTAGAATTAGATTTCATAACGCAGACTGTTGTTATTATTAATTTACTAATTGATATCAGTTATGTGTATGTTATTTTTCTATATGTTTGTGATATCTGCATTTGTATGTACATATATTTTGTTATGGCAACGCGTATTGCAGTCGTGTGTATCGTGAGTAAGGTAAATCGTGAAAATAATCTTTACACGTATCTTAGATATTACATGTCTTGTATTCTTGTATTTCGATCTTACTGTATTGTTATAAAAATTTCGTATTTATAAAAAGGAAGAAATATTAAAGAGGAAAGTATGTTTTGATTTTATAGGCTGGTCTCGCTGGTGCCTTGGCTCAAATTACATTGGGCGAACCTAGAAGCGCTGAACAAATTGCATTAGAGGAACACATGCGAAAACAAAGTTGGGAGCAGGGACACATTGATTATATGGGTCGTGATAGCTTTGACAATATTTGGAAGAAAATCTGCCAAACGCTTTCTCTGGCACCGCCTCGATTACCTTCTCCTCCTAAGGTATTATTTTCATAATAAATTATCACTAGAATTATATAGTTAGGCTTTTAGGAATAGGAATTAGAATTATATAGTTAGGCTGTTAGGAATAGGAATATGTATGTGCGTACCTGATCAGGTACCTACCTCGCAAACAGATTCGAACTTTGATGGATTGAATTCGCGAACTCTCTATATAACTATACTTTGAAAAATAGAAATAGTACTCCCAAGTATGTATACTATGAATATGAATACAATGACATTTGAAACATTATTGTATTTGTATTGTACATAATACATATAAATACGTTTATAATCTAATTGACAGGAATTGGAAGAAGAACTCGAGGAAGCTGCAACTGATAAGACTACTAAATCTACCGAGTCCACCATGTCTACCGAACTTGTTGAATCTGCTCAGCCTACTAAATTTACCGATGAGGTGGATAAAGCAACAGGTATGTTCAATTTGGATCAATATTAATTTCACTCGAATAAATATAACTTTAGTTTTACAATTTGTCTTTTAAATTCTTTTAAACGTACATTTACGTGGCAATTACGACTGCACAGGAAGACTGAAACTAAAAAATACTGATCGAACCGATGTAAATTTTTGAGCAATAACGAAAATTGTGTAAGAAACTGAAGATCAGAGTGCTCATAGTGCGAAGCGATTAACTGTTTTCTTGAATACGCTTTACAATTTTCTTTTTTCTTTTTCTTTTTGAATTACAGCATGTGGTATTCAGATTGATACTTAAAGACCAAGTTTTTTGTTTATAAAAGTTGAATATAAGTTGCAGTTACTACATACTTAATAATATATCGGACAATATTACATGTAATTTAAAAAAAATGAAAAATATATATCTTTTTTATACAGTTTATCAAGTTTAAGTGTTTGAAACAGGAACGGAGGACAGCAACTAACAGATCCTGGCGCCATAGCATTGCTACGTCTTGTATTGTCATTTTGCTTTAATGGGGTAAATATTTTGAGAACTCACATCATCACAATCGCGACTTTTACAATCACATTTCTAAACAATTTCAAGACGCTAATCGAGCGTATCTAAAACAACACACACACACAATGTATTACAATTTTTACTATTCAATAAATCAGAATACTCACTTCTCATTCGTTCCATCCTAAGGTTCTGCTGCGTATGTTTATAAAAGTTAAAAAATACATAACTGTCTAGTTTTAATATAACAATAAATATCGCAAAACTTATCATCTTATCTTTAATCGATGTTAACGTAAAGACTTAATAATTTAGCAGAAATATATATATATATATATATATATATATATATATATATATATATTCAATGTCGCATAAACTAATAACGTTTCTTTAAATAATTCATTAATATCTTCTTTTATACAGGGTGTTTATGCAATTACTAGCCAGCGTTTTTCTTGCAAATAATAAATATATTATTGTTTGAAAACTCACAGGAATCAAATATGTAAATTACATCTATTTATTACCCATTTCAAACTAATCTATTTCAATCTGTACAAAGAAAATAATTTATGAAATAATTCAATAGTAAAATCTATTTATACTTCTGTGTCTTTACCCAGTAATTAAAACAAAACGAAAACGCTGGCTAATAATATACCCTGAATACCCTGTGTATAGTTACACGTTTGTGTGGTTTGCTTATATATATACGAGGTGTTGCAATTAAATAACGAGACTGGTGTGAGAAATGTGATTTAGTGCAAATAAAGTTACATTTAACTTTTATCTCCTTCAACATACTCTCCTCCCCTATCTATACATCGCTGCATACGTGCCTTCCATTGGTCAAAAGAATGCTGTATAGGTCATCAGCTGTCAGCCTCTTCAACAACTCTGCCGTTTTTCTTTTTACATGTTCAACAGACAGAACATGTGTTCTCTTCAATGCACTTTTGTGTTTTGGCAACAGGTAGAAGTGACACACACGATGCGAGATCTGGCGAATACGGAGGACGGAGGATGATCAAGCACAGGAATGCGTTTGTCTGCTAAAAACTGCTTCACAAATAGGGCATTGCGGGCTGATGCGTTGTCCCGGTGCAGAATCCACGAGTCGTTCTTCCACAAATCCGGTCTTTTCCTAAGTAGACTAAGGTCTTTCCCTCAGCTTGATTAAGACTTGTTTGTAGTATTTCTGATTGACGGTTTGACCTGACTTTCAGGCACCCAGAAAGTCATGATAACACCCTTGATACTCGTATCGAAAAAAAACGATCAGCATTGCCTTCAATTTCGATTTGCTCGTTCGCGCTTTTTTCATTCTTGGAGATCTGAGCGTCTTCCAGTGCATCGATTGACGCTTTGTTTCTAGGTCGTACTGGAAAATCCACAGGTTTCATCACATGTGATAATCTTTCTGAGCATATCTGCGATTGTTCTGTGAGTTGTCACTGGGTAGTGATGATCAGTGATCGCGGCACTGCAACGCAACAGTGACACCTCTACACAATTAACGGTAGACAAGAATCAAAAACTGTGAAAAACAGACAGATAGACAAAACTACGAATCGTAGCTCCGGAAGCATAAAAATCAACGACCTACTTACTACTAATGACAACCTCGCCCAATGCTGTTACGCGGTGGAAAGTGCCCAGTCTCGTTATTTACTTGCCACACACCTTGTATGTTGTAATAAACTGAAACGTTTAAGTGTTCATTGCTTGGGTGCAAATAATACGTTGCTAATACATCATATATATTATACATTCGTGGTGCATAATCGTCGTGCATGACATGTTTATCCATATCAATGTTTTAACACATCATTTTAACGCTTACGTAATAAGCTAGAAACATTACGCAAACTTATATATATGTTGTTTGTGCTTTAATTTAACAGTAAGCGTACATGGTACATTTGTCTAGCTAGTGGTATTATAATATTAAGTAGAATTTAACGAGAGCACTTCTACAGTAATAATTTCAGACGCAATCATAGTTTTCTCACAAAATGTAGAAAATTTCTTCAGGTATTTCTATGTAGAACTGGTAGAACACAATAAGGGACAGAGTTATTTACTAGAATATATATCATCAACATTCTTTATATATGTATACCGATGAGTCTCGTAACTCGTAACATATGACATTATTTGTGATACGAATAAATTTTTCAAACAAATGCTGCGTAGTTTTCAGAGGAACATACAGTGCTGCAATCTATTTTTTATTACTTTTCTTTTTTATCAAACTATGGGTGTCACCCTCAGTTTTTTAAATGAAATGCCCAATATTTTTTTCGAATTCGGATAAAGCACCAAATTTTCCAGAAAAAAAGGATTACACCAAATATAAGGCTTAGAACGAATAATTTCTAAAATATTTCCAAGACTTTGATTTCTAGTAATGCTTCAAGTTTGGTCTATTGCAATCAATGCACTCGCGTAATCGGACTATGAGTGAACCTAGAACCATTGTTTTTGCCAGTGTTTCTAGAGTTACTATGGCACATGCACTAAGAATGGTTCGCTTAAACTTAAAAAAATAAACTTCATTTTTAATGTTTAAACAATGAACCAAGTTTGAAAGTACGTATCTCACAATCAGTAATTATTGTAAATATTCATTCCGAGCTATATTTGGTATAATACTTTTTTATGCAGAATTTGCTGGTTTATATGATTTTGAGGAAAGATATTTGGCATTCTATTTAAAAACCTCATATCTCGATAAAATGGGGCAAAGTAAGAAAAACCAGATTACAAAACTGTATTTGTTTGAAAAACTTGTTCGCGCAACAAATAACTTACAATTAGACATATTACTTTAACAGATAATCTACTTCGAATTATGTATTTTTACTTGCTAACACATACTTGCTAAAATATATGCTAAAATATACGTACAGTAAAGTTATATTTATATATGTATAATATTGCTATTTTTTTAATCTAGCTCAAGCACCAGCCAGTCGCACCGAAGAACAGCAATCTCTGCTTAACAATGTTCCTATAACAGACAACGATGATATAGAACCTAAATTACTGGAGGAGACTGAACAAGTTACCGATATTACATCTTCCGATGAAAAAAGTAGAAGCGAGCAAAGAGCACCGGAAGAAACAACAAAAGATACATCTCAGAAATCTATAGCAGCAAAAAGTGAATCGTGTGACACAATTGTGTCCATACCTCCCACAGAATCTACGGTACAGGTACCTAAAATAGATGTGGACTTACTCGGTACAACAAGTATACTATTAAAAGAAGGCTCGCAAGAAGAAACTGAATCTTTGTTACCGCAAGATTCAGTTCAATCTTCGGATCCAGTAGGAGAACAATGTGTTAAAGTATCCTATAACAAAGATAATGTAAACTTTGTTATTTCAACGGAAGAACTTCCGAGCAATGTAACCAATCTTGAAATTACGATAGACGCTCAACCAATAAAAATAGATATCATGGATGAAAAACATGCGAATGAATTATCAACTGCTTCCGAAGTTGTTACAGTTAGCCCGGTACCGATACAAGTTGCGGAATCAGTTCTTCAAGTAGAACCCAAACATTCTGTGTCAGATTCGGAGACAATGAGTCGAGAAGTTCTTTCTTCAACGATAACACCTGTTCACGAATCTAATGTACTCTGTTCGGAAATTCCCGCAATAGAGTCTACTGAAAACGTAGCAAAATTCGAGCCAGAAGCTAATAAAACTCCGGAAAGTATTGCTCCGGAACAACCTGAACCTACAAAAGCGATTGCACCATCACCATCACCATCACCATCATCATTGTCATCGAGTATTACAATTGACGCAAAGACACCAAGAATGTGCTCTGATAAGAATTCGCAGCAAGAAAGAGAATCGGTTAAACAAACTGAAGAACCCGAAACGTCCGCAACGAAAGAAACAGAATTATGTGAAACTTCGTCAGACTCTAAAGTAGTTGAACAACCACCTTCGTCAACCGAAAGCCCAGTTAGGCCATCGAGAGCAAAACAAGTCTGTCAGCCTTCGAAAAGTGTTCAAGAATCTCCATTGCAGGAGAAGGAGAAAGTAACAAAAAAAACTGCAAAAAAATCTTTGGAGAAGTCGATGTCGGAGGGGGAGCCTATGGAAATGACAGAGGGTGATCAGGTTAGCGGAAAGAAAGTTGTAAAAAAGGTAGTGAAAAAAGTTGTAAAAAAGGCTAAAGCAAAGCCAGAGGAAGGTCTGGATGATGGTGCGGAAGATAATTCTGCTAGTAAACCAAGAAAGACTATAAAAGTTGTTAAAAAAGGTACAAAATCTTCGCAAGCTCTTGACACAGATGCACTTGTCCCTGAAAACCCATCATCCAGTACTTCCGATGCACCGATCCCACCAAAAAGAAAAGCAAAGACCACAGCTGCAAAACCAGATATTAAAAAGTCCGACGTAGAATAGCGTAATCACAATATATACTAACTGACAATAATAATGAAACAAAATACTCGAAGGTTTCCAAATTAAGAACCGTAAAGAGAAGAAAATGATAAATGGTGATACTTGACTAGTCTCTCCTAAGTTTTATATTTTTAATATGTCTGAAATTGTATCACCCATAGTTTTCTCATGTTTTGAATGCTTACGAACGTTTTCAAGCAGCATTATATTCCAATGTTACGTTTTGCTTCACAATTTATACATATTTTATAACGTGTCCCATTTAATTAAGTGTCAACATTGAATATATAAATGCTTTTATTATATATACATATATAATATATACAATAATTTTACTCCCACTTACATAAGTTACCTATGCCGTTGGAGTAAAACTACTACCGTCTGGGTATAATGTTCTGTAATTATTACTTAATTAATATTACTTTAATATACGTGTCTTGACTTACTTTTCACTCACTTATTTAGTTTCAATGTGTATTTAACGATATACGGATACAAGTAGCAATATTGAGAGAGAGATTTTGATCATCTATATAAAATATCTGATATTTTATTTAACAAACAAACAACGCAAAATAATTTGTATTACAATTCGTAGATCTATGTAAAGGTGTATTCTGTAAACGAGATTGTGAAAAACGAGTAAAAAATTTTTTACTTTACACCAAATTTATACATTTTGTAGATGTATTGATTTGTATCTTTATATATTTATATTTATACATATGGTACACACACACGACACGCACACGCGCGCGCGCGCGCACACACACACACACACACACACACGAAACACATCATCGCACAATGAATTTCTTGTTCGAGAAATATCAGAATTGTTGAATTTGTTTGAAAACTCGCTGAAATCGAATAAACTACTTCTTCTATTTATTAACCATTTAAAACTAATCTATTTCAATCTGTAAAAAGAAAATTGTATGAAATAATTCAATAATAAAATCTATTTATATTTACTTGTATGTCTTTATATGTAGCATAACCATCAAACTATCCCCATATTTCATATTGATTCTGTGATAAATATATTACATAAATAATATATACAAATATATTATTTTCATAAAATAAATCGATTTTTAGAATCGATTCTTCAATATCCATCCGCCGGTAACCATATATATATGTAGCCAATGCAGAGCTCTGGCCGATGCATTAGCGGTAGCACCGACGAGATACTAGCAACGCCAATGAACACACTAACCGCACACACTCAACTCAAAACCAGTGATGTGATACGCTACTGTCTTGGCCGCGCATGCGCGAGCCAGAAGCTGCCGTCGGCAGCTTCAATCACATCATTGCTCAAAACAGTGATGCCAGCCAGACTGCCAGACTGTGCCAGACCGTGGTACATACTCTGGTACTGTGGATGGTTAAATATTCAATGAAATTGTTATTCAAGGGCTAAAAAAATTGGTGGGTGTATACTGGACAATCCTCTGTGTCTGTATTGTACAATAAAGATAATTTATTCGTGCAAAATGAGAAATAGTGGATATTCATTACAGCAGCAAATGATTCGTGCCGCTTTTCCCATAAGACGCAATGTTAATTCCGGCACGAATTATTTGCGCTTAGTATACGTACTTACAGCGCCATCCAGCGGCAAAACGCTCAAACTGTTAGCCAAATGTTACCGACAGAGCAAGTCAGGCCGGGAACAACGCCATCTAACGGTAGACTGGGAACTAACGGTTTGATTTAGTTCCAAATGTACCGCTAGATGGCGCGGTTACCGGCCTGACTTGCTCTGTCGGTAACATTTGGCTAACAGTTTGAGCGTTTTGCCGCTGTAAATACGTATACTAAGCTCAAATAATTCGTGCCGGAATTAACATTGCGTCTTATGGGACAAGCGGCACGAATCATTTGCTGCTGTAATGAATATCCACTATTTTTCATTTTGCATGAATAAATTATCTTTATTGTACAATACAGACACAGAGGATTCTCCAGTATACATCCACCAATTTTTTTAGCCCTTGAATAACAATTTCATTGAATATTTAACCATCCACGGTCCACGCTGGTGAGTGTAGCGCGCGGGTGCGTTAGAAAGGAACGTAGGGGCAATAGTAGGCTATGATGGGGGTATGGTTTAGTACCACAATCGAAGCACTGGTCTGGCATCCACTGGCATCTGTCACTGACTCAAAATGCTGATATATATAGATGAATGTCTGCCGCCTGTCCATTCTACTGAAATGTTTACTGTACTATACTAGTTTTTCCATTGTACTTTATTGGCAACTTGTTGTGCGAGAAATCAAATCATTTCAATTTGAAATAATACAAGTTGATAACAATGATTCGACTGAAATTACAATAATATTCGAGACCGATAACATTCAAGAAGTCATAGAAAATTTAATTACATAATTACAAACGAAAAATGTAACTTACAATCATTCATGGTGCAACCACATATTTATATTTCATTTTACAATTAAATAATTTCCGCATTAATTTATTTTTACGGTTCATAGGGAGAAAACTCTTGTTTCTTCTTTTTCAAATGTATATTCTAAACAATCCCTATTGCGATTCTTTAAACAATTCAGTCTGTAAACTACATGCTGACCCATAGTATGCAAAAATTTGTAATGATCGCAGAATCAACTACAAAGCAGTATCACATACCATCAAAAAACTTGTCCAAAAGAAACAAACTAACGAGGTACAGATATGTTTAATTATGACATTCGTAACATTCTTCGAGTATATGCAAACAACATGAGAGAGGTAATCTAATTCCAGAGTTTTTTTTTGCATGAAATACCATCCACTTAACGTATGAAAATTATGTACTTATTCACTTATATGTAGAATACAAGCATTACTTGCTTCCCTTTGCAAAAAACATGAAATAAACGAGACTTGAGCTGGTAAAAAACTGCTCCTTCGCGGATCAGTTTATTAATTAATTAGTCTATATGAACGAATTCTAATGGTTGTAATAGTAATGACATGACAATGATAGCAATTGTGATAATAGTAGTAACAGTATTGGTAGTAATAATTGTAGCATTAATAGTATAGTAGCAATATTAATGACAATAGTAATAGTAGTGATAATTATGTAATAGCAGTACTAGTACCAGTAGTTATAGTAACGTGATTCGTAGCAACTGTACTACTAATAACAAAAAAAGAAGGAAAAAAGGACGAGATACAAGCCATGTTCTTTTACATAGAAAATACAACTGCAGCTGTTGTTAGAAACATTTAACGAGAAAGGAGCAGCAACAAATATTTAACATTTGATGGCAATTCTTCACGCAAATGGATGGTATTTAATATTAGCTGTGTTTATTAAGATGGGAATTGTTACTAGAATTATTCATTAACTGAATAGATGTTACAGTGGTGTGTGAATGGTGAGGTGGCGAGATATTGGGATTATGTCGTGGATTGGTGTTGTGGAGGCTGTGTATATAAGAGCGTTGGACGGGTTTGTGCTGAGCAAGCTGAAGTAAGGCCTCTGGTATAGTGAACCACTTTCGCTTTCGACCGATAGCACGTGAATCTTCCCATTCCGGTAATTCTTCTGTTACCCGCATAACCCAAACTTGTGTTCTATGTTTGTGTTCCACATTCTACAAAGACAGATTTTTTTTACATATTATAATATTCGTTAATACTTATCATCGTTAAGGGGTAGACTTGTTTCTAGGGTTGTAAGGGTACGGGGATGCGCCTTCTCATTTCTCAATAATGCAATGATGGGGTTTTTCAGTAGTCAAAAGCGCTAGATAAAAGATCAATCTAGGCCACAGTCGTCCTCAAAAGTACTATTTTTACGTTTACGAGGCGTAATTTGCATTATTTGGCAGCATGTAGCTGTCGCAGCTTTATGAAAATATGTAGCTATAGCTTTATGCTTTCGAATAGTGTAAATTACACCTTGTAAACGTAAAAATAGTACTTTTGAGGGCGATCATGGCCTAGAGTAATGTTTTATCTAGCGCTTTTGGCTACTGAGAAACCAATCTTGGAAACTCGAGTCTACCTTTTTAATTACATTTTTATGAGTGTAATAATGATTACAGTATAACACATTTTATTACCTCAAATATGCCAAGACATCTGCCTAATTGTCCTAAAACACCAGCCTCTTCCCTCACTTCTCGTAACGCAGTTACTGCCGGTTCTTCTTCTGGTTCAACACCACCACCAGGCACTATCCAACTATCTGGTCTTCGACTGGATGTAACCAAAAGTACCTATAACGTTACAGATAATAGAAAACTTTCATTCGTATTCACTTTGCACGATACT